>CAHIKZ030000587.1:830000-1243477 GCA_903632075.3 Acanthosepion pharaonis | reverse complement strand
ACATGTTGGTATGACCTTGTGACATATTAACAATATAAATGTGGTACAAGAACAAATGCAGAAGAGATTTTGGTTAGGATGATTGGGTTGCAACACTGTCTGAACAGAGAAGACTTGCTTGCATTGAAAATCAGCATTTAAATTCATAGCCCTACAATGATTAGCCCCAGTAAAGAATATTCTTTTTCTTACATCAGCCATAACACAAGTAACAAGGTTGGGTTTATCTGAGAGTTTTCATTTTAATCATGTATTTAAAAAAAAAAGAAAAAAAAAAAGGCAATTCTTAAACACAAGAAATAAAAAAAAATGAAAACAGGACCAACTTTGCTTTTTATTGCAGACTTGTTGAAGTCCTCAAAGAGGTAAAGAGTCTCTGAAGATTTGTCAAGATCGGATGAAGATTCTGTCAGTTGATCTTTCATTGCTTCACGAGTTCCATGAAGAGTTTTTGTCTGAAGAACAAAAAGAAAAAAGCAGAAAAGAATCTTTTTATTTTTTTTGTTTTAAATTCTCTGCACTGTTAATAAAATGAAACAAAAATAAAAAAGCTTCTTCAGCAAATGTTAAAAAGTTCAGATCAAACATTTGTGACAAAAACATGATGACAGGTTTTTAAAGCGAGTCAGATGATAAATAGTCATGAAAAAAAAAACAAGATGCATTTAAGTTTATGATGGCACCTGGTACAGAAGAATGTACAGAGTTTACAAGCAGGAAAATGAAAACACAAAGTATTTCCAGTTTTTAATAACCCCACAATAGAATTCTTTGAGATACAAACCCCAGGCAAAAATTATGGAATTAGTAAACTTAGAGGATGTTCACCTAGGTCATTTTTATTTGGATGGCTGACCACTCATGTTTGAGGATGCCAGTCTACTAGGGTGGCTAGCTAATCCCTGTTACAGATGCCTGCTCAGGTATATTGTGTTCAATACCCACAGAGCCTGCAACTATGCTGAGCAGACTTTAGTTATAGTTTTTGGGAGAGAGTGCATTCTCTAGCATGATCAATAGTCTGAACAAGGTCAGCACACTCAAACTCTCGATCAGGATGACTTGTTACTTTGTGCAAGCAAATGGTTCCCAAAAGGCTCCATCTACCTAATTTCATTCACATGGTTTGGGTCAATCCATGGTATGGTTTTCAGGCACTTTCCAAAGGTGTCACACACTGAGATTAACTCCTTCAGATCAATAGAATTAAAAAGCTACTTCCTCCCTGACAAATTGACCATAGTAAAATTTGAACTTGGGTCTCATAGTCAGAAAACAAATGTTCTAACCACTTGACCGTGTGTTTATTTTATTTTTTTTTTTTTTTTGTTAAGTCATTTTTTTTATTTACTGGTAAGAAAAAAAAAATACAGATAAAGACACAAAACATTCTTCATTTAGTAGCTGAACATTCTGGTTTCATAAAAAATATTATAATATTATAAAATATACCCGAAACAAACTAGATTAAATTAATGGCATAATAATTTATAATATTATAAAATATACCCGAAACAAACTAGATTAAATTAATGGCATAATAATTTATAATATTATAAAATATACCCGAAACAAACTAGATTAAATTAATGGTATAATTTTAAATTAAAAAATGGATTAAATTAATGGCATAATAATTTATATAAAAATATTATAAAAATATAATTTATAATATTATAAAATATACCTAAACTAATGGCAAACAAACTAGATTAAATTAATGGCATAATAATTTATAATATTATAAAATATACGAAACAAACTAGATTAAATTAATGGCATAATAATTTATAATAAAATATACCCGAAACAAACTAAAATAAATTAATGGCATAATAATTTATAATATTATAAAATATGCCTAAAACAAACTAGATTAAATTAATGGCATAATAATTTATAATATTATAAAATATACCCGAAACAAACTAGATTAAATTAATGGCATAATAATTTATAATATTATAAAATATACCCGAAACAAACTAGATTAAATTAATGGCATAATAATTTATAATATTATAAAATATACCCAAACTAAAAACAAATAATTTATAATATTATAAAATATACGAAACAAACTAGATTAAATTAATGGCATAATAATTTATAATATTATAAAATATACCCGAAACAAACTAGATTAAATTAATGGCATAATAATTTATAATATTATAAATATACCCGAAACAAACTAGAATTAAATTAATAGCAAACAAACAAACTAGATTAAATTAATGGCATAATAATTTATAATATTATAAAATATACCCGAAACAAACTAGATTAAATTAATGGCATAATAATTTATAATATTATAAAATATGCCCGAAACAAAACTAGATTAAATTAATGGCATAATTTATAATTTATAAAACTAGATTAAATTAATGGCATAATAATTTATAATATTATAAAATATACCCGAAACAAACTAGATTAAATTAATGGTATAATTTTTTTCCTCCCCATGCAAAGGAAAATATTATAAAATAACCAAAAGTTGAGGAAAATATTATGGAATTTTTTTTCTAATGTTCACCCAATACAAGGCCCAAGAGACACTCAAGGTAAAGAATGAAGTTGTATTAGCATAAGGAATGTCAAGATAACAGGAAAGATAGCTAATTCTAGAATTCTAGTCAAGATTTAATTAGAAAATAAAATTTCAGTGTTCAGGCAGAGATGTTGGAAATCTAGAGTTAAAGTAGACTTTAGAAAGAACCAGAGACACCTATCCTAATTAGAAAACAAGGGATGAACCTCTACTCCTGTTCAAAAGGACTGAGGAGGAGTGTGAATCAGAAAATAGGCAAACCTTTCTGCTCCTATTAATTCCTTGATAAAAAAGTAAAAAATAAAATTAATACTTAATTGCCTCTCACAAGTTTTTTTTATGACAGACTTAACTTTTTCAGTCATGGCTATCACTAATTTAAATATTCTCAATCCAAGAAGCTCCAACTTTCCTAAATGGCAGTTTTCTTTCGTGGATAGACTCTTCTCATAGACTTTTTTTTCTTTTCATTTCCACCAATTTGTTTTCAATGAAAACTTTGCATTACCTGAGTATAATAACGGATGACATGGTTTAGTTAGAAATTTTATACTCACTGAATAAAAGCTTTCAAGGTAACGTGACATTACAGTCAGATAAGCAATGGATTCCTTGCAGTCTTTAGTAAATTTCACATCAAAACCATCAATCACCTGAAAAGAAAGAATTTACATTTTGGTCTTCTGGAATTTGGGGCAAATTTGCTTTAGCTACCCATTCATGAGTTTATGTAACTTGTGGCGAGATTTATAAAATATTTCATTACTTTTACTCTGATGATTACATATATACTGATGCAACAAATGCTAAAATTATATATAGAAGTTCATTGTAAATTATTGTAATACAAGCTGTTTCTGTAGCCAGTGACCTTACAGGTTTGACTTAGTAAACAAAGTAAATTTTATTTTACTCTGAATTTTACTTCTATATTGGCACAAAAAAATGCTAAAACCAAAAATAGAAATTAATTGTAAACTATTGTTACAATATAAATACCTGGCAAACTATATTAATAAATAAATGAATTGCTATTGCTATTGGTATCGGGTTCAGTTAGATTGGCTGATTTTGTATGTCTACCCCTGCTGGATTATTTAACTTCAAATTTTGTATGAAGCACCCAGATTGAACTTAATAACTGATCAACTAGACGAGCCTTGCTGACCATTACTCCATACTAAGGCACTCCTGTTATCAGTTTTACTATAGAAAGACACTGTAAAGTACTTTAGTATAGAATGCATTGCAAATGATTGTAATACTAGACGCTTATGAAGCCAGGGGCATTGCATATTTGACTTATAAAACAAATACAACTTGCCTTCACTCTAAGGATTATTCTTTCTAGAGTCACAGTAACTTGTGCTACAAAATCACAAAGGGTGTTACCAAAATAACAGAAACCACACCACTTGAGGACTTACAGCAACAGCTAAAATGGATGACACATGTAACTGAAAGAGAAAATAATGAAATAACCAAGATGTTGTTATTCCACATGACTTCAAACAAAAGGCAAGGAAGGAAACCCTCATCAATATTGGAAAGAGCAATAACAGCTACTGAATTTGAGAAACTGTTGTAACCTAGAAAAGGTTACTGAATGAGGAATACCAAAACAGAGGTTGGAAATGAAATGGTAATCTTTATAACATCAACAAAACAATACTCGCCAGCAACGTGAAGTAGGTAAACCACTGCTAGTGGTGGACTACTTAGACACCATATTACTCCACTTACAATAGTGTCCAAAATATTTATGAGGATTGGGACATGACCATTAATGTTCATAGGTATGGTATATAACAGAAACCTATTTTCCTGAGAAAATTGTTTTACTGGAAATATTTTATAAATTTCAATTGGCAAAAGTACTGGCTGTTCGGTCAACGAATACCAAAGATTATCTTATAAGGAACCGATTGATATTATTATTAGTATTATAAATGATTTTCCTAGGATTGGTAGACTTATGAATGTGCAAAGTTTTGCTGAAAAGATAAGTATTTAGACGCTGACCTAGTTTCCTTTCCGTTACTTCATTTACCACACATTCTAAGCCATTTATAAATGATTCTGGCATTCCACACTACTTCATATAAAAGGTTAGGAAGGAAACTACCATCAACAGTAGAAAAATACTGGAAAAAGCAATAACAGCTACTGAACTGAAGAAAACTTAATTTCCTTGGAAAATTGTTTTACTGAAAGATTCTATACATTTCAACTGGCAAAAGTACTGGCTGTTTAGTCAATGAATACCCAATGTTTCCTTATAAGGAAATGACTACTATTACCATGCATCCAAACAAAAATATGTTATTCTAGCAAGATAATGTACTGTATCATTTATTGCCCTAGTTGCCCACAACTGAATTGAACTTCATTCTAGAGAGAAAAAGTTAAAGAATTTCCTATTAATACTGGAAAGAGTGATAACAATAACTGGACTTGAGAAAAAAAACCTATTTTCCTGAGAAAATTTTAATTGATGGTAACACCAACTGCTTGGTCAATGAATATTGAACATTTCCTTACAACATCATCATCATCATTCCCTTGACTTTTGTAATTGTAGTGGGGGGATCTGAATGCAGAAGCCACACTAAATCTCCTCCCCAATGGTCTATCAATGACAGCCATCAGCAATTCTCGTATAGTCATACCTACATCTCCTACATCCACCTTCAAAAGTGCCTTGCATGATGGTCTTGTACAGGCTGTCGTGCTCTATAATGTGTCCAGACCCCACCATTTTTCTCTGTTTGACAGTGGAAAGAAGAGGTTCCTGATGGCCCACAAAACTTTCAACCCTTTTCTGCACAAACTCATTTGTTTTATGTTCCCAACAGAAGATGCCAAGGAGTTTTCTTATGCATTTATTCTCAAACGCTTGGATCCTTCTCTCTGTTTCTGCCAACAGTGTCCACCTTTCACACTTATATAGGAGAACAGAGACTACCAGCAATTTATACAGTCTGTACTTTATTTCCTTATAAGGAAATGGCTAATATTATCATTACCAACAGCATAATTCAGAAATGCATTGGAAAATAATGTAATCCTAGATGTTTCTGAAACTACAGGTAGGATTGTTTTTTTGTTTTTTTTTCTAAAAATTTCATTTATATTCATGATTGCATATATAGTGACAAATCATATTCTAAGAGTCGGAAATTAATAAAACAATTATCACAGTTGAATTTCAGTACTGGTAAGCTTTCAGGATTTTGGCACATTAACTTTATAGGAATTTCCAGAGAGACTTACTTGTGTATTGGTTATCGCTTGCTTTAGTTTGTCCTCGGAAACACTGTAGTGTTTTGCAGATCCATATTGCTCAATCAAGTAGCTGGGATACTTCAGGCCACAGTGTTTTAGTCGGAACTATAAATGAGATAAAAGAAATAGGTCAAAAAAGCAGAACAAAAATCCAAGATTGAATCTAATCTTTCAATAAAGTGACATACATGATGGTAACTGAAAAGTTCTCAACGCAACCAAGATAGGATTTCAGAAAAAAAAGTTGGTTGGGGACGTAGAGGCAGTCAGAAAGAAGCCAGCCATTAGCAGGCGATGAGCCGTTTGTTTGGGACATAGAGACAGTCCGAAAGAAGCCAGCCATTAGCAGGCGAGCCGTTGGTTGGGAATGTAGAGGCAGTCAGAAAGAGAGACAGTTTTTTCAAAGATGGGTAGCAAGGTGGTCAAATTCCTGACTGGTCAAAGTCTGGTCTATTAGTTTGTCATGAGAGAAGTAACAGCAAAGATATCCCAAGTGTCATATACCTACCCACCACAAGTCCATACCAGGTGAATCAGTGAATAAATAACTTAATATAATGAAAACAGGATTTGTGTTGTGTTTCCTTTTTTTGCTGTGATGTTATTTCACTTTCTAATGTACACGGAGCCCTTCCCAGTATAAATAAGTTCTTTGTTACAATTTTCTGAACAATCGCTTGAATATCCTCCAGTAAAACTGTTAGGGGAAACTAATTTCTTTCCCCTATAAAGAACAATGACTCAAAATACAATTGAGTTACTTCTCTTGTCTGGAAGTTGAGCGCAGCACTTCTGAATTAAACATGGTGACAAGCTCTCACACACACACACACATTGAAGTCATGGTTTCAATCCAAACAAATCCTTGCTGTTCTCAGACAGTAAATGAATAAAAGTTGTTGTTATTGTGTGTTAAAATACACTTATCTTTTTATTTTCATTCGTTTTTGTTCATCTGAACAGCCTGGGATATAAAAAAAAAAAATGCAGGGAGAAAAAGCTTACCACATATTTCTCAATGAAAATATATTGCTCTCTATATGTATTTTAAGGTTAATTAAATATGTCACCGCAAACATTTATACTCTGGATTAATCTGGATTCTGGAAGTAATGTATTATTAACAGATCGCGACATCTATCAGAGAGATGAAATTTTTATTATTGCATTATTTCAAAGTTTTAACACATCAACAGATAGCTATTAACGTCAACAACTGAGCACAAGAAAAAAAAAAACACAATTAGTAATTGACAAACAAGCCATGGCAAGCACTCAGCCTCCCATGTCTGACCGTAACCCCACACATGCAGGTAATTTCACTTATTTTTCCACAATATAGCTATTTTTGCTGTTATAATGCTTATTACCTAAACAATAATAATACTGAATATTTTTTTAAAACATTAAGGTATATTTAATCACATCTTCCTAATAGCTGTCATGAATTGTGAGCAAGGGTAAAATTTTTCAATGATCGATTTGTTTGTTTAATGGTATATAAACTCATAGGTCATTTAATACCAAAATTTAATTTTCATGAGAGTTGAAAGAAGTAATTTGGTAATTTTACTATAAATATGCTGGTATTTTTACTATTTTGTTAAGTTGTTTCTTTTGGTGATTTTACTTATCTTGGGGGGAAAAAAATCAATAAGATGGCATGTTAAGAACTTGCTATTTTATTTTCCTTTGCTTTTCTCAAAATGTCTTACCTTTTGTTCCCGGAATCTTCCATCTGTGATACTCTTGGAAAGATCATCCATACGTTTACGCTCCACAATATAATTCAAGACAAGTTCACGTGGATTGGAAGGACCTGTAGATTGTAGGGGAAAAAAAAATATATATATATATATATATATATATATATATGTGTGTGTGTGTGTCACCTAACAGCAGACAGGTAAATACTAGAAATGCAAAAGAATTTATCAGTAAATATTCTTTGCTTGCCTTCTCAGGAAGTTAGGTGCAGGGAATGATTTTCGTTGAGCTCAGATTCAGGCTTGCCAGATTATGCGAGGTTAAAAATATATATTAATATATTATACTAGCCATTATTGTTGCTTTCATGGTTCAAGGGGAGTAACTAGTTTTCCTTTTGTATCTAAAATGGCAGTGCACATTTTATTATAAACTAGCTTAAAAGCCACCCTATCAGGTGGCAGTTAAGCTAGCTCTTATAGAGGAGTCTTGGTTTAGCCATCATCACAGTAGCTTGGGAGGAGTAGATGCAATAGGCATCAATAACTACAGAAGAACTCAAAATTGATCGCTGCATTTAAGTAATGAATTAATGTTTAAGCTTACCTTTACATCAAAAGTTCAATGATAATTCTTCTGCTGACATTTAATTTAAAAACCATTTGATGTACGTAGGTCCTTATTTTCCATACAAACAATTATTTTTATTTAATGGATGACAGAACAGGGGACAATTTGTAAGATAAAATTAATATAGTACAAAAATGGGAAAATAGAAATTAGAATTAGTTATACATTCAACATTTGAAGAGTTAGAGAAACATAATAGCTAATTAAGTAAAACCTATATTATGGAATCTGAGTTTGTCTATATTTCTGAGATGAGGTATTATGTACAGTATTTACATTAGTCGGACTATTGTCCTCATCTTTGTCGCCATATTTGTCACAACGTTTATCTACTACTGTTGATATCGGTCCGGCCTTCTTCAGGTGGTTGGAATTTCAATTTCTATCGCTTTCATTAGACTGTTCTAATTCCGTGCCATGTTTGATGGATGTCAAAAATCAGTTATCTCCTGCTAATTTTCCTCTAAAGTTCTCCACTGCCTTAACCAGGAATTGAACTCACCTTCTTTGGGTCTGTCCTCTTCATCTAACCAAACAAGCCTTTATCCACTTTGCCATGTGTCCTGAGGACATCTGGGTATGAACTTCTGAGTATTATAAACCTAATGTTTTCAGCATCATTTTTACCAGTGCTCATATTGCAACTTTGTTATCATTGCTTTTCTCTGGCACTCCTTATTACTGGTTCCATATTGTATTTATTTCTATGCTTGGTCTTTCAGGAGATTTTGTGGCCTAGCATATGTGCTGATTCCTTTAAGTTTATCATGAATTACGAGTTTGGAATTTTAACAGTCTACCCCAGCCCGATCGTTTTAAAGGGTTCAGTTGAAATTCAACCACCTGAAGAAGATGATGCATAAAAGCTCAAACGTTGTATCAAATATGGCACAAAGATGAGGACAATAGTCCGACTAATGTAAATATTATGGAATCTATATGAATAATTCTAAAATTGGATTGAATTCCGAGGTTAAAAAGCCACAACTCTATAGTAATTTATACAGTGTTTACTCATTCCCCCACGAGGACGAGATGTGACACAAAGTCTTTTTAATGTGAGGACCTAAGCACGTACAGCCGGGCAGGACAAAATCCCCGCAACCATCGGTTGGGCTGGTTTTGGTGTGAGCACCGATCCCTCCCTCTAGTGCAATGGGAGGGCGCGGCCTTGAGCAGATGTTCCCCTGGTTTGGGCACCTCTCAGTATAACAGAGAAGCCCCTGAGCGCACTCAGCTGAAAGATAGAAACGCAACTGAGAGATGATAAATAAAGAAGTTGGTGGGGGAAGGATGAGAGGCCAAAAAGAAGCCGGGGGGGGAGAGACCAAGGAGTTCGGGGGAGGGATGAGAGACCAAGGAGTTCAGTGGGGAGGATGAGAGACCAAGGAGTTCGTGGGGAGGATGAGAGACCAAAGGAGTTCGGTGGGGAGGGATGAGAGACCCGAAGGAGTTTGGTGGGAGGGATGAGAGACCAAGGAGTTCGGTGGGGAGGGATGAGACCATAGGAGTTCGTGGGAGGGGGATGAGAGACCAGGAGTTCGGTGGGGGAGGGGATGATGAGGTGAAGGAGTTCGGTGGGGAGGGATGAGAGACCGAAGGAGTTAAATGGGGAGGGATGAGAGACCGAAGGAGTTCGGTGGGGAGGGATGAGAGACCGAAGGAGTTCGGTGGGGAGGGATGAGAGACCGAAGGAGTTCGGTGGGGAGGGATGAGAGACCGAAGGAGTTCGTGAGGATGAGAGACCAAGGAGTTCGGTGGGGAGGATGAGACCGAAGGAGTTCTTCGGGAGGGGATGAGAGACCGAAGGAGTTCGTGGGGACAAATGAGAGACCGAAGGAGTTCGGGGGGAGGGATGAGATATTTAAGGAGTTCATACATTGAGGATGAGAGACCCGCAGGAGTTCGGTAAAGGATGAAGAGAAAAGTTATAGTTTAGGGGATGAGAGACCGAAGGAGTTCGGTGGGAGGGATGAGAAACTTCCATAGTTGATTGGGGCAGGATGAGAGACCGAAGGAGTTCGGGTCTTAT
The DNA here is from genome assembly GCA_903632075.3 of Acanthosepion pharaonis. Taxonomy (NCBI): domain Eukaryota; kingdom Metazoa; phylum Mollusca; class Cephalopoda; order Sepiida; family Sepiidae; genus Acanthosepion; species Acanthosepion pharaonis. The sequence goes on along the minus strand of CAHIKZ030000587.1, from coordinate 1,233,266 downwards.
TAGAGAGACAATAAGGAGTTCGGAGATCCAGGGATGAGAGACCGAAATAGTCAGGTGACACCAGCCCGAGGAAAGTAGTCGGGTGACACCCAGCCTGAGGAGGGGGAGAATTTGGGGACAAGCGTTTTTGTTTGGTATACAAACCGTAAGTTTTTATATTTACAAGGCTGAGGAAGTTGAGGAGAAGGTACAAGACCGAGGAAGTTGGGGGGGACAAGGCCAAGGAAGTCTGGTTATGGATAAGAGGCCAAGAAAGTTGGGGTGGGGGAAATAAGAGGCCGGAGAAGTCAAAGGAATAAGAGAAAAAAATGAAAAAATAAGAGGGTCTGGAAAGAGATAAAAATAGAAGAAAGACAAAGAGAAGAGAAAACAAGAGGACAGGAAAACAGGTGGAGGGAAATAAGAGGCCAAGACAGTAGAAAGTTGGGGGAGGAAGAGGCCAAAAGTAAGGGGGGAATAAGAGGCTGAAGATCCCAGGGGAGGGAATTATAAGAGGCCAAGGAAGTGGAGAGTCCAACAGAAATAGGAAGTAAGGTGGGGGAATAAGAGCATGAGGAAGCAAGGTGAAGAGGTTATAAAAGGACAATGAAACTGAGGGATACGAAATGAGGGAGAATAAGACGGTGAGGAAGTGGAATAAGGCGGCAACGAAGAAGTGGAGGGGGAATAAAAAGCAAATTCTTACCATGGGTGCTGTACACTCGTTCCTGTGCAATCCATAAAAAGTCTCCAACATGTAATTTTCGTAAATTACACTTCACACCATTTTTAATTAATTCTGGAAGTAGGTTTTTGTCATTAGAAGAGCTGATAGAAAAACCAAAGTAAATTACTTAATAATTTGAAGGCTAAATATTTTTAGCATGAAAACAAGTTAATATTCTAAAAATGAATACAAATTGTGCCCTCTTGGTCAATTTGTCATTTGGCCTTTGCCAAAAAGCTGGAAAACAGAAACCGACACCTAAAGGAGCTCTCTATACAAATATGTGCCTGATTCATAGTAGTATGCCTGATTCATTATTAAATTACTAGCATAATACATACAACAAAATTATTGACATGTGCATCACCACATATGCCAAGATCAGTGCGTACTCTCTATGCACACTATGAAAAATTGCACACACACACTGCATGGTGACTGGTTGTTTCATGCCTCAAGCAATCATCAGAAATTTTTGGAATGTGACAGGGCAAAAATGTTTTGATATTTTGAAATGCCATGTTTGGTTTCATTGGTCAGGTAGATATCACATGTTCAGTTTTTTGTGGCATTAGTATGCACGTAAAATTTATACCTAAAATAAAAAGATAAAATGCTATTTTATATATATATATATATATATATATGCAGCATATCTTTAGTCAAGCATGTTTGGTTGAATAATCTAGACACATCATGTCTATTTATTTTAATCCAGGTAGTGGGGAAAATAAAAGAAATATCCAGAACTACGTCTTTCGTACTCAGTTTTGTAATAGCACTAAGAAATTGATCCGTGAATTTGAGAGGATATATATATATATATATATATATATATATATATAGAGAGAGAGAGAGAGACATACAGTTCAAAAATTTGAAGCCACCCCCAGAGTTAGCACAGGATGATCTTGACAGAAGAGTGAAAAAAAAAAAAAAATGTGGGCTCTAACAATCATTGAAAAATGAATGGACCCAATTATTAAACTTATACTTTGAGAAACTTTTGCAATGAATGCCAAAAATTTTATGCTGCAGTAATCAAAGCTAAAGGAGGATATTTTGACAAGAGCAAAATTTAATCATAAAATGCTTTTTTTTTTTTTTTTTATTTGTCATAATAAAATTTCTAAAAAAAATCACGTCTCACTTTTTTTTTTTAACCATGTATAATAATTTTATTTTAAAGTACAAAACAACTACTTTTTGAGCCAAATAAAAAAATTACCAGGGGCTCCCTCAAATTTTTGAACTGAAGTGTAAATATATATATATATATATATATATATATATATATATATATATATATATATATGTGTGTGTGTGTGATGACTGTGTGCAATAATGTATACCAAACTGGCAGTCTTGACTGCTCAGGTGAACACCTGATTTCAATATATATATATATATATATATATATATATATGCAACACAGGAGGTATTACCCAAATGTTCAGGTAATTTTAACAGGTTGATGAACTTCTCAATTTACCCTGCATTTTTCACACATAGTGGCCATTTCAATCATTTCGTGAAATCACCAAGAAATAAAGAGCCTCATTTTCAATAAAGTTTCCTGAATCTTCAGGCAGCAATATGGATATTATTTACTTTTATTATTTATTATTTCATTCACTACAATTGAAACATTTCTTTGATACCATCAAGGCAAGATTCCATGAAAATCTGGATAGCATTTTGAAATTTTTTAACCAACAAGAATTAAATAAGCTTTTTGTTTGACAAAAATACAAGCAACTTTTACTCACCTTCCATAGAATTCACAATTATCCACACACAGAATGATATCGAATGTTCCAGGTTGGAGTGTGAACTCAATTGAAGTTGATTGATCTATAGGAAAAGCATCATCAGTGACAGGGTTTTTATTTATTGCCAAATTGGTGGAAACTTCTTTCTGGTTATTCTGTCGTTGCAATGGAACGCTGAGGGGGGAAAAAATCAGCAAAACATTATTGATTGTCTAGCTTTCTTTTTAGTGATGAAATATACAAGAGAGTGCTGAATATTTTAAGCTTAATTAATTTCCTAAAATCTGAATATTATTATATCACTGCAGCTAGAAAGACTGTTCTTTTATATTGCAAAGTGCCAATTTGCTGGATCTTCATTTACTGAATCCAATCAAAAGAAAGTGTGGAATTTTCAAGTGTTGACATTTTGGCCATCATGAAGCTCCTGCAAAAGAAATCCATGATTGCTTGATGAAAACATTAGCTGATATACTCACCTGTGAAGAAGTGGTGCACCAATTGTACCAATTTTTTGCTTTGAGGTTTTAAGACCCAGGATGCAACACCAACAACTAGGGGGGGGGGTCTTCTAACAGTGTCAACTGAAATTGCTGATCATGTTCATAATCTAATCTTGGCCAATTACGAAATCTTTAAAAAAAAAAAAAAAAAAAAGAAAAATACTGAAGCATAAGAGATATCCAAGAATGTATTAGGTCTATAATTCATGAGCAGTTGATTATGTAGAAACTAACAGCCAAGTGGATACCAAAAGGTCTAAAATGCCAAACAGAGATGGCATAAAGTAGATTTTGCAGTATTTTCAGCTATCTAGTAATAATTCTTTGGAACGAATTGTTACTGTTGATGAGACAGTGTTGCATCACTATGATTCAGAGACAAAACAAGTCGATTTAGTGGCATCACTATGATTCAAAGACAAAACAAGTCGATTTAGAGGCATCACTATGATTCAGAGACAAAACAAGTCGATTTAGAGGCATCACTATGATTCAGAGACAAAACAAGTCGATTTAGAGGCATCACTATGATTCAGAGACAAAACAAGTCGATTTAGAGGCATCACTATGATTCAGAGACAAAACAAGTCGATTTAGAGGCATCACTATGATTCAGAGACAAAACAAGTCGATTTAGAGGCATCACTATGATTCAGAGACAAAACAAGTCGATTTAGTGGCATCACTATGATTCAGAGACAAAACAAGTCGATTTAGTGGCATCACTATGATTCAGAGACAAAACAAGTCGATTTAGTGGCATCACTCAGATTCTTAATGGATAAAGAAATTAAAAATGCAAAAGTCATCAGGAAAGGTCACAGGACTGGTAAGATAATAGCCATTTTGAAGAATTTGGGATGTAAGTGCAAAGACCATCCACTCCACTACATTTGAATTTGTTTGTATTTCATTTATTTTTTTGCTAACCACAAAATAGGAGCTGACAAATATAGTGTTTGTGTGTAGAGAGAGAGGAGGAAGATGGCATAAATACAAAAAGAATTTGAGAATTCACATATGAGTTAAAGATTAAATGTAGATCAAATATTGATCGAAATCCAACAGGGTGATAAAATAAAAGAACAAATAGGAAACATATCAATTTAACATGTTTCACTTTTATTAAAGTTTCATCAGAGATTGAGAGAAAACAGACAAAAAGACAGAAAACACTGGTATTTTCAATTATGTTTGGGTCAGACATGTGCCACATGTATTAAAACCATGGATAATTCTACATGTATGTAGGTTTGTGATGATTCTTGTATGTCTAAGTGGGCAACAGATTGTAATGCATATTTGTAATTGTATACGTGTGTGTCTCGTTGAGGTTTTTATCTTCACCTTTGTATAGTCAACCCTCACAGTGGGGAGTCGCAGGATTCTAGCTTATGGCTTGTCTCTTTAAGAATGTATTCTTTATATATAATTTTTTGTGTATTACATTTTTCACCAACCACACAGATATTACACTCTAATCCTAGATAGAAGTGCCAGTCTCTATGTAAATAATTTTTTTTTTAATCATTTCATTCCAAGCAAGGCAATAAAGCCTCCAGGACACAAGGGGGTAATGATTGGTTTGGTTTACAGAATATCAACCTCAATGGATTATTTAATGCCGACGAAATTTTTATTGCTGGTAATGTTTTTCTTCAAAAATTTATTTCTGGGAATATTTTTCCTTGAAGAAATCTATAGTTGGTCATATCTTTTCCAAAGAATCTGTTTGTATTGCTGGTATTTTTTTTTTAAAGTATTGCTGATAATTTTTCCTTCAAAAATTATTGCTGTTAATAATTTTTTTTATTACAAAGTACTTCTGGTATTAAAACCTATTTTTACACAAGTTTGGGTGTTAACTATTTGCCCATAGCTGGGACCCTAACAGGTGCTACCACCCCAGATCAGTGTGAACCTGGGAACACCAGCAATTCCACACTCCTCAAAACCTCCTGATCAGAAGCCTTGCTGCTGGATGTAGTTTATCATCTTACCCAGGACACGGATGTAATTTATCATATACAAGACAGCAAGGGGTTACTGAGTGTGAGAGAATATGAAGGGAAGAAAAAAAAAACGCTATTAAGGAGTGAAGACAATAAACAAACAGGAACTAGGAAGACAGAAGATAATGATAGACATTGCATTTAAATTTTTGAAGATCAATGTTTAGTGGGAAACAAGAAGTCAAAAAAAGTGTTCCACAAGCAAGAATTGCCAGAGAAGAAACTGCTAGCATAGAACTTATGGTTGCACCTAGATATTTCAACTGTAAGATGATGAGATGTAGCCACAAAACTAGCACTGTGCTTAAATTCATAAAGTCTAGGTACCATAGAGGAAGGTTCATCAGAACAATTACCATGAAAATATTTATAGAAAAGGTGCAGAGAAGCTATATTATAGTGATGGGAAAGTGACTGAAGTCGAGATGTCAGGTCAGGACAAATAATACTGCAGATTCTTCTTTGGATTTTATCAAGACTCTCCAAATGTATAGCAGAAGCACCAGACCAGATGTGGGAGCAATATTCAAAGCACTGACAAATGGTACACATATAAATATGTAAGATTTATTCAGGAGAGAAAAAAATTGTCTTGGATGACACAGTAAACCCACTTTCCTAGCAGTAGACTCAATATAATCTTTCTACCTCAGGTTAGTGGAAAATGTTAGTCCAAGAAGGTGCAACAAGTCACTCTCTTGGAGGTTAGCATTAGCCATGCTGATGGAAGGCAGAAAGGATTCTCAGAGACAATTATAAAGAGAGAGCAGTTTCGTTTTAAATAATCTCATCATTTTTTATGGGTATTATGTTAGTATTGAATAAAACAGTTTGACTGATACAGGCAGAACTAAATTTCAATACTTAATCTAAAGGAAAGCAAAAAAGAAAACTACCTCCTTTCTAACCATTTTCCTTTCACTCTTAAAAGTCTCAGACTACAACTGTCTTCTTTTGCGACAACAAAGCCAGTATATCTTTGCTTCCAAAATATTAACTCAAAAACACACACAATTTCTAACAGTGCTTTTCTTCCTTTTCAGCTACACCCTTGTGCAAATTGAAACAATCACTTTAGTTTTCTTTCTTTCACCATACAGTAAGTTTTAGACCCACTGGAGATTTAAATCAAATCGAGAATCTGTAGTCAATCTGCAAGGAACGACTTTGTGGAATGGACATACAAAGTATTAACATGTGCACTGGGTCATGTTTCATTGGAAAAATACAAAAAAAAAAAGTAAATAGTAATGGAATTATTTGTTTTGTTTCAATTAATTTGCATAAGGATGTATATGTGCACACACTAGCATATTTTCTCTATTTTGTGAATCATATTGTTATATAAAAATACATAAAAATTCCTCCATATATTGAAATTTATTCCTTCTGAAAAGTTGAATTCCTTCTCTTCAAAAGTTCTCTATACAAACAGGTAGACATGCATTCCTTCTACATACTAAATGATATATCTATGATATTTTAAAGGGGATGTCTGATAACCCCATTGTATCGACACTTTGACAATGCTCCACGGTATTAACGGAGGGTTATGATAAAGTATTTATACAATCGAGCTTATTAAAATGTTAATAATAAGTAATAAAATAATGATGGTAACCTTAATAATTCAGTTTCAGTTCCTATCCGAGTGTACAAGTCTGACTGGAATGGAAGATGATTTGAAGATGCGAGGTCATTTGCTGTGTCAGTTGATTTGGACTGAATGTTTTGTCTCCTTCCACAAGATCTTGTAGATTTAGTAGAGTTAATGTTTTCCTTTGGAGGTTCCAGGTTTTTTATCTTTTGAGCCAATTCCCGACCGGCATCAGTCAGAGAGTATCTGAAATGGTGTTGGGGAAAAAAAAATAAATAAATAAAACCAGAAAAGTTGAAATCCAAAAACTTCAGTTATTAAATGATTTCAAAACACTTTAATTTATCAAATATCATTAAAAATTAAACAATTTCCATTAGAGTTCAATCATCACATTTTGCCTTGAAGGCAAATCAATGATTTGTCATCTTCAGTATTGCTGTGCATTTCCAAGCATTTTTTTTAAACAAAGATGTTGACCCTTTACAAGGCCCGAGAGTCACTAGTGGTAGAGAGTTACAGAGAGTAAGAGGCATGTATTATGGTGAGCAGTAATATGAATCTAGGATAGGAGGGGGAAGATAACGATTAACCCCCTAAACTTGAACAAACAATGATTGTAGCAACCCCAGGGAAACATCCTCTTAGGATTTGGTTCCACAATGCAGTGTTTTGTGGGAAGAAGCTACTCAAGTAGAACTTACATTTCACCAATGAAATACAAAGAGAATTGAGGTGATTCACTATGATGTGTGTCGCATGATAGTCTTTAGCTGTGAAGGTTAGAATTGATGGAACTAAGGAATGTAGTTTGTCTGAACACTTTCCCTGGACAATAGCAATAGAGCAGCAAAAGGCTTGCAGCATTTCGTCTATCAGAAAAGTTGGAAAATAATACAAAGAAAATAATAGCGAATCGCTACAATGTGTGTGGCATAGTGAAGACTGTGCAGCTCCTGCCCACATATAACAGCGGTACTCCATTTTTGGCCTGATATGGCTCTTGTAAAGGCAGAAAATACCAGGAGTTAGGTACTTACTGGAGTGATACAGGAAACTGACCATTTTCCCAGCATCTTTAGCAATTTAACATATGTACGAGTTCCACTTGAGGTTCTGGGTTCAGTTTATGTCCCAATAGGCCCCCAAGGCACAGGGCCTCCCTGAGGGAATATCTAGTCATCAAGACTGGTGAAAGTTCTGGGTCTAATCAGTGATGATAGAATGTCATTAGTTCGGTTTTCTTCAACACCCACAGAACCTACCTGTAGTTCATGCTGCAACTATGCTGAGCAGACCTTACTTACACTTCAAGTGTGTGACCCACAAAGGCTACCTACATAGGGTTTTGAATTCAGAATTGTCTTCCTCTTCCTCAGAGTGGTTGCCAACCATGACTTCTGTGTTCAGTCTGCCCAGTTATTTAACCTGTAGATAAGGGGAGGAGATAAGATGCATTCATAAATTTCCCAGTACAATTTAACAAATGTAACAATTTTGGCTGGAATCTGAACTCACCTCACCAATTTCTCATTCTATGCCTCTATGACACCCATGTGCACATCCAGAGTTCAATATCATACATAATAATACTTCTTAGGCATTTCCTTCAATGCTTTAGCCAATCAATATTTACCTTAATTTGATGCAAGGCTACAAATTTGTGGCACCCATTGAGGAAATAAATTCACAGTTGATGGTTTTTCTAACAAGACAATCAGCAACATCAATCCCACAACCGGGTGTGATCATACGGTTACTGCACAGCTGAGTACCTGACAAGTTCCCACACATATCTGGGTTGAAAACTGAAGAGGTATTTATTGACGACTAGCCTGTCTGGAGCAAGTAGATTTGGCAGAGCTCATCTCTCTCCAGGTCAAACCACAACTTGGCCATTGATTGTATCAGAGTAACTCTCTGCCCTGGCCCTTGACCTCAGTTTAGGAAGCCCTTCACCCAGTGATGATGTGTAATCACCCCACTAGCTGCATGCATAACTATGGAGCTCAGGCTAACCATTGTACTAGATGGCTATTGATGGTACAAGGTTAATCCACACTTTAACAGATTTTTTTTTCTTTAATCCTAGTAGCCCTCATATCAAGACTCAAGTTAAAATATAAATACCATTTCCACAATTTTAGATTGTATTCTTGTTCGAATTTTGAGATTAAATATTACCGTGCTCAATTTTTTTTTCTATGGTTGAATTGGTTAAAGCATTGTCCATGTAAAAGAAACTCCTGGAATTTGGATATGAAAACTGACCCTGAAAAGAAAAACTGACCCACCAAAATATATATATACATTGGGTGTAACAGCATAATTGGCCATGCCACAAAATATATCTAAAAAAAAAAACACTAAACTAATTCAGTTTCTTTTTTCCCAGGTTTTCAGATAAGATGTTTAGCCATCTTGATACCATTTGACATAAGAATCACTGAAAAACCCTTTGAGTTATTCAGCTAGAAAGAGAACAGGTTAAAATCATTTTGTGTCAGACTCACTGTCTTCTCAAATGAGCAATGGTGAGAGGAAAAAAATCATTCAGGCCTTCAGTAACAGTACCAACATTCATACTCTGGCTTCCATCTTCAAAGTTCAGTCAAGAACTATCAAGAGAATGGTGAATAAGTTTATAAAAGAGGGAACAGTAAAGAGGAAAACTGGATCAGGACGTCATCATTTCAACTTAGAGCTTAAGAGATCAATTAGAAAAGATCCAACTCAATTCATAAGACATTTGGCATGTGAGAGAGAAATTTCAGTTATGACAGTCCAAAGAGCAATGAAAAAAAAAAAAAAAAAAAAAGGCTTGAAAATGAAATCATACAGGAAACATGTGAGGTACCTTGTTACTCCAGGACAGAAAGTTAGAGAGGGCAAAGATCATCTCAAATGAGTGTGAAAATGATCCTGGAATAGTGTGTGTGTGTGTGTGTGTGTATATATATATATATATATATAGGAACTTTATTTCAATCCATCATGAGACTCCAATCGTTAGTCATGATTAATTAATGGGGAACATGTCATTTTCGTTTATAATCAATTTCATCACAATTTTTCTGTTAAGCTTGGAGAGTAATTATACATTCCTATTGCTCAAAATAGAGTCCAATAGATTTATAAGAAACAACGGTTCAAGGTTTAATCTAACAAATTGGACAATTTTACTGTTACACCCGGTGTTTGCGTGTATATATATATATATATATATATATAAGAAGGCAAAAATGGAAGGGGGTGTTTCTAGGAAACTATTAAGAGTTTTTAAAGATCCATTACCAAAATGAAAACTGTGCATTTTGTCTTTATTAAATACATTTTTTTTATCAGAAGTTACTTCATTTCAATATCTCAATGCTTTGCTTTAACAGTCAGTTCACCTAGAACATTGTGATAAAAGACAACATTAACCCTTTAGCATTCAATACAGCCAAACTCACCTTGTAAATATCAATTCTGAAAGTTTCACAGTTTATAGTCAAAGTCTCACTGTTTGCAGGACTTCCTGCATTATTTCATCATGTATTATGGCAGAGTATACATGGGGCGGGGGTTACAGCAGGTTTAACATTGAGAGCCAATATTTATGAGGTGGTTTGAATACTAAAGAGTTAAAATGAAGTAAGCTAGTCAGAAATTATTAATGCCTGAAAGTTATTAGTAAAAATAATCTGATTTATGTAAAGACAGAAAAACACTTACTTTGCTGGGCTACTTTCCTTTAAAACAAGACCCTTCTTAATAAGAATTCCCATTGATGACCAGGCTGTATAATGAGATGCGGGTGGAGGCTAAAAGAATGAATACAGCAAGAGCAAACTAATATGCAATTAAACTGTTACTGATTTTACTATAAAAATGCATTGCAGATTATTGTAATTTGAGTTATGTGTGTGCAATATGACAAGCAGAATTTATTAAACAAATATATCAAAGCATTCATTCACTCTAATGATGGCATAGAAAAAATAATTCTGATTCTATTTTAGAAGATGTGTAGGTGGTGTAATAGTTGGGAGACTCAGGACAATAAAGTGGCAAGCCAAGTTCAAATTCCAGTCAAGATTGCTACATTGACTTTTGCACAAATACCCTTAGGAAAGGTATGCATATCAATTTTCCCTCCAGCCTTTTGTTAAAAAGTAGGGTAGACTGAACTTGATAACCATATAATACAAGAGAACAACTCTACATTCAAAATCATGTTTATCCCTTCATCTACTCTCTTAAAAGGACTGAGGAAGGTGGAAAGCAATTTGAAAACCTATATGAAATTTTCTTTGGAACAATGAAAACCTTGCCTTCATAGAAATTGACCAGTGAGCTGAGGCGGAGGAGGAAAGGAGTTCACAATCCTATGTCAAATTGTTTTTGAACCAATGAAAACCTTGCCTTCACAGAAATTAGCCGATCAGCTGAGAAGAAGAAAAGAAAGTAACAAGTCTACACAAAATTCTTTTTGATATAAAATAAGGAGAAAAATTAAAGAGTGTCTAAAGTCATAAGAAAGGTTTCATTTTAGTTCTTCATAACCAGCATTGAAGTTCTCACCAGTGTAAAATTACTCGCCAATTATATTATCTGGTTTTATCATGGAGCACTTCAAAGAATTTTCTCTCACCAATCCAAGAAAGTTATTTCAAACTCTCTTTGTCTACTTTTGAATGTATGCAAACCATATATCCCTTCAATGAGCAACAAACTATCTTACCTTTGTTTTAAACATTTTTTTTTAAATATTGTGTCAAATTATTTAATCTGTTGTATAAACATTTCCTCTTCATGATAATATGTTAAAACTATGGACTTTAAGGATTCTGATTTATTTTCCTGAAACAAGCTACTAACACTACTTCAAGCATGTAAATTCATGAATAAGTTCCTTATCTTGTTTTGTGAATATTATCCATGTTTCCTAGTCATTATTATCCTTCATTAATCTTCTTGGCATGGGTCAATCAACTGTTCATTTTAACCCCAAGCCCCACGACTCTATAGAGGTACATACTTGAATTATAACTATGATCTGCTCAGCATAGTTGCAATATAAACCACAGGTTGGTTCCGTGGGTGCTGATGAAACACAAATGTGACATTCCAATGATGACAACTCACACTAATTTACAGTGCTTATTTTTATTTTAAACATTTCACCTTAAGCAAGGCGGAAGTGCCACTAGCACGCAAGAGGTTACAGAGAGTGGGAGCAAGAGTAAAGAGGCATGATAGAGGAAAGGATGAAGAGAAGGATGGGGAATAGATCAAAGCATATGGAGATATTGATTGACATTGCATTTGAATATTTGGAGATTATGGCTATCAGGGAAGCAAGTAAGAGGAAGGGAGTTCCACAGAAGTAGAAGAGATGGCTACATTTAACCATTTTGGCAGTGAAAGGGTGGGACTGAGATGCCAACCTAGTAGCACATTTAAATTCATACAGTTTGGGAACCAGTGAAAATAGCTTGTCAGAGCAGTTACCGTGAAAGTATTTATAGAAAAGACAGAGGGAAGTGACAGCACGTTGTGTGCCTTTAAGACAAAACAGCTCCAATCTATTTTAGTGTCAACCTGATCTGAACCTGGTATCTGTTTTAATGTCACTTATTGAAACCCACTGACTTTACCTCTACACCACCATTTCCCTCCCTGCACACTTAGCTTCAGTTATTTTCTGCACAGACTAAATATTTCTGGTAGTAGGGAAAAAAAATTCTGAATTAAGCAACAAATTTTGCAAATTGTAATCTAATGTAACAGATTTAAGTACTTGATCTATATTTTATGTATTGAAAATGAAAAAGAAATAGATTGTCAAAAGCTCAGAAATTAATGTAAGCATTACTGTCAGAACAGGACTATGAAATATATTGTCGGAGTTAGCTCCTCCTTAATTTCCTAATTGTTCACTAGGAGTCGCTCTCCCTACACTATAAATACTGGGCGACTTCTTGCCTCATTCTCTTCTCTACTTTGCATTTCAGCGGACACATTTAAAAATGTAATCTCTGAGAGATCAACATTTTTGCCAACTTATGGGAAAACGCCATGAAACACACATACACGTACATATGTATGAACATTCACCAATATACAAACTCTTTACGTCCACACACCAACACAAATGTTAATGTCTTTATCACGAGTAAATTTGTTGTTTAATACATATGTTTGTTGACATATATGTTTGTTTTCTTTACATCTTCGGTTGGACTTAACTTGAGTTCAGCATTGTTCGTGTAGTTGAACCTTCTAGCAGGAATAAACAGCACGTATCCCAAATTCAACAACACTCAAACAGGTCCTCTACAATATAATGTAATTTTATTATAGAAATTGTTGTATAGTAAGATAGACTCATCTATTTCTGGTGTTTTATAAGCAGTGAGTTTTGTTAGATCTAACCTTACTGCTTCCAGAAATTTACATATGTAAATGAAAGCTTGAAATGCAAATATTCAGCTGTGGGGTCTTCAACTAAAATAGTTTCATAGAAAAATTACAAAATTATAACAGAAGTGCAATGAAAATCAGGAAAGAAAGGGATTGTCAACACTCAGTAATGAATGCAAGCCTTACAAGAAAATAGGTCTATCATGTGTATACAGTAGTCCACTGCTATTAGGCAAACCAGCTTACCACGGTACCAGTAATAGTAAAAAGCTTTAGCAAGCAGGATTCAGTCACATGTAGATGTGCCTACAAATCATTTTAGATTATATATGTATATATATATATATATATATATAAAAATAAATAAATTCCCAAGAGGAGAGAATCCAGGTAGAACTCAATGTCCAGGACAGATTAAGAATATAATATAAAAAGTCTACAAATTCAAAAAGAAATAATTTTCCGATTTCTTTTTGAATTTGTAGGTCTGATGAATTGGATCGCAATAATGATTCCAATGTAATAAATTATAACCCTGGAATATTAGTGTTTGAGCCTTTATATATATATATATATATATATATATATATATATATATATATATATATATATATATATATATACACACACACACACACACTTGAGTATAGTGAAAGTTTTTTTGTTTTTTTTTAAATAGCAATTGCACTATACACAAGGGATTTCTTTGAAGAGGTTAAAAATCATGTATTTTTGATGACCGGTTGTACTATATACAGGTAAATTTTTTTTTCTGTAGAGGTTAAAATTCATGCAAGAAAAATTTATGGGTTTCACTATACACAAAGTCAACTTATGCATGAGTATATATGATAATTTAATTTGGGGAAAAGTAGAAAACTACTTACAGTTTTAAATGAAGTATCACATAAATCCTGAGCTTCTTTAATTAAATCTGTTTTTGTCATGTGACTCTGCAAGAAAATGAAAATTGTATTTAATAATGACAAAGTGGTTTTCAAGTTTTCATTTTAGAAAATTATCTTTCAACTCTTAATAGTTCTCAGGAAAACAGACCACTTCATTTTTACATCCATCTTGAATTTTTTTTTTTTTTTTTTTTGTTACTTTAAATATTACTTTTCATGGACACTCATATTTCAGTAGAATGCCTCATTCTTTTTAAACATTGTTTATTTTGTCTACCAGCCTTCAAATTTGAGAGAACTTAAGAAAACGCGCTGACAGGATTTGAATTTGTATCCCCATTTATAGGAGAAATCACCAACATGATCCAGCATGCTTTAGATCACTCGGCCACAGAGAGCCTCACAGCCAATGAAGGGTTCTGTTTGCCTTAAATCCGCATTCAGATTTTTCTCAAAAGCTCTATCTGCTCAGTTTCATATCTGAAATATAAACAAAGCAATTTTTAAAGAATTAATGGATTTTATTTTTTAATCTAACACATTTTTATTAATTCAGATGTTATTTACTAAAAATAATGAGTGAAGTAAAAATGTTTAATTAAAACATAAAATCCATTAAATCTTTAGAAATTGATTCATCCTGTATATAAATCATTTTTTTTTTTCTTTTGGGAGGGAAACTTGTGATTTTCTTTGCAAACCTGTTGAAAGGTAAAACAAAAATAAATATTGATTAAGAACAAAAATTGCAAATTTATTAAAAAAAAAAAAAAAAAATATATATATATATATATATATATATATAGATAGCCAGTAAAAAATATTTTAACAGAAATGTGGTTCTACAGAAGGATGCTGGGAATATCATAAACTGTACATGTGAAGAACAACAAAGTTCTAGAGAAAATGGAAACAAAAACGATACTTATAACATCAGGAAAGTTAAAATTTCTGCTGCACTTAATGAGAAAGGAAGGCTGGGAAAAATTTGTTACTCCAAGATCAGCTAGCGAGCTTGGGTAAATGGATGGCAGAACAGGGTTTAGGATATAGCAAAAAGACAAAATTTATTAAGAACTACAAAAGAGAGGAAATTGTGGAGACACATGATCATCAACTTTCTGAAGGAACATGTACACAGAAGAAAAAGACCCCTGCCTGTCTAAAATCACTGACAGGAAAAAAGAAAAGCCAACAGATTTTATGTACATGCTATTTTCAGGTAATATTTCCAGGTAATATTCATCAGACTACTTTCTTTCCTGGGGGTCCTTACATGCAGGATGGACCAGCTATTTGAGAACATACCTTTAGGACAGTCTGAAGCAATGGTTTAACCCGATGCCCCCTCCCCCATAAGTCAGGATATCATCCCCCTCCTTTCCAAGATTATCAAACTCAAAAGGTGCATTCCAAATAATATGCATATATTATTGAAAATCTTCATTATTTTCCTTATTATTATGCATACATTTACATGGATTATTTTTGTTGTGGCAAAAAACATGAGCTAGCAGAAAGAAAACCCAGCGTGACCCCCTCAGTTGCATGGACCGATGCACATTGCAGGTTGTATTGCTTTGGTGAGTTCGAAAGTTAACATTTTGAAACCCCCCCCCCCCCCACCTGAAACCCTAAAATCGGGGGTGGGTGTGAATTCCCCACTGGTTGAGAACCCCTAGTCTAAAGTAATGTGATGTAGCAAACACCAAATGTTCAAATTCTCATTTCTTTTCTAAATGAAGTACATTAAGCCTCCTGGCATCAGCTTAAACTGGTATTTCTCAACCAGTGTGGGGTACACAAAAGGCTGCTAGGGGTTCCACAAGAAATGGTAATAAATAGGCTAAAACATTTTTGAGTAAATTTCATTTAATTTTATATTCATAATTTTACTATACACGTACAGCATATTATTGGAAAATCTTTGGTTATTATAATAATGCTTCAACCCATTATATTATTTAAAATTATAATAATCATAGGGAATGTAAGTAGTGATGTTTATATGGTGTCATTGTGAAACCACCTTCGCTGATTAGTGAACAGGACCTGTACAGAAGTTTATATGCTGTTTTTTAAGGCAAACAGACAAACCCTCCCCATTCAAACTATTGCTATATATTGAATGGTATATCGCATTCAAACTATTGCTACATATTGAATGCTATATCGCATTCAAACTATTGCTACATATTGAATGCTATATCGCATTCAAACTATTGCTACATATTGAATGCTATATCGCATTCAAACTATTGCTACATATTGAATGCTATATCGCATTCAAACTATTGCTACATATTGAATGCTATATCGCATTCAAACTATTTTGCTATAATACAATCCTATTATACTATGTTCCCACCACTATTTGGCCTCATGGTTATCTCCAATCTAAGCTTAATAAGTATCAATAATTCAAATGATTTTGATTCTTTGAAAATCTGACAGGGTTCATAACTATTCCACAAGTTATTCAGATTAATATTCTTATCCATTTTGGTCTTGGCCAATGCATTCTTCAGCCTTCCTCAATACATCAGTCGAAACATAGAAATAAAACAAACAAAGATGGGATTATTCTGAACAACTCATAGAATAATGATGTTACACAACAGGCCCTGACCATGATTAGAACACACATGAAGTCAATGGGGCCCTAAATGATTTCATCTGAGCTGAGATGATGGCATAAATCTGCTGAGTGGAAAAGAAATAAAGAAAATAAAAACTTTCAGGACCAAGTACTACTTGGTCAGAAGTTAAGAAGGCTTATATAAGCAGAATCACAGAATGGGTAGAATAATTTCAAACAATCTGGCGGTGAGTTGTGAGTCATGATGTAGAAATGGGCTGAGGAGTGGTAGGAGAGAGTTGGAGTTCTCAATGGCTAAAGGGAAAATCTGATCTATTAAGACAGAAGTAGCAAGCAAAGTGTTACATACCTATCACCAAAGACTATCCCACATGAATCTGAGAATAAATAACCAAAGATATTGGAAATAGGATTCATATTTTCACCTTTCATTCTCTTATGTACACCAACACAAATTAGAATCAAAAAACAATATGAGGCAATTTATCTTGTCAGAAGAGAAGGATTCAGTTTATGTTTACAATGACTGTAAGAATTTCAGATGATGGTACATTTTTACTCTTTAATCAAGTATAGTTCAAGTTTTTATGATCATTTTTTTTTACATTAAAGATAGAGGGTTGCACTATACACAGGTAGTTTTTTTTGTTTTTTTTTGAAGAGTTAAAAAATCATGCATTTTAAGTGACTGGTTGCATTATACATAGGTAAGTTTTCCTGGAGCGGTTAAAATTCATGCATTTTCAGTGATTATAACCTACCTGGAAGGCCTATATTCTCACAGTACCAATGATACCAGTAATCCTGACAAAAAGGTTGTCAGTGAAAAGGTTCAGTGATGCAAACACTTGAGAAACAAAGATGAATGCAAATTTAGGACAGAAAAAAAAATCTATTAATTCTTCATTTATATAAAAAGGAATTTGTTGATTTTAATTGGCATACATAGTGGATGATGTTTTGCTCTTCATGTAACGATAAAAAGGAAGAAACTTAGGAGGCAAACCTGGGATAAAGAAGTTACCATAGCCAGGCACGAATGAAAACAAAAGTACAGAATCTAAATCATTTTATCAAATATTTTACGATAAGTGCTTTTTTTCCTCATTATTTTGGGGTAACTTTGTACAAAAAAGAATGAAGATCATTTATTTGCTATAAAATATGTCCAGGATGATGCTCAGTACTGCAATATTTGATTACGGCAGGCCTACTTGTATTGTTCAGAAGTTGGGGTTGCATTATACACCAACTATATGAAAAAATCAGATATATTTACCTGGCCTACCTACCAAGGCTAGATGTGGCACCAGGTCATTTTAACGTGGGAAATGCTATACACATACGTATGTGTTGAAACTTGACTAATGCATGGAATAATAATGCAACACAAAATGTACTTAGAACAAAATGTATTGAAACAAGAAAGTGTACACAATATTTACATATAGTCTTTTGTATATTCCTGGTAAGACCGTTCCTGGAGAATGTGTTGACTGAGTCGCAGTCAGGCAGAGTCTCTGGTTGAATCTCTTGATTCCTCTCCCTATCTTCCCGGTACCAACCATATTTATATGGTCGGTACTCCACTATGCAAATTAGGTGGATCCTACCACAACAGTATGCATATGGACCAAGGACAAAAATTGTTGTTTTGCCCAGCCCCTGCGACCACTATCATGATTTGCATTGATATTACACCAACCACCACCTCCTTTACTGTAATGAGGAAGGTGCTGCCACAGGGCTGGAATTCCTGGGGTTGAGCAACTTAAACTAAAATGAAGAGAAACAGAGCTAAGTTTCTCCACATTTTAGATGCTTTAAGTTGCTTACAACATGGTGAGGGCTAACCACACCTCAGTAAGCCCTCATTGGCCAATGGTTAACGCTTGAGACAGGTTTTTTCACAAAATAAATTCAGGGAGTCATTCGATACATGAAGTTGACATATGGGAAATGTATGAATCCACCTCTTCACCCTCCAGCTATGGGTTAATTAGTAGGACATATCAGAAAATCATTATAAACTCCAAAAAATTCTTACAATCTCAATATATTTTCTGGCTTTAACTAACCTGCAAAGGGTTGATAAGCCATAAAAGAAACAAATCACTCAATCAAGTGGAGTGTGTGTATCAACTCTCCTTCATGACTACAGTAAAACATAAATGTTTGTCAATATCTATACCTGTTTACTGTTAAGCAAAGTCAGTAAGATGGAATAAGCTCCAGATCTGTAATTTGGAATATATTCTTTCCGACGACCACCTCGGCTTTCCTGCAAAAAAAAAAAAAAAAAAAAAAAAAAAATAATAATCTAAGTGATGAATAAATAAGTTACACAGGTTTAAAACCAATTTTTATTCTGTTTAGTGAGAAAAAGTTAATACATTTTATAACCTTTGCTATACCACATGTATACCCCAGGTCAAAAATTATACTCTGCTTAACTGTTATAGGTTAAGTATTTGCTACGCCTGTAAGATATATGTTATAAAGGCTTTCAATACACACCTCACATCTATAATGGCAGCACTTTGTAATATAAGGACAATACTAATATCTATCCAAGTGTTACAAGATGCTAGATGGAAAGATAATTTCTTTTGTTTTTTTTTAATTAATTCACCCCAAGCAAGGTGATAATGCCAATAAGATGCAAGGGCCTACTAGGAGTGAAAGAGACTTTAGAATGAAGCAGATAACCCTATATCTGAAGGAACGGTACTAGAGGCTGACATTGCAGGAATGGATGCTGATGTGGATGCTATATCTAAAGGAACGGTACTAAAGGCTGACATTGCAGGAATGTATGCTGATGTGGATGCTATATCTAAAGGAACGGTACTAAAGGCTGACATTGCAGGAATGGATGCTATATCTAAAGGAACGGTACTAGAGGCTGACATTGCAGGAATGGATGCTGATGTGGATGCTATATCTAAAGGAACGGTACTAAAGGCTGACATTGCAGGAATGTATGCTGATGTGGATGCTATATCTAAAGGAACGGTACTAAAGGCTGACATTGCAGGAATGGATGCTATATCTAAAGGAACGGTACTAGAGGCTGACATTGCAGGAATGGATGCTGATGTGGATGCTATATCTGAAAGAATGGAATAAGTGGCTGTTGTTGCACCTGTGTTTGAGCCAGGATGTTAATTTTGGAAGTTTTCCTGTTTTCTCCATCTCCTGTGTTCCACTCAAAACATTACCTTTTATTTCTGCTGAAAAGGTTATTCACATGGTAATATATATCGTAAATATTTAGTATTTAGTCCAACACATTGTGCTTGCAACAATGCCTAAATATTTAAGCATTCTGCTTCCATAATGATAATGTACTTCTTTTAATTGTACAAACAGTATTTATTTTTAATACAAACTCCCTACAGTGTGCTGATTCACAAAACAGCTGGACAAAACTTAGATATAGCTTAATGGCATAACTAGGGTGTCACCTCATCTATGTACAGGTCTACTAGACTACATTCAACACTTTTCTCAACTGGCACAATTAAAAAGCTTATCCATTCATTATTTCACAAATTATCAATACCTGGCAATTATTACTGCATCATAAATTCATAATCCTAAATAACCACTACATGCTTAACATGTTGTGAGTGAATCTTAGGTTTAATCACTAATAATCTATGCATAGCCCTATACTTCAAAAAGTCAAAAGGAGAGATTCACCCACATCCTTTTTTATTAGAGAACTCAAATGAAATGGATCTTTCTATTATGACATATTTTCACCAATTGCAATCATAGTAATTTCTATTTTTAGTATTTCCTAAAAAGAGGCTTCTGTAACACAAATCACTTAACATACACAGATTAGCATGGGATCCCTATGCTCCAGGCATGTGCCCATCAGGCCCATGTATTAAGAAAGGTCTAGTGAGCCTTTTTTATCACCCTGCAATGTTTGTCTGTGGGAAAGAGATTGTAGGATGGAAAATAATTCATCACCCACAAGGCTGTGGAGACACTTTTGAACTCTACCAAAACTGGAAAGTGAAGACTGGGTAGTTACTGCTTGCAAATTTGAGAAACAGATTTTCGCAAACTAGTGTGAAATTATTTTCTAACCCAGGAAAACCTTGTATTCAAAAAGTTCACACCTCCATGTGAAATTAGATTTTGAATCCCCTTGCGGATATAAAAATAGAAGCCTATTGCTTCTCGGGGCTCACAATTTCAGAGGCCATTTGATCAAAATGTACACGCACACACAATGAAAGAGAGACAACCATCAACCACTGACTAAGGCCTTGTCCACACACACAATAGAAGGGATTAGCCAGCAACTGCCAACTAAGCCTTTGTCTATGAACTCCCAAACACATTAGGCTGACCATCATAAAGAAAGTCTGTTCGCACATCATTAAGAAAATTTAATTAGTTTATAAAACAAAGTTCATTGCAAGGGAAATTGAACATTTATATTGCTATTGAATATTTCTGAAAAGAATATATAAATGTTATTTCAGCTGATGTTCTGCTTCTACTTTCCCTTCAGAAAATAACCTTTTTTATATTTCATTTAAGAGATATGTTGTTGTTAATGTTTGGAATCCAGACACTCAACAACAAAAACCTGGGTAGACAGATCCCAAAAATGTTTAACCTGGGTAGACAGATCCCAAAAATGTTTAACCTGGGTAGATGGATCACAACACTCTTTAACCTACTGACAGTTTTCTTCACTACACATTTCCCTAACAAAAGTCTGCTTTGAACTTTGTTCTAAGCTGTCTTATAAATATACATGACCCTCACGTAGTTTTGCACCAAGCAGCAAATGATTACCCTATGCTACATCTCTCTTCTCATTCATGCCAGTGTGCACAGAAAGTTGGGTAAGGACTGCAAGGTAACAGGGATTAAAACAAATGCCTCAGTGAAAAATGATGACTCAGACATGGTTTGTAATTGTAGGTGTTTTTATTCAGGGCTTTGCTTTGCTCAGTCTGGGTAGTTATGTAGGTGACACCTAGAGATATCTTCTACTATATCACTATTTGTGACATCGTCAAAATTTCAAAAATGTTGCAGAAAACATCTTCCAGATCTTATATGCTGCAAAGTTGTGTTATCTAACTAATATTTACCCTGATGCTGCAGAAAACTACTAATCGTGCCTCACCTAAGTCTATAATATTATTTGATGTAATGCAATAACCTGTCACCCCTATGAGTGACTACACTATAGATAGTAACTACCTATAAGTATCTGTAAGTCAACAGACTACAGAGACTAGCTGGGATCTGTTGAGTACAACTCAGACTTACACAAGAACTACCGACCTTCCAGTAGTAGCACTCACTACTAGATTTACTTGTGCATAACTATTACCTTTATTCTTATTGTACTGTTTTTTGGGTTTTTTTTTACAATAAACATTTATTTATTTTATCCCCTTGTTTTTCAAGTATATATTTCTATTAGCACAGAATATAACATTATTTAATCAAATATTATTCGTTTTATTCACACTTTGACATGTAGCATTTCAAAAAGATGTCAGGATATAGACAAAATATTTTCTATTATAGTGACAACACTGTATTCTTGAAAATCAACTTAAACAAAAATGAAATAAAAATAAACTTTGGACAGTTTATCCACAATTTGGATTTAGATATAAAACAACTTATTTGAACTCATCTTTGCTGTTGTTATCAGTGTTTCGGTCATTGTACTCTCTGGCCTTCATCAGGTGAATGTCAATCTCACTAACCTACACAGAATTCCAAAACTGAACTCTTTATTTAATCAATGGGGGGTAGGCTGTTCTCGTTCCACTGCCCATATGTAGCAATATCTCATCTAGTTTCTGAGGGCACAATGGCTGAAATGTTGTGATAGCAACAACAACAAAGATGAGGACAACAGTCCAAATATAAATAATATGTCAATAGCTCTTCATCCCAGAAATTCAAACAGAAACTTATCTGAAAATGAGAAAAATAAAATAAAAATTTAGACATTGTCAGTTGAATTTAACACATTGACTGCCAGAAGTCAATTATGAAATCTGACTTCAAATGCCAACATCATAGTAGCTAACAACAGCACAAAAAATTTTTATAAGTTGATTTATAGCTTCGACTGAAGACTTAACATTGTTTTCACACTAAAAGTACTGCTATTTAGTTGTCAGTATAATTTTTCATTCATACTTTGGATGCCAGGTAACAGTTATTTGCATTAAAATTACCAAAAAAAAAAAAAAAAAAAAAAAAAAAAAACTTGTGGTTGTAGCCTTGATAGCAAAATCCACAAAAAGAAGATAATTCATGATCAGCATCATAAAAAAAATGCTAACCACAAGTTATCTAATTGTTGGCAGTCAATGTGTGAATAAAATGAGTTTAAATTTATATATACACATAAATTTATGTACATTTAGGCAGCATATCTTCATTCAAGCATGTTTGGTTGAATAATTCAGACATACTATATCTATTTTTGTTATTTTAATCCTCTCAAATTCACGGATCAATTTCTTAGTGCTGTTACAAAACCAAGTAAGAAAGACACTGTAGTTTTGGTTATTTCTTTTATATATATTCCTTTCACCTGGTTTTCTTACCTCATAATTTTTCTTCATACCTTCTTCCCCTACCCATCTCCCTCAACACCCCCCAATTCCAGCTCAGAAGGGACAAAGATTGGGTAGATAGTATATTCTCACCCTTGGGAGAAAAACCTGACAGTCATAGAAAAAATCCTCCTCAAACTTGCAGTATTCATAACACTGATGTTAAAAAAAAAAAAAAAAAAAATTTCTTTTTCTTTTTAAAAACACATTACTTCTAAAGTTTTGTGTGTGTGTGTGTGTGTTTGTATAACAATTGAGGGGCAGTGTGAAAAATTTTGACATGAGACACACAGAAGTCAAGATCCCCATTTCAAGTCCACATGCAAAAAGCTACTGCGCTGATAAACTACAAAGACAACCCCTTCTTTCCTTCTCTCTGCAAACTACGAGCCATCTTCACACGAGTTGGTGAGGGAGGGAGCAGTGAACTACACTGACAAACTACCAAGAGAACTGCTCCCTACACCAACACAGTTCACAGTAAAAAATAAATTGTACACACTGAATTTTGACATTTAACAAAAGTAAAAGGATGGACAGCTTTATGTTGCTCTTAGTAAGACGAAAAATAAGCAGACTCTGAAATTACAGATTGAATCTACAGACTGTCAAGGATTAATCAGTCCTTCCAAAGTTTACACAAAAAATATTGTGCTTTGAGAACTTTTGCAGTAAAAAAAACATTTTAGCTTGTAAGTATGATAATAAAATACAGATATCTTTCCTTTGGTGTTTATAAATTGTACACTGCACAATTATTAATGTTAACAACAAACTATTTTAAATTATAAAATAGTACTTGGATTAAACAAAAATTACTTACAATACATATTACTTATAATACATTCCTTCTTGCTGTCAATTTTGATGGCATAGATACACTAGTTAAAGAAATAATTAGTACTCAGTTTGGAAAATTCTGACAAAAGATAATTTTGAAATTTCTCAACTTTTTAAATTACATATCTCCATTCAGAAACGGTGGAAAAAAAAAACTTGAATTAGTACAAACCTTTTCCTTGGGTGAATTTGAAACATCTGCACAAGATTTCAAAGGTTCTGTAATCTCATCAATGACACAATCACTATCATCAGAACTGCTGAGGGTGTGAATTCTCTTATGGAAATGCTTCTGTATTTGATTGACATTTCCAGGCAAAGATTTCACTTTTGAAGAGCTACTCTGAGAAATGGTTCTTTCAGGATTTATTTCAATCTGGGTGTTATCTGAAAGAAAACTAATACTTTAAATACTAAACAAAAATAAATAAAATTCAGCAGACATTAATGATCTCAATGCAAGAATCCCTAATACTTTTGTTGTGGCACAATTAATTCCCATTTCCTTTACTATCATGTGATATACTTAGTCAAAATAGGATTGCCTGGGTTTGCTCTCTGGCGATCTATGTTCAAACTACAGTATTGACAGCGAGAATTAATTCCTATATAACACACACAGAGGAATTTAGTTGTGCTTCTTGATAGGAATCAAAGGCCAATGGAAAAAGGGAATACAGGCTCAATTCCTGTCAAGCAGACTTCTCGATCTAGGCCAGCTGATATTTATTTCAACAATATTACTACTAATACTATTAGAGTATGTAAATAAAAAAAAAATATGGTAGTATATCAGGTGTAATAAATAAGAAAATATAGGTATACTGTTAGATGTGAATAGCAACCAGTAGTCTTGGTAACCTAATTAGTAAGGTAGGCTGTTACATTAATGAGTTTTTTTTCAGGAAAATCATCCTTTTTGATTACAGGCAAATTAAGCATCGGGATGAAACCTTCTGTAGAATAATTGGCCACATTTAAATGTAATTTGGCAGAAATGCCCAACAAACAGAATTGACAAAATTTGTAATAAACAATAACAAGAGAATGAAAAGAACAGGACAAAAATAATACAAAGCAGACAATATATGCGAAACAAAAGAAGGCAAAGCAATAGTAATACGGCAAAAAAGGTTCACAAACTAAGAATAGTGTTTAGACACAAAACGGATACAGACAAACGATCACAGTGCTCTGACTTCAAGACAAGAAAGAACAGAACTAAGTTAGAGGAGACCAAGAAGTGGTCAATCTTATTGGCTAGGAAGAAATCCTAGCATGCATCTGTATGTTTTGTCTATAAATTTGGGGAGGGGATTTTTTTTTTTTTGCAGTCCTTCCCATGAACTTGAAGCAACACTTTCAGTAGAGAGCTAATATAAAAATTTAACTTCAAATAAAAATTTACAAAATGAAATTTTAAAAAAAGTTACTGTTTTCTGATCTGTAACTTGTGAGCTTCTCATCCAGCATATTACAGAGTTTTTTACCTGAAATTAAAAAAAAAAAATTTAAGGAAATTGTCTAATAATGTCACCAAACTTAACAGATTAAGAATAAAGGCTGCAATAACAAAATACTAATTTATTCAAGTAAAAAAAAAAAAAAAATTTTAAATTAAAATGTCCTATAAAAATCAATGTGACTAAATATTTATCTGTCACACATCCTTATCTCCTATATTTGAGATGAGATATTTCATTGTTATAGTAACAGGAGGATTTACTCAACACCATATGGTTCAGTGCCTCTGCTATTTACCTGGAGCTCCTTGATAAAACCCAAAGAAAAATCAGCAATATTATTGGTCCTGGTCTAGCCACTCAGCTTCAGTGACTTTCCCACCACTGTAAAGTTGCCTCTCTCTGTCTTTTCTATAAATACTTTCATGGTATTTTTTCAGATGAGCTTGATTTTTTGAATTTAAGTGCAGTACTAGACTGATGTCAAGATCTCATCAATTTTACAGTGGAGCTGGTTAGACATAGCTGCAAATTCTATGCTAACAGTTTCTTTTCTTATACTTCTTGCTATTGGAACTCCCTTCTGACTCCATGCCCTCCAACCAACTTTAATCTGCAAAAATTTAAATACAATGTCAATTGCTATCTACTGTCCTCATGATTACTCTTTCCGCTCATTATTAATGTTTCTGTTCCTAATTTTTCCACTCTGTAACCCCTTGTATCTTATTAACAACATTTATCCCAAGTAGGGTTGAAGATGTTAAAACAAACAAAACAAAAAAAAATAACCAGTAATTTATAATTTAATATAGTTTGATTTATTTTCATTATATTCTGCTTTTTTTCTAATAATTTTTCTGCAATTTTAAGATAGCATCTATTCTTCTCCACCATTCCAAACTGCAAACCCAGTGATTCCAAGAAAATATTTGATTCTTTATTACAAATACTTACCAAAATTTTCTAAGATAAGGCAATCTTGGCCAGTTTCCAGGACAAGAGGATACTTTTTCAAAGACTGCAAAGCCTGAAAACACATAAAATTTATTTTGATTAACACAGATTCTCAGACTATTTCTTGTTACTGATGAAAATAATAATAATAATAATGATGATGATGAATTCTCAAAAATGTGCCACATGAAGACATCAATAAATTCAGTTCTGGTTGGAGCTCTTGGTTTGATTGGAAAAGGTTCTGATAGACTCATTAAAGGAATCCCTGGTAGCCCATGCTTTAAAGAAATACAGAAAATTGTTCTCACAAGTACAGCTTACACCTTACGAAGGGTTTTATCAATGTAAAATGCGTGTGGGTTCAAAAATGTTCAGTGAAAATATGATGCCATTTCTGATCTCAGGTCTCTGGTTGGGGCCCAGAAAGAAATGAGTAGACAATAGAAATCAAAGGGAATAATAATAATAATCATAATAATAAAAAAAATGAGCTTTTTAATCCGAGATTTCAAAAAATGTATTGAAAATTGTATTGTTATTAATGATATACAAGAAAATATGTGGCTACATAAAATGCTAAAAAATAAATGCAGAACAAAATTGATGGAGGCAGAATGAAAAGTTCTCAGATTTATCTACTTATCTGACCAATTCTTTTTTTTTTTTTTGGGGGAGGTGGGGGATGGGCCTTTTCAGCATTTCCTTGAATATAGTACCAAAAATAAAAACTACTTGACTTAAGCATATACAAAATTTGGTGAAATGCTATTGTTTACAATTCTGAAAAGAGTCATTAGCATTCAAAGAGTTATTTATCCCCCCCCAAGAAGTAGATTGGAAACAGAAAATGGTGGCTAATCTATAATCTGACTTGATTCATTCCCAGCAACAAAAGTCATACAAATGAAACCATTTTCAACAAGCTGTACAACAAAAATGAATCCTTGTGAGTTAGTAGGTGTCAGCATTATTCACAACATATTAGAAAATTCACAGCAATTCCCTGGAATAGTAACTGTAGTCAGTTCCAACAATTCAGTAAACTTTGGCCTGCTAACAAAGTAGATCTCAAAAATCGGGTCTTCAACTCTTCCATTCAATTACCAATTTGCAAAGTTTCTTAGGCTGGAGAAAATTCCTTTAGTTACTGAATTCTTCTTGAGCAGTATCTTTCAAGAAATGGTAAAGAGAAGTGGCAATGTTGACTTGCAGTGTCTTCCCTGGCAATCAAACCATAATTGTTTCTTCCAACTTCTATCCCAAGCACCAAACTACCATATAGGGTCAGAATCAGTATTGAGGGACCCAAGTATGGATGTTCTGGGGTTAGTTTGATTCATTATCAAAAACACCTAATTTAACATTTTCCAAATTTCTCTAAATTTGGTTTATTTTAAAACCATTGATCAGATTCTCATATGTGCATTGGTTGAAAAACTTCTTAACATCATTCTTGGGGTGAATTCATATCACTTACTCAATTCCCTCAACCAATTAACATTACCTGGTCAAATTATAATTTTCCCAGTATTCAATTTTCCAAATCCCCATACATTTTTTTAAACATCAGATATTTCTTTATTTTATTAAGAATTATCTGCCCATCCTGCAGATTGGGAAAATTTGATGATTGACAATGATTCATCATTTTCTCAACCAAATCTAGTCCCAAATGAATTCTACCTCCTGGTCTTTTTATTTCTCTAATAGTCATTTATAAGTTTTAACCATGTCCTCAAGATAATTGTTTTATTTATGCTGACATTTTTTTTCCAAGTTTCACTCGCCATGAATGACATCCAAATATTTGCCTCATTTTTTACCAGCATCTTGTGAAACATCAACTTATGTTCAAATCTCACTTTATTCAGGTTTCTTAGTTCAAAATTGCATAATGAATTTCTGACTCACTTACCTGAAGCAAAATGAGCATGATGCTTTGCATGGTGGCAGCCATTTGCAATACGAAAAGAGTGCACACACAAGTGGAATTATACTATTCACATGTTCAGCAGATATTTAAGGATTCACTGGAAGTGGCATCTGTTAGAAAATCTGATCTATAAGGGACCATATATTCAAAGACTAAGTCTTCCCCCACCCTGTTCAAATTAGTTCTCCCCTCTTGAGGTGATCTTGTTTTGAAGTTTGCCCTTATGTCTATACCACAGAACTGGCTCACTTACAAGAACAAATGGTAAATCCCACTTAAGTAGAGAAGAAATATCTGAAGGTAATTTTGACATGTTGTTAAAATTCATGTTACCAAGCTTGTCTATGTTGGCTTTTCAATTCAATTCTAATCAGCCAACAGGTATACATTCACTTATTTGTCTATATTTCTGAGATGAGGTATCATTTACATTATTCGGACTATTGTCCTCAACTTTGTCACCATATTTATTACGTTTTGGCCGTTGTACACTCCGGCCTTCTTCAACCACCTGAAGATGGCCAGCCAAAATGTTGTAATAAATATGGTGACAAAGATGAGGACAATAGTCTGAATAATGTAAATAATATACATTCACATAGTTGTAAAATCCACACCAGTAACTGTTACACTTCTAACATTGGAGTAAATAAGCAATATTTGACAAATTATGTGTTTTTTTAGAAGAAAATTAAACAAGCAATTGAAGCACGAATAATGATTTGCAGAGTTAATGGAGAAGGTTTTGTAAATGATTGAAGGGATAAAAAGTGGTTTGTAAAGTTTTGTATTGGAGATTTTTTTTTTTTTTTTTTACTGAACAACTGTCAAGCAGACCAAATCAACTTACAAATAACCAATATGAAATAGGAGATAGTCAACATGCTCAACATTTTAAACAGAAAATTATTTGATTTTTTTTTTTTAATGCTTACAATTTATTAACAATCAATTTCTTTTGTAATATGATAAAATTTAATGGAAATGGATGTCAATCGCCACGAAAACACCTTTTGCTTTACAATGAGAATTATTTACCTTATTATAAGTATACTGGAGACTGATTCCTTTCTCTGCGGCTTCATGTTTCCATTGTGTGAGCCACTTGACAAACAAAGGATTTGGGTTTTTCGGTATCTTTTTCTTCCTTTTCCCTAATAATTGTGTGTCTGCAGCCATTTGGAAGAACTGCTGAAAGAAAACAAGCAAAAAAAAAAAACATAATCGACACAAATTCCCATACGTCATTTAGCTGTAAAAATATACTTATTTGTACTAGAATTCACAGAATACAAGGCTCGGGAGTCACTCAAGGGAGAAGGTTACTGTTAAAAACTTAAAATGATAATAATGGGTAAGGTGTGCAATATGAATGAAAGCGGAAATAGTAGGAACTGAAGATTATGAAAATAAGAAGGATAGATAATAATTAACCCTTGACTTAAAGAGGTTCGTTAAGATTTGTAGTGTTCAGGTAAGCACCAATGCATGATTCTGTTCCAAAAAGTGGCAATTCTTAGAAAAAAAGCTGTCCAAGTGTAACTTTTTTTTCCTTTTGTTTTTTAACGTTACCCACACTTACTTAATTTTATGAAATTTCAAGAAATTAAAATTGCAAGATCTTCATATTAGTTAAAAAAAAAAAAAAGCAATTTGTTTTTGCCAAACAGAAACACCATTTACTGAAAATCTGCTCTGAATCATAAAATAAAAAATGATGACATTGTTTAGAAAAAGGTTTTTTAGTTTTTTGCAAGTACGAGCGACCATACGCGACATTATCAGAAAATATGAGCGATGACTATATAGTAAATTTAAAATCAAAATTTAATAAGACATTAGAATATTTTCTTAAATTTTTAAGATTACTGAATACTTAAAAATTAAATAAAATGTTCTCACGTCATTTTCCTCAGTTACAAAGTCCTGTCATCACTTTTCGTCAAACACGCCAATACAGCGAATGTCGGTTAAAGAATTCATTTCTGAGATATTTTAAACTTAAGTCTTAAATAGATATTTGTTTAAAATTTGATTACTTTAATAAATCCTGTAACATTTCACAAATAATGTTTCAGAAAAGTATATTTTATTTTTGGAAGATTTTTTTTTTTAATAAAAGAGAATTACATTGCGGTGAAAGACGACTAAAAAAAAGGGGGGGCAATAATCATTATTTTACAAAAATAATTTTTTGCCCGGAAATTTAAATTAGTTTTTGTTTTTGAAATACAGCAAAGTATTTTGCTTATTGGAAATATTAAATTTAGCTTGAAATTAAAACTAAAATAAATGCATTAAGAAAGATTTTTTCATTTTTATAAATTTGTTTTTAAACCAAATATATCGCATTTTTGTGGCGGTCTTTAATTTATAAAAAAAAATAAAAAAAAAATATGCTCTGACGCAAACTATAGGAGTTTTTCGGTCGGGTTCAGTCTTTTCTTCTTTTCATTTGAGGGTTGCCTTCTCGTTAGTAGAGAAAGAGAAGGGGTTTTTTAAGAAAATTAATTGCCTTTTTTATTTTAACTTGAATTCTTTTTATTTTTGTTTATTTTTACCGGGACTTACTACACTACAGAACAGACAGTATTTGTTTGTACCTTATTCAAAACCCGGGATAAGATATGTCATGTGTTCTATCTCTTCCTCATTCTATCCCTACAAGGTAAATTTTTATATTTTTTTTTATAAAAACGGTTTTTGTATAAGAAAACATTTAAATTTTTATATATAAAGTGATTGTTATCAAACGTGTCAATTCCGTTGGCAGTACCGGGAGATTATTATCGGTTGTCAGCTCTTGATTCCGACTCGTAACTGGTGTTCTCCCGGTTCGGGTTAACCGTTGGTTTTCCGCCAAGTCTGCTAGTTTTTACAAGATTCTTCCTTATGCATTGTTAAACATTAAAAGAGCTGCCATTTAAAAATGCCTTCCTTTCAGTCAGCATCTGTTCTAAAAACTGCTTTTTTTTTTTTGACTATGATTCGATTTCCAAATTATTGCGAATATAACAACTTTCGTACCGTGCCGGGGTTTGTTTTGTTTACAAGTGAAACAGTGACCTGATATGCGTTGATATTGGTTAAATAAAAAAAATCACATCTCTGTGGGAAAAATAACTGCTGTGGGTTTGAAGAATTCAATTTTATTTGAATTGACATTTTGGGACTGTTTTTTAAATCTTGTTTATCCCGGTTTTCGATAAAAAAAAATGTTTTTCTGAAGTTTTAAAGATACTAAAATTGTCTAAGTTTTAAGATTTTTAGGTTAAAAAGACTGGTTTTGAAATCAGTGCAAGCATTTGACATCAGGTAACTATTATAAACGAAACCGGGTAAATTTCAAAACTCATTAATAAAAAAAAATCTAAATAAGCTTAAGAAGGAATAAAGTCGGAACTTACTCAATTTGAAAACTTTCAAAATTCGACTGCATTAATTCATCATTCTTGCAATTACAGTATTTTTATGCTTAGAGATAATAAATATGATATTTGTTCCAGGTACGATGTAAATTCATTTTTATGATAACTGAGTATTCTAGTTTTACAAGCATTTAAAAAAAAAATGAATGACAGTTTAAGCGCTTCACGTCGCTTTAATTTCCCTTTACACCGTTTTGTTGCGTCTCGTCAAGGGAGATAACTCTAATGGCTTATTTCCGCGAGTACGGTCAAAACAATGTTTCTAAGACTAAAAATGACGAAAATAAGCTTTTTTTTTTAAACAGAATTTTTTTAGAAGTATTTGAGATAAATATATGAATTCAAGTAAAAAAAAATTTGAATATTTTTAACTTTGTTTTGATTTTGTGAAGAATTACAAATTTTAACTTTTCAAAGTAAAAAAAGTTACAAGCTGAAAAATTTAAAAAGTAAAAAAAAAAAAGGTAAAAAAAGATCATTTTAACAACGAGATTCTGAAAACTAAGAAGTCAATTCATTCAATATTTATGGGAAATTTGCTATTAATTTAATTAATAATTGTAATTCAGAAGTTTATTAGAAAAAAATACATTTTTGCTGTGACCATTTTTTACTCTTCACTTTTTTATATCGGTAATCTCTCTTCTTTCTCAAATACAAATTGAAATACGTAAACCAGTCTATCAAAAATTATAGCTTAATTTTAAGACAAATGTGATTATATTTATTATTGAAGATTTTTTCAAATTTTTGAAAAAATGGAAAATAAAGTTGATGTTTATGTTTTTTCTTCAACACCGTCTTAAAATTTAAATATACGTACTACAAAATTGCTTAGATGATGTCTACCTGTAGCCTTACTCGACGGTTTTTGTTTCATTATGCCAATGAACATTTGGATTTTAGATTACCTGTAGGTTTTTGTAATGTTTTTTTTTTTTTATACATACATACACACACACACACACACACACATATATATTTAACCCCGGGTTGTATTATTTTGATTGAATTGGTAAGCGATATTAATTAATTGTGTAGTGCATGGTGTGTAAACCCATCTTTCCGCTACAATTGTGATATGTGATATTATTGTGAATTGAATTACTTGTTTATATTGAGTATTGACACAAAGAAAATAATTTCTCTTTTCTATAGGTTTGAATTTTCTATCTTTTTAAACAGAACAAATGTAACGTAATTAATTACTAATTTGTTGTATGAAAACAAATAATTGGTGTCACGTGGATTAACTTTTTTTTTTTTTACTTAACTATAACTTAATCTTTTTCACATAATAATATACTTTAACTTAAAATGGAAGATACAAAAAAATAAAAATAGTGTAAATGACTTTTTTCTTTTTTATAAAAAATATAATTTATTTGTGCATCACACAGAATGGCACATGTTTTGAAGTTGAAGGCTCTTTGGTTCTGCTATGAAATTCTGAATGACAACATTTTTTTTTTATTTGATTTTATTTACTGCTGACCGAACTAAAACATTTTGCTTAGTAAAAAAAAAAAAAACTTAAAACGATAGCCTTTGAGGTTGAGCTTTAATTTATTTACTACCATTTTTACACAGCATAATCCCTCCTTAATTTTTTTTTATGTTTGAAGTTTGACTTTTCAAAAAATGACGAAATCTTTCTTTCTCGTTGCTTTAATTTTTAAAACACTTCTCAACTCGGTTTATTTGATTAGGTACCATCACGGATTTTTTTTTTTTTTTTTTTTTTTTTTAAACTGGAATTTCTAAAAGTATAATAATGTAATGAAAATAACATTTTATTTACGCATGCGGTCAAAGGATACAGTGTACTGTAGAATTACAGCGATTCTACCCCTATCCGAAAAAGCGCGGATCAAAGTAAAAATATAAAATTTTTTAAAGAAGTACGGAAGACCGCAGTACGATAATCAAGAATTTATTATTTATGTTTGAAACTAAATTTTCTTTAACCTTATATAACAAATAATTTAAGATAATTTTTTATTCTATATGCTTTTATTAAACTTAGTATAAATGAATATTTTTTTTTTTAATACTGACTGAACAGGAGATATGAAATTAGACTCCTCCTATATTAAAATAGTAGTCAGTCAATGTGAGATATCAGAATTATTTCTTTTTGCACGTTCATACCTAAAATAATGAAAGTAAAAAAATAAAATAAAAAATTCTTTTAAAAAATTTTCATGCTTGAAAATGAAATTATACTTTATTGTTTTAAATAAAACTAAAGTTTTTCATGTTTATTTAATAAAATAAACTCTTGTAACAAACAACAACAGAATTGCTCGGAAAAATTACAAGTAATTTAAAAAAAATATTAATTTTAGATTTTTTTTTTTTTCTGTTGAATCTGAATGAAAATAATTATGCAAACACCAATTTTCACAAAAAAATTTGTGTTTTATTGAATTGTTTTTGGCAAGATGCAGGCCAATTTCTGTATGTTCACACTTGATGTTGCATAAATATTTTTAATAAAATATCTTCGGGGATTTCTTTTTATATAACTAAAGAATTTGGATGAACACCCCCACCACGATCAAATGAAAAAGTATGTATGCAATACTGGAGCGGGGAGGATTTTTTTTTTTTTTTTTTTACATTTTTTAATGGATACTCATATTTGAGTAGATGGTCTGTTTTTATTTATGATGCAAATGGAACAACCAGTCACCTCCATGAATGGTTACATTAGGTAGTAAGTGCCTAGAAAGTCTAACTATCTACGAGAGCCTTGGACAGAGAGAGAGGAGGTGAAAATGAGACGACGCAAACACATCCAATCTTCCAGTTAGTGGCACTCTCCACTAGATTGACCTGTGTGTATAACCGTATTTCATATTGTACTTGTTGCATATAATAAATCTTTCTTCTAGTATCCACCTGGAGTTATGTGTTTATTCCCTTAGCATGGAATATAACAATTTATGAGAATTGATTTAAAAAAAATAAATAAATAAGTAAATAACATTTAAACAAATAAATTAGAAATATGTCAGATTAATAAATGAGAATTGGGAAAGATCTGTGTTCAAAATTACTATTTGGACTTTGTTTCATCAGGAGGTTCTTTATGGCCAAGAGGTCAAAGCACATTTTTTATATATATATATATAGGCAAATAAATGTTTTCAGGTATTTGTTTTATAAATTCCACCCGATTTACAAAAAACAGTTCATAATGCCAGAAAAATTTTTTTTTTTTTTTTTTTTTAAACTGACCGATTTTTGTGTCTTTCTTTCAACAGGAGCTGAAGTCTGTTGTTGAACTGCTTGGTACCAAAATCAGCATAAAAAATGAAACAAATGAACAAAAGGTAAAGAATCCAAGTAAATAAATAAACACACAATATCAGGTTTTATTATACACGTCAATATTTTCTCAATAAAATTAGTATTAAGTAATCAATATTGGTAAATTTTCAAGATACATTTTTATTTGTCATTTTTTTCCTAAGCAAACACGGACACCAAGACCACGAGCAGAAATAGGGTTGACCTCAATTTGTTCAAAGAGCTCCAAACCTTAATAAGCAACCAGTAAAATGAAAAAGGACTCTTAATGAGCATAATGTAGTCAATTGCAACAAATCCTTTTGTGGTGACCTTTGGGGATTGGTGTCCTAGTCTGAATGAAATGGGGTCTCATAAGGTGACAAATTACCTTTGATAAGACTTAGTAGAAAAGAGTGAAAATAGCACTCTAGTTAGTGATGGAAAAGAATACAGAGTAAAATACTTGATGTAATATTAATAAAAACAAGAATCCAACCAGGATGAGCTTCAGGAGAGGAACTGTAAAGAAATGGATAAAGACCAAGTTACACGAAAAAAGGGTCTCATAAGGTAGAAAATCAGTCAGTAGCGAAAAAGAATGTAATATTAATAGAAACATGAATCCAATCAGGATGAGCTTCCAGGGTGGAAAAAAATAAGAACTGCAAATGAAGAGGGTGAAGACTAAGTAACAAGTGATCAAAGAATCAAGGATATTTGCCAATCGCCCCACACGGTCAGATTTGGCATAAGGCCGAATTTAACGTTGGGTATCCAAAAATTCCCCATAGACCCCGTAAAAAATGGGGTCGGGTAGCTGTCTACCACCCCAGATGAGACTGCCATTCAGCATAGCCTCATCTGGGTTCCTCTCCGCCTGAAGACAGAGAGTTCGACCAGATCAGCTGGAGACGAATCTCCAACTAATTGCTGAAGCAAGCAGTGATCAAACAATCAAGACTAGAAGGGAACAAGCTTTTTATAACAAATTACAATTAGGCCTCAATAGCATCAAGAGTCTATAAATTTATTCCCCACCACCACCATTCCAGCCTGATTTATATGTTGAGTGAATGGGGCACTTCAATGTGATGTAATGGTTAGCAAGCTTATCTTGCTAGACTAATTATGACTAGAAAGTCCAATCCTCATTGAGTGCTCCTTACTCTCGGCCTTGTGTCTCACCTAAGCTACATCTAAGAGAAGGAAACTTTGATTTTTAAACTTCCACTGCCTTGTGGTCATAATCACTCATAGAAAAGGCTTTACGAGTAAACCATGAGGGCAAATCCAGAGCTAAGACAGTCTGATGTTATGTTCAACTTCGTTCCGGCAACTCCTGTGACAACACTGGTGCAAAACGGTACTGGATTCTACCTTTCCCTCAAACAGCACTGGTGGCATGGACACTCCAGCATCTGAGGCATAACTCTTCAGGCTCAGATCAAAGGTTTCTTGAGACTGACACATGCCACATACACACGCTATAGTTTATTATATTTTGCACTATATTTCCATAATAAAATTATTTGTAATATATATATATATATATATATATATATAGAGACACATTTCACCAAGAGCATCTGCTCCCGCTGGGTTTGCTAACCTGAAGAAGCCAAAGGGACCGGATGCTCTCAGAAAAACATTGTTTATAGCTTTTCAACTTCATGTTTGTTTCAGATGCTATTATACATCCTACAAACACATGTATATATTTTTTATTTCTGTAATAAAATTATTTGTAAAATCTCATATATATATATATATATATATATATATATATATAACTCCTGAACATGCACATGTACACAACTGATTAAAAAAAAATGTGAAAAAAATTGGAAATAAATTTATTCAAATAACAGACCCCTTCAAAACTGGATATTTCCAAGAAACTTCGAAGCCAGGGAAATAACAAGTAGAAATTGATATGAACAATTACTGTTAATTTTTCTGTATATATAAAAATAATATTATATATATAGATATAATTTTTTACTATATTTTTGTAATAATATTATTAGTAAAATTATTTCTATTGTAAAAAGATTATTAGTACCTTTTTATTTTTTTCAGAACCCATTTTTAGTTGTTGAACTCCCTTCAGAGGAGACGGTCAAACAAATACTCAATCGAACAATGTTAATTCGGTATGGATGTTTTTCTTTATATTTACCAAAACTGATAACTTTATTATTCTGTTTTTAAAGTATGCTGTATGCAACCATATACATTTGTTTAAAATTCTTTCATTTCTCAGTTTCTCCATGAAGTTACTTTTACATTCCATTTTTGTACACTACTTTTATTTACTGTTAGAATATTTGCTACTATTTTTCAGTTTTGTTACAATTTGTACTTGTCATAGTTATCCTTTCTTTATTCTGCTGTGTATACTCTGTTCAATTGTTATCAGTTTTCAGATCTTAATCTAACATGTTTCACTTTATTAAAGCTCCATCAGAGATAAAGATCAAGATAAAAAGATCTGTATATATATATATATATATATATATATTTTTTTTTTTTCTTAAATTTTATTTTCTTTCAAAATTTTTCCTGGTGTTAAAGGTATTGGATTTTATAAATATTTCAAATGTTGTTGAAATTTTATACTTATGAATTTTTATTTTAATGCCATGTCCCTTTTGAGTGTAGGCAGTCATGATTCTCTACAAATTACTTTTCTTTATTATCTGTGAATTGCTATGCATTCTTGGGAAAAATAGTGGAGTAGTTTCTCCATTGACTTCAGTGAGGTTTGGAATTCAATTTTTTACTCTCCTCTTAGACTGGATGTCACCTAAGGCTAGATTGCTCAGTCTACCTTGCTATTTAAATCATAGCTGGGAGGGAGAAGAGACAGAGTCATGCCTTTTCCGATGGCATCAGTGTGAAAGTGAATGTAGTAGACTAAGCTAGAATTTGAACTTGGCTTGCTGATTCCACTTTCTGTACTGATATCTGTTACACTATCCACACATCTTGAGAAACTTTCCATCCCAAGGTGTCATGCGTGACTTTCCTTCCCGAAGTGTCATGCGTGACTTTCCTTCCCGATGTGTCATGCATGACTTTCCTTCCTAAGGTGTGATGCTCACTTTGGTGATCATGTCAATTCATGACTGACTTGGCAAAAGAATTAATGCAGTAGGCCACCACCATTACATGACGATGGTAGACTGGTTCCCAATTAAGGCTATAGGACCCAATCTGTTCTACTATTTACTCCATTGATGGGAAAAGAAGAGATTAATTCATATCTTTCCCAAAGGTATTTGCACATAAGTGAATATAACAAACAAGACTTTTGGACCACCCTGTACGATTAAGGAGAGAAGACAATAAAAGAAATGGAATTAAGAAGATAATGATTGGCATTACACTTAAATTTTTGAAGATCAAAGTTAACTTGAAAGCAAGAAGCTGGAAGAGAGTTCCATAAGTGAGAAATGCAATAGAACAAACTGTTAGCATAGAACTTATGGTTATATCGAACCATTTCAACTGTATTATATCAAGCCATTTCAACTGTAAAAATATGATGAGACCTTGCTGCCTATCTAGTACTGCACTTAAATTCATAAAGTCTAGGTACCATAGAGGAAAGTTCATCAGAACAATTAACATGAAAATTTTTACAGAAAAGACACAAGGAAGCAAAATTACCACAATGGAAATGTGACTGAAGCCAAGATGTCAGGTCAGGACCAATAGCATTGCAGATTCTTTTTTAGATTTTATCAAGAATTTCTAAATATATATTAGGAGCCCCAGAGCAGACGGGGTAGCAATATTCAAAGCAAGGATGAATGGTAGATTATAAATATGTAAGATAGATTCTGTCAAGAAAAATTATCTACCTCGACACAGTGAAGCAACTCTCCTAGCTGCAGACTTAGCAGTGGATTCAATATACTCTTTCCACTTCATGTCACTGGAGAATGTTAGTTCAAGAAGGCACAGTGAGTTACTCTCCAGACGGTTAGCATCAGTCATGGTGTTGGGAGTTAAAGAGGGTTCTCTCAAACAATTAAAAGAGAGCTGTTTTGTTTTGGAAGCATTAAAATTAACAAGCCACTCCTTGCCCTATTTAACGACAGGAGCTCATT
The DNA here is from genome assembly GCA_903632075.3 of Acanthosepion pharaonis. NCBI lineage: Eukaryota > Metazoa > Mollusca > Cephalopoda > Sepiida > Sepiidae > Acanthosepion > Acanthosepion pharaonis. The sequence continues at coordinate 1,194,105 of CAHIKZ030000587.1, read as the reverse complement.
TTTGAGATCAGCTGCCAATTTGAGCTTATCAAACCGATCAGACTTGCTATTAGTACAGAAGTAAATAGTTGTGTCATCAGTATAGATACCCAGCTGAGAACTGATAACATGAAGAAGGTTATTTATGAAAATTAAGAACAATGTAGGTCCAAGGATAAAGTCCTAGGGGACACCTGCATTAATGCAAAAAGATCTAGAAGAGTGGTCATTCAAGATAACCTTCATTTTATGATTTGATAAATGATGGAGAGTGATTGCCCAGCAAGAAAAGCAATGAAGTGCTTGTTTGAAAATAGAATAATCAGAAAATATGAAGGAAGAAAAAGAACATCAATAATGACCATAATCAGCAGAAATACCAAATCAACAAATGACAAATTTGCAACATTCCCTATGAACAAGTTAGACAGAAATCAGCTTACAGAACAGTCCCATTGCCAAGCCCAAAAACAAGAACGTTATGGAAGAACATAAAAGACAAATGGCTAATAATGCTCATTTCAGCAAATCATTTTCAAATCAACCTAGATTTATATTGATTTGAAGGAGAAGGATTGAAGAATAATTTTTTAAATTCTTGTTTCTTTTCAAATTTTGTTTTATTAAAAATAAAACTGGTTCTTTATTAAAAAAAAAATATTTCATAATTCTTGCAATAGCTTTAAACTTGTAAATTTTTTCTAAAAGATTTCCTGCAAAATCTGAACATACATTTTATATTTACACAGTAAGACATAAAAATAAAAAAAAATTTTTGTTCTTAATTTAAATATATTTTTTAAATTGGATGTTGTTTTTGCAGGTCAGCTTATGAATTGTGGGCAGAATCCACAACTTTTGATGAACTTCATAAAAATCTTGCCAATCTGCCCAAAAAACTCACTGTAAGTTTTTTTTTTATTCTTTTATTCTTTATCTTTTTTGTACAGATACAAAGAAAACTATTCATTTCAGCAAAGTTTATTTCTAGTTTTCTTCCATCTTACTGTGCAGACAAAAAAAAAAGCTTGAATATCTTAATATTGACCTGTATCCTCCTGGCATTAGTTTAAACTGATGTCATCTTTTCCCATATATTGTGATCATTTTCAGCTTAAAGTTAATATTTTCTTGTTTTTGTATGAAAACTTGGAAAAGGGATCAGTTTAAACTGATGCCAGGAGTATACCAGATAACTGCTTATTAAACTTTTAGTTAATAGCAAGCAGAAGATAAAAAGTGTTGAGAAAGTTTTATTAATGTGCAATAGAGGCAGTTTTGACAGCCAACAAATATTTGCTTTAATTTTAGCCATCAACATCTATCTCCCTAGTCAGTGAATCATTATTCATATTTCAAAATATCTTCAGTGTACAATTTCTAATGACATATTATATTATATGTTGTGATAACATAATATTTTTTCCACATTACTCATATTATGTATTTATTACAGGATCCTTATACATCAGAAAATTCCACATTTAAGATAGTAGTGGAAGCATTTAATAAAAAAATTCCCCCAAAGCAGAAGATAAAAAGAATTGAGGTATGTATATAATCAGAGTGCATTATGTGTACGTATCTCTCTCTCTCTCTCTCTCTCTCTTTTATATATATTCCCCTTACACACAGAGTTATATATGAGTTGGGATCAAATATGGACCGGAATCCAAGAGAATAAGATAAGGAACAAATAGGAAAAATGTTTAAACTTAAAGCTTCATCAGAGAATGAGATATGGAGAAAAAGAAGAAAGACATTCTCGTATCTTTACTTTTGTGTCGTTTGATTTTCATTGGTCAATCATGTTTTACATGCATTCAACTTGTTAAACATTAATATAATTTGTGATGTTTTGAATTCAAGGAGAGACAACACATTCATTCAAAGTTCCAAGAATGAACAGATTCCAAGCCTAATTGAAAAACCGTAAATATTGCTTTATGTATGTGAGTGTATAACAATTCTAGTTTGCCTATGTGGGATTCAGATGATAATATCGGATTCAAATGATAATGTTTATTCATAGGTGTGTCTAGTATATATTATATTTAGTGATCTTTCACATGTTGATTTGAGAACGTTTTTGCATACATACTGTTTGTTTTAGATAAACATAAGTTTGATTCTTTAAGAATGGGCTCAATAAATGTTGGTGATGTAATATAATGTTTTTGATATGTGTTTATATTTGGTAATGTTGTTATTATTAGTAGGCTCTCTATTATATATATATATATATATATATATATATATATATATATGAACATATAAATATGTAATTAATTAAATAAAATAAATGCAAATAACGCATTCCTAATATTATGACTAGAGGTGAAGGAAAAGTCAAAAAACGACAATAATAATAGTTATATACTAAAAATGGGAATGATAAGATAATGGAAATAATGGATGAGCAAAAAAGTGTTAAATGCGTTACAGTCTAATAATAATCATAGCTGTATAGTAAAGGTAGCAAAAGGTAAAAAGTAAAAATATTTAAAATAATATCAATACTAGTATATGTGGATGCCGAGTCCAGTTAGACTATATTAATCTGGGTCAACATGTTTAAGTAGAAATTTGGTTCTATGTTGGCAGGTACTCAAACTCACTTCCTTTGTTTAAGAGATTAGGATTTTTTATATTTTTCAGGATTATTAATTTTTCAGAAAGACATAAGTTACATTTGTTGCCTTTCCCACTAAAGGGCTTAGCTTTTGCTACTAGTACCCAGGTAATAATTGGGTTTTTATTCTTGCTTTTTAATTTCCAGAAAAAATTAGAGGGGGCAGTGTTACTATATATAATATTGCCTAATGTCATTTGGTAGTATTGGACACCCTGCACTCTAATTCTTCATTTTGCTAGTTTAATGCATGAAATCATTGCTTAAATATCTCATTCAAAAATAAATTTTAATGAAGTAGTGAGTTTTTAATTTGAAGTCATAATTTTCTGTTTGTCAGGATCTTCCTTGGGTGGAAATGGGTTTAAAAGGCAAAATCAAGTTAAAGGATCCTGACCATAGTTTTCATCTTTTTGAATATTACCAATATGAAGAAGGAATGCATTCTGCTGAAGAACTTGAGTGTCTCTACTTTGGACGTTTGGTAAGTTTGCTTCTTCACCGTTGATTTCTTCTTGTGCTAACCAAATTCTGGAAAACATTAACAGACAATCCATATAAACAGTTGCTCTTATCTCCTACCATAATGTTCCCAAACTACACACTCTGGAACACTGAATAAAGAGAAGTGCAGTAAATATCTGAGCATATATGTCTGTTTTTTTCTATTGTTTTTCTTTTTATCATTTCACCCCAAGTAAGGCAATGAAGCCACTAAGACGCAAGGGGTTACTGAGAGAGAAATAAACTACAGTGGAATCTCTGTTTACAAATTTAATTCATTCCTAAAGCCTGTTTGTAACCTGAAATGTTCATAAACTGAAACTATTTTTCCAATAGGAATCAATGTAAAATGGATTAATCCGTTCCTGGTCCCAAGATGATTGCTTACTTAAACTTTTACAACAGTACTTTGTGCACAAGTTTATACACAAAACTAATGAAAATTATTAAATCTAAGAAAAAAATAAACCCAATACTAAACAGATAAAATATAGACGAACATTTTAATTTTACCGTACCTGCATGTAGGAGAGTTGATTCTGGAAGGGGAAGGAAAGAGATGTTATTGTTTGGAAAAGGGAAGTAAAGACATGATCGTCTCTTTATTTATAAGAATAGATCGTTGATTTTGCCATATGAAACTGAGTAGGAAGAGACAATATCATCAATAATTGTTTTTCTCTTAACTTTTCTTTTTCCTTTACCAGTATTACTGCTAGTTTTCTTTGGAGACTTGACTAAGGACTAATAAAGAGAAAAAAAATGGTACAGTACAATAAAATTGGAAAAGGAAAGCACAACACACGAATGGCCAACTAAGAAATGATTCCATTAACTCAATTTGGCAATGTTGTTCAAGAACCAAAATTTTGTTTGATAACCGAGGCATTTTCATCTCGAATATTCTGTCTGAAAACCGAATTGTTCAACATGTGAGACATTCAAGAACCAAGGTTGCACTTTAACCTACAAATGGTATGAAAAAGTGATGGATTTATGTCTTTCCAAGACTGAAAGTGAACATAACAGATATAATCAGAATTTAGACTGCTTCCACTTTCATAAATCTATTCATTATCTTTCATGTCTTGTGAGTACAGGATGCGATGGATCAATTGTCATCTAAATTACACAAAAATGAAAATAAGTGACATCTCACTTTAACAGATATATTTACCAAAATTACACAAAACATCTTGAAATCCTAAAGAGTAAATTTATTCAATAAAATCACCATTGGCTTCAACCACAGTCTCCAGACAACTCCAGAATCTCCTGCATCTCTTCTAGGCAGTCTCCTTTCTTAAGTTGATAGGGAATTAGGTAGCCAGATGTAAGGGGTGATGTGGTCACAGAAATTGTCTAACAACTATGACAGGGTTCTCCTGCTTGTGTGGCATGGTGCAGAGTCCTGTTGCCAGACATAGGGTCTTCTAGCAGCCACTCTCATGACCCAGGGCAGCACTAACTCCTCAAGGCACTTGATGTAGGCCTCCATGTTGTGTCTGAGGCCCACACCAACAAATTTAGAACAATCTTTCCAAGCTGCCATACATTTGTAATCACTATTAGACTCATCCAACTCTTTCCAAATCCTCTGCACTGTCTTCAGATTGACACCCAAACACTCTGAAATATTTGTATTGGCACTTCTGGCACAAATGCCAAGCAGTACAGCATACCATTTCCAAATTTCTGGCAGAATGAATTGCATCATGGTGCTTTTTTCTCACAGATGGTGCTCAGCTGACCCTACTATACTGTGTGGTTGACAAAATCAACGACAAACAACACGCATGTGTGAAATTAAAAATATAAAATGGTGACAATTTACCCATCACACCCTGTATACTGAGATTAGTTTATTTGGTGATCTAATCTGTACATGTAGCTGGATATTTTTCAGTCTCTGATGAAAAAAATGAATACTGCCTGCAGATATCTGGGATATTCAAATCTAGAACTATAGATAGTATGAACTTCCTACTATTGAATAAATATACACCTCAGGACGGCCAGAAAATGCATTAGCCTAAATATAATAATAACAATGTCAACAAAGATTTGGATAATAATTCAAGCAACCTAATGAACAGCATTTTTGACAGAATTAGGGATAAAACTGACAGTAATGATAACAAGTTTAAACAACATGTAGGATAATGATGATAACTCAACTCAGAATTTCAGACAATAGGGAAGGTCGGTGAATACATTGGCTGAAATGAAGTGATAAAAATAACAAGGATAAGGATAGTAGTCCTAAAAAATTGTTAAATATCCTGTCAATTTCTGTTCTATAAATGATGTGTATGAGGAATAAAAATGTGGGTAACCTTCAATGACATTTCTAACATTTGCATTATAATGATTTGAATTTATGTACTTTTTGACCTCTCTTGAACTCTTTGACCTCTCTTGTATTGTAAGAAATTATGTAATAAAGATTTTTATTCCATAATTATTTAGACTAATATTGTTTTTGTTGTTCTCTAAACAAATATGAACTGCAGTCTTTCATTTATAACTAACTTTTTTTTTTTAATATTTCAGATTGCTGACGGCCAAAGAGATCAAATTCGACATTACCGATTACAAAACAGATGTTTCATTGGTAAAACCTATTTTCATTTTCTTAAAATACATATACCGTATTTTCTGGCTTACAAGACGCAATTATTTCCTAAAAAATACCCTGAAAAATACGTGTGCATCTTCCAAGACAAATGTAAGGCAACGCCCAGGCTCAAATAAGCTTGGACGGTCACCTAATTGGCTTGACTGATAGGAACATGGATTTGTATGTTGAGTCATTACACTATAATGTTAACTATCTATCTAATTCAGCCTTTTATAGGATGTTAACACAGTACTTAGATGCACCATGACTATAAACCTTCCTGGAACTGAGCCACAAGCTTAAACATGTTCTGTTTACAAGCAGTGGCAGGAGCCTTTCTGTTCTTGACTAATATGTCATTGCATACAAACAAAATCAGACAAGCGATTAATGTAAACAATATGTATGTGAGGGACACATGGTGAATGACTTTTTAAATGAGTCCAGTGTGAAACCAGTCAGAACCGAATTTAGTACCATATTTTCCAGCTTACAAGACTCACTTTTTTCCTAAAAAATACGTGGTGCGTCTTCTAAGATGAATGTAAGACAACGCCCAGGCTCAAGTAAGCTTGGGTAGTCACCTAATTGCCTTGACTGATAGGGACATGGATTTGTATGCTGAGTCATTACACTATAATTTTAGCTATCTATGTAATTTAGCCTTTTATATGATGTAACCTCAGTACTTAGCTGTTTACTTAGTATTTCCAGAACTATAAACCTTCCTGGAGCTGAGCCACAAGCTTAAACATGCTCAGTTTACTAGCAGCAGCAGGAGCCTTTCTGCTTTTGACTAATATGTCATTGCCATACAAACAAAATCAGATGAGTGATTAATGTAAACAACACATGACGCCAATATGAGGGACACATGGTGAATGTGTTGTTGTATGAGAATAACTTTTTCTTTTCTTAGAAATTTCTTTCCAATATTAGGGTGTGTCTTCCAAGCTGGAAAATACAGTAAGTCTTTGGCATTTGGCCACATTATAATTATTTATCAAATTTAGGAACAAACATGCTAACTAAAAAAACAAAAAAAATATGTCAACGCAAACTAACTCATGAAGACTCTATACTCAATAAAAACCAGCATGTCAGGTGAAGGCACAATATTTAAAAAACAAAAATGAATCTGACATAACACTAAAAAAAAACAAAATGCATATATATAGTCACCCATGTGACTTATCTACACCCTACGGAGATAATCACCTTCTGTATCCTTGACTACCCAGCTAAACAAGTTTGGGAACCTCCCATGAGGAGTCACTTTTATTTTGCTTTTTGTTGATATGATAAAAATATGGGAACATACTCTATAGAAACTGCAATATAAAAAAGAATATGTATGCAATGCGTATTAAAAATTACCAAATAGTTGAAACAGCGTCCATTCAATAGCACAAAAAGTTCTTCCTGTAATAGAATAATGTAAAAGTTCACGTGAAAAAAATATGTGCTGAAAAAGTGAAAATAAATTAAGATATAAAAATGCCTGCACAGTCGATTAACGCCCAGATCTGGTTAGTTTGATTTTGTAAATCTGGTGCTAGCTACTGCAGTTGGTATAGTGACTGGTGTATCTCCATTTAGTCATGTAGCATCCAGAAAGGCTGGTTTCAGTTTGTCCAAACTAATATTTTGTTTTGCATTGTTAACACATATATTAAAATTTGAATGTCTCTTCAGGATCTTTAATGGTCCTCCATATATAGCTGCAATGCATTTCACTTGGCTAAGTTGAGTACTATTTTTGACTCAGTGTTCAGCACATGGATATTTGAAAATTTCAAGATGTTAAGTAGTCCTGAAAAAAACTTCTGAACCTGTTAGTTCTTTTCTTTGTCCAGAAATGCCTGGTAGTATGGGTCATTCAGTTCGCCCGTTGTTTGCGATGGCTGAAATGGATTAAAGTGCTTGCTTTCGTCCAGTCCTCAGCTCTACCAACTGAGCTGCCGCTATTGACCTCTTATTCTCTCAGTCTCGTTCGTATGCTGTCACGCCAACAATGCGCTCTGCCGTCTTCCCCCCAGACTCACTATTTATGCCTGCGTCAGTGGCAACTAAAATTTGCATACAAGACTTACTTCTCATTCGCCAAAGACTTCCAATTTTATAAATTCAAGCTGGTTTGAATTCTTAGTATTTTTTATTTTTTTCCCTTTGTATGTCTGCCTGCGAGATAGGAATTTCGAAATAATTAATTTCTCTTTTAATGCCGGTCACAATCTTTCAACAGGACCTAACACGCCAAGCAAATTCGCTTTGTGGGAGGTAAGTCTTCTCGTTCCTCACAGGTAGACCGTGCATGTGTCTTTAACAGGAAAGCATCAATGCCACGGATGTGTTTGAAACAATATGATACAGTTCAACTGCATAGGACAATACTAATTTAATTTTGTAAAATGGTGTCATAGTAGAATTCTCCACACACATGGTAGTTTAATTAAATTTCTTGCAATGCAGGAAAATATCTCTGGAAAAATAGTATGAGTGACAATAAAATACTTGGGAAAGGCCAGGTAAATACACGTGAAAAAAATATTTGAATTAAATATCACCAAATTTATGGCTACAACTGCTATGTAGTTAAGTAAGTAATGACCCCAATTTAGTTAAAGATTCGAGGCTTACAACCATGTGTTATATGTCAATGGTGGAAGAAGTAGGTGAAGCACATCAAAATCAAACTCCACTTGCAGGTGAGGAAGAATGCAGCCATGTTGAAAATATTTGCATTAGTACAAAAATCTGAAAAAATTTTCCATCCTGAAATATATGTATAACAGCATACATACTATTAATATCCGGTGCTCAAGTAACTACAAAAATGCCTATAGCTGAAATTTGTCACTCCCATGCCAAAGAGTAGCATATAAAAAGGTGTGTCTGATACACTTGACCTATTTAATAATAGAATATGTGTGCGTGAAAACAAATATTCCCATGTACTCCCTAAAATATGGGAAATGTGAGAAAAAGTTATGCTATTAAAATTAGCAAAAAACATGTAAAATCCATTATTCAAATCAGCAAAGTTGTATTTAACTTTGCTATAGTCATGTAAAAGTAGAGGCAAGAAGAAGTCAGAGGTGGATGAAGTTGTTTTATATTCAACCTCTGAATGAATATATTGATTGCAAAAAATCAATTCAATTCACAAGTAAAAGACACAAGCAAGACAGATGTATTTAATGCAAACATTGTGAAGTCCCTAGTTAAAACATCAAGAAATGATTATTTAACATGTTAGGTAAATAAGGTTTTTATTTTTTGTTTCTAAACCTTTCTGTGACAATGAATTTTCCCTTCTGCTCCAACAATTACCATGATGAAAAATACCTGTGGAAACTGTGGCATTGTCCTGAGCAAGAAATAAACATTTCATATTTAATTACATATTCCTATCACAATGAGCTCAACAGTTAATGGATGATAATATCACATGTCTGGTAAATAAGATAGCATCGTGGTCACCTCTTTAAGGGGAGGGAGCTTGGAAGAAAGATTTATTCTCCCATTTGAATTTCCCCCATTATGGGCATTATCATATCTGTGATATAATAACACCGTGGTTCACATAGGAGACAGGACAAAATGGCTGAAAGGAAAAAGGATGACAAACATGCTTTGTCCTCAGAGAGACTTTTATACTACTAAGACATACACAAAACTATATATGCAGGTATCCTATGCAGAGAATAATATATCAGATATATCTACGCAACAAAACAAAGTGTAAGGAGAAACAAAAAGGAAAGGTTTTAAAATAATATGGAAATACTCCAGTATCTTGAAAAGCTATGTTTAGAACTCCAGATTCAAATGGCCCTGATTCATCTATGTGCCAGGCAAGGATATATTACATGAACAGGAAATAGTGAGTCTTGGATTTTCACAAATTGAGAAACTGGAGTTTCTTTTTATACCTGGGAAAGATATATTCCCAAAGAGAAATGACATCATGGGCTTGTAAGATGCTGGGGAGGCAGATTAGGCCAGGGGTGGAGTGTCTGGGCTAAAGAAAACAACCTTTCGGTTTGCTGCTGTAAAACAAACATAATTTGGTTGCTACTCTCATCACTGTATGGAGTGACATCACTCCAAGTGGCTGTCATGTGACCCATATGAATTCTCTCCACCAAAGGGAGATAAGCATCTTCTGTATCCTGACACTACAATCACTTGACTATCCATTTTTTGCATGTGAACACTATTCTTACTTGTGAACTTTTTGTCTTAATACTTTGCCTAATTTTGACTTGCCCATATATTGTTTGCTTAGTATTATTTTGCAGTGTTCTTTTTCTTACTTTTCTTATTGTTTATTGGAGACTTTATCAGTTGCGTTTGTCGAGCATTTTGCCAATTATGCTTAACCATGGCCAATTATTCCACACGACAATAAGAAAACACTCCACTCTCTTTCTTATGAAGTTATGGTAATTCATAGAAAATAAAAGGACTTTGTGGAGAGCCATGATCACATGATTCCTTAATGGATATGGCATTTAAATACCATTATTGAATTGATAACAAAAATGTATCTATCCAAAGAAGCTATCAGTGTTTTTAAAGATAACATGGAAATATTCTTCTGGGGTTTAATGATTATGTTCTTCCAGTGATGACTTATAAAACTGAGACATGAGTGCTCAATGCCATCGCTGCAAAAGACTCTTACAGCAGCCCAACGTAAAATGGAGTGAATCATGCTCAGCATCATCGTGTGTGATAAGAAGAGTTACACCTGGAGTGAAGACTATCAAGAAGGGTAAACATAGATGGGCTGGCCACATCTCTCATCTCAGAGACAACAGGTGGACTATTAGAAGGACAGAGTGGACACCAAGGCTGGGGAAAAAGAACTAGAAGGTTGGCCAAAGACAAAATGGTAGGGTGACCTGACAGGATACCTTGGCCTCACATGGCCCAGTATGGCCAGAGATAGGAAGTGGTGGAGGTTAATCTGGGGGTGGGGGGTGTCCTGTAATAGGAATGAGTAGGCCCTGGATTTGAATTTGGAAAATATTCATTAAATCAGATTTATTGCTGTAATTACATTTTATATTTTTTCTTACAGGTAATACAAGTATGGATGCTGGTCTTTCATTTATCATGGCTAACATGGGCCATACAAGCAAAAATAAGGTCGTGTTTGATCCTTTTGTTGGGACAGGTTAGTACTTCAAGTCGGTTGTTCAAAATTATATCTTCATGTTTGTTATTGTGATTACATTTTGACTTTGTATAATCTGACGTATTATAATTCTCTTTGTTCCTCTGTTAGTGATCATATGTGTTATGCACTCACATTTCCACAGATAAATAATAGACCAAACCATAGCAGACAATCTCACTTCAATACTTCAGAAGCCAAATTAGTAACCTTTCATCATCTCCAAGCTGACCCTTAATTCTCACCAATCACAAGGAATGGTGATTTTTCTAAGCGTAGCTTAGATGTAGCACAAGGCCAAAAGTATAGAGCATTCATTGAGTATCAAACTCACTACTCAGTATAAACTGTTCTAGCAAGATAAACTTGCTAACCATTACACAATGTTGAGGTGCCATTTCCTGTGCATAGCTTAGACGTGGCACATGGCTGAATATGTGGAGCACCCAGTGAGGATCAAACTCACTACTCGGTCATAATTGTCCTAGCGAGACAAGCTTGCTAACCATTACACCATGTCGAGGTGCCCTTTCCTATGTGTAGTTTAGATGTGGCACAAGGCCAAAGTATGGAGCACTTAGTGAGGATCAAACTCACTATGTCGTAATTGTTCTAATGAGACAAGCTTGCTAACCATTACACCACATCTAGGTGCCCTTGATTTTCCAAGTGTAGCTCAGATATAGCACAAGCCCAGAGGTATAGGGCACCCAGTGAAGATCAAACTCACTACTCAGTCATAATTTATCTAGCAAGACAAGCTTGCTAACCATTACACCATATCAAAGAGTCCCCATTCACAAGGAATGGTTGGTTATACTCTCAATAAAGCTCCCAACTTTGAACGTCATTTGGGACTCAACTTCACCCCAGACCTCAAATGAAACTCATATATACTATTCATCACTATAGACAATTAAATATGGAAGAATGGTCAGCTCCTTATGGTCAGTCATTTAAGTGCCATACATGATACACACTTGGACGATCATGTCTCTTTTGATTCATGACTGACAAGTCAGAAGATTTTTCCTGCAGTAGGTTGCCATTTCTTTCTACAGTAGACTAGTTGCAAACCAAGGCTATAGAACCTAATCTGTCCTGCTATTCAACCCATAGCTGGGGGAGCCAAAGAGATGGATCCATACCTTTCCCAAGCATATTTGTATGTAAGTGAATTTAATGAACCTGACTAGAATTCATACTCAGCTCTCCAATTTCTCATTCTGAGCTGATATCTGTCAATGCTATAACACACATCCGCAGTTCCTTATGCCACTCCAGAATGTACCTGACTCTATGTCGATACAACAACCTCATTTAGTAACCCTTTACTTTAAAATTTCTAATCTGGAATACTTAATATAAATGGATGAAGAAGAAATCCAAATAAACATACATAGCCATGTTTATTTTTATTGAGGTAAGATTAGGATTAATCTCATTCAAATCAAGATGGGTCCTGCCTGATATTGTAACAATTTGATTTCTCACACATCATTAGAAGATAAGGTAAATTTCTTCCTTTTAAGTTCACTCAGAAATTGGAGTTTTGTAGGAATTTTGTCTCTAGTCCATCTTGAGTGAACTTAGGGGTTAGTTTTTTAGGATTCATGCCTTCAGTTTGCCTTTGAATTGTGAAACATTAGAATTTTATCAATGATTTTAGATAGTCATAAAAGTAGACTTTTGAAGATTTGACCACCCATGTGGCTTTGGGGTGGTCTCAACACTTCAGGATTGGGGGATTGGACACCAGTATTTTAGATAGTCATAAAAGTAGTCTTTTGAAAATTTGACCACCCATTTGGTTTTGGGATGGTTTCAAAACTTCTAGATGGTGGGGGGGAGTACCCCTGGATTTTCCATATAATCAGAGAGAGGCAAGAAGTCAAGAAAGAAAGTGGGTCCAGCCGTGAGAGAAGTAAGCAAGTGACCAGAGGAGTGAGAGCTGCCCAGCAGCCAATGACAGAAGGACCAGTAGTGGGAAATCAGGAGTCACTGAGCCCAGAGGCCAATGAAGTTAGGGAGATAACAGTTCAGTTGAAGGAAAAGATAGCTCGCTAAATGAGAAATCCTATTGTTGTGAACTTCTAACCAGTGTCTTTAAAAACATTTGTTGTCACTAGTATTATTTGTTGAAAGCGATCATGGCCAAGAAGACAAACCTGTGCACATAGCGCATTGGGTGTATATTCAAATACACTCAACCTTAGATTTCATCACAGGTGCAGTGAACGACGAACAATTGGAGAATGTTATCACAATTCCGCCATGAAAGGTGTCACAATATATTCAGATTATGACTTTTTTGTAACCCAATGTTCCCATGTCATAAATCGATGAAATAAAAATAATTGTTTTTACAGAAAGTAAGAACCTACGTACATCAAATTGTCTTTAAATTAAGAGGCAGCAGAAGAATTATTGTTGAACTTTTAAAAGGTAAGCTTAAATATTCATGGAATATTTAAACCCAGTGATCAATTTTCAGTTTTTCTGTAGTTTATTGTTGCCTATCACATATGGCACTTGGGAACACTGGCTACTGTAAGAAACCTCCTACACTCTGAAATATTTTATCCACTGGCCTCTTGGGGTTGAAGTAATCCAGTGACTTGACTCAAACAGTTGTGAGTCAAATATCACCTGGCTACAGCAGAGGTGAACAGAGTTGAGTTACTAAAGGGAAATAACTGAAACTGAGATATCCAGAAAAGGCATGGCACGTGGAACTAGAACAGTCTATTCCAGTGGATGAAATAAAGGGTTCAGTTTGAAATTCCAACTTATATCACCTGAAGAAGACTGGAGTGTACAATGGCTGAAACATTGTGAATATGACAATAAAGATGAGGACAACAGATTGAACGATGTAAATAGTGCAAATAGCTAGAATACCTCACCTCAGAAATATAGACAGATCCTGAGGAAGGCTGGAGTGTACAATGGCCGAAACATTATGAATATGTCAATAAAGATGAGGGCAACAGTTTGAACAATGTAAATAGTGCAATTAGAAATATTAGGATACTCAAACTGTATTCTTTTTCCTTTCTAACTGCAGTTTGAATTAATTGTTCTATTTTTGGGGGGGTCTCATCCTTTTTCTTTTTTTTTTTTTGACAGGCAGTTTGCTGGTTGCTTGCGCCCATTTTGATGCCTATGTGATGGGAGCAGATCTTGATTATCTTCTTCTCCATGGTAAAGGTAAGTCGTATTCTTTTCATCAAAATCATTTTTGCCTTCACTTTGGAGAAGTTTTAAATCTTTATCATAAGCATAATACCATTTGAACCGATATCGTTTATTCTTGGGAAGTCTTTCAAACCCTGCCTTACTGATTAGGCTAAAATTGTAGGATATAAAAATGGTTTGAGAGTTGTAATAAAAAAAAGCAGCAAAAAATAATTTGAAAGAAAAACTAGCGAAAAATTAATGACAGTAATTCATTTAATAACACTAGTGTAAGAAAACAAGGGTTTCTGTCTGAATCTCTGGGATGAGGAGTTATTTATATTATTTACAGTTGGATTAACCCCTGTGGATTGAAGTAAAAAAATTAGTAATCAGAAAACAACACTGGAAAATCAGTAGACTGAAGATATCAGCATCTGCTAGACTATGACACCTTCAGCAGTAGGCCTAGCATAGAAATAAATACCATGTGGGAGTCATTAATAAATGAAAAGAAATGATGTCAAAGAGAGTCAAACTTATCAGAAAAGGCTTCAGCAGCAGAAGAAGTGGTAGGCAAAGGAGGTTAAGTGTGACATCAAGGAAGAAGCAAGACAATAAGAACTTTAAATTTAAGGTTCCACATTTAGATTCAGGGGGATTAGAACTTTTTTCATGAATTTATTTGGATAGAAATTATGAGTTCAATACCTGGGCTGGGTAGTACAGGCACAGACCCATTAGAAATAGGGCAAGCAATAAAAAAAGAAAAAAGAAGAAAAGAAAACCCTAGACATGGAATAAGAATAATGGTTACTTGGATCCTGAAGAAGTCCAGAAGGCACAATGGCTATAATGTTGCAATAATAGCAACAGAAATGAGGGTATCTCTCACTGTAAAGAATTTACATAATTCAAAGAGGTGTATGGCACACCTGAACTCTTTCTTTCTTCTCTTTTTTAAAATTATTTATGCTGTACATGATACTTTAGTGGAGAAGGTAATGGTTTCTCTGGTTGTCAACTGTTAAAAGTTGCTAACTTCTAATTTAAAATTTTGTAAATGTTGTAAAGGTTTTTACAATCGGGACATTTAATATTAAAGGATTTGCGAAAAAAGAAAGGCAGGAATTATTTGCTCTGGACATTGATGTATGTTGTCTCCAAGAACCCCAAATCAAAGAAGAACTTGATATTAATATCAGATTAAGGTAGACTAATAGATTTGGAAACAGAAAATATTATGGAAATGGTTTTCTCATCAATACTAAATACAATAATAATATTCATAGGTATTGGATGAAAAAACCATCGTAATTACATTGAACAATAGTATTTAAAGATCAATCAATAAAATTCTATCATTCCCACTAAAAATGTTGAAGAGATTTGAAAACCTGCAACACTTTCATGAGTTAGCACAAGACAGGAAGGTTTGGAGATGACTGAAAAGATTTCTTTATAAAGTTGCTGAAGATAAGAAGTGACACTGATTTTCAGTTGAAACAGCTTTGATGATTTTAAGAAATATACTATTTTTGTAAATAAATTTGTCTTTTTATCTAACCCCCTGATAACTGGATGCAATATATCCATGAAGCTTCAAGTCAGGAAAGGTAACGTGAACATTTGATATAATTTGCTGATATATATATATAGAGAGAGATAATACATTCAACATTATGGATGAAAAATAGTGAATTTTATAGTGTTTTTTTTTTTTTTTTTTTTTTTGAGACTTAGCATGAGCAAAACAAATTCACTTATTTGGACAAAAACAAAACAAGAAACCCAGGATGACGTCAAAATTTGTAGCGTATATGAATGTAGGTAGAAAAAGTAAATGTTAATAAGGTAATGAGGGTTCCTGGGGCACTCAGTCAGGCTTGACGCATATAAACATACATATATATATATAAAGAGAGAGAGATGGAAGAATTGATCTGCAGAGAAGAAATGTATAGCAGCTTGGAATGAGAAATCAGAGAGCCAAGTTTGAATTCCAGTTGAGTTCGTTACATTCACTTACACGCAAATACACTTGAGAAAGGCATGAATCCATCTATCCCTCCCCCAGCTATGAAATATATATGTTGTTAAAATGTTGGCGAATTCTTAATCAAAACTTTGTAACTATTTTTACCAATGGAACATTTAATATAAAAGGATTTGTGAAAAAAGAAAGGCACAAATTATTTGCTCTAGGTTTTGATAGTTATAGCATTGATGTATGTTGTCTCCAAAAACCCCAATTCAAAGAAATATTTGATATTAATATCAGATCCTCTCTTTCTGTAATTCGATGACAGTAAGTAGGAAATAAATATACTAATATTGTTGCTAGTATTTGCAGAAAAGGTGGTCAAAGTAAAAAGATGAAAGTAAATACTAATTAAAATTAATAATAGTTAACAGTTGTTGTGGGAATGGAATGTATTGTCATTTTATGCCACCTGATACATTTGTCCCACAAACAATATTTGGCAGACTCATGTGACGACACAAAACATAGCAATCAATCAAACAATAATTAATAAATGCATTAAGAAGACATGTTACAGAAAGATAAAGAAACAAAGTTGAAGTTATGAACAGTTCAATACAATCTTCAGTTTGTGTCTCTGAAAGACTTACATATCTATTGGAGCAAAAGAAAACATGTCTTGCCACTCTGAAGTCAAAGGGAAAAGAGGAGGAGTCTTTGAAATATCACACCATCAATGATTATCATCATGGGATGGTAATCCAACACAGTATTTCATCTAATGAGAAATTAAAATGAAAGTAAATGCTAGTCAAAAATTAATAATGGTTGCCAATGATTCATCTAATAAAACAATTATGGTAGAAGTAAATACTAATGAGAATTAATAATTGTTGAGAATACTTCTTTTAATGAAAAATTAAAATGAAAGTAAATACGAGTCAAAACTAATGACAATTGACAGTGCTTCATCAAATAAATTAAGATAAAAATAAATTCCAGTCAAAATTGATAATAGTTGACAATGTCTCCTTTAATAAAAATTAAAATTAAAGTAAATATTATTCAAAATTCATAATAATTGTTAACAATGTTTCATCTTATGAAAAATTAAGACAAAAAGTAAATTCTAGTCAAAATTTATGATAGTTGACCAATGCTGCATCAAATAGATTAAGATAAAATTAAATAGTAGTCAAAATTAGTAATAACTAACCTAGAAGCTGCCCTTTGGGTGGGCATTAGGCTAGTTCCTGCAGGAGGGCTTTTGGGCCTTCAGCCTTTTACTTTCAGCATCCTATGCATGTAAAAGTTATAAGAATTTAGAAAGAATAAAATTATTTTATCTTTATTCGACACCTTAATTCGTCATAATCTTTCTTCATATATGCAACCGATTTCTGTAGTTTGTTTAAATTTCTTTTGCAGGCAATTTTGTTTTTTTAAATCACCATTCTTTATGATCCCTTCACATAAATTCACTCTTAAAAGATATTAGGGAACCCAAACTATGTAATATTTTGAATGTCACAGCACATGTGCTAGAAAAAGTAAAACAACATGAGCAACATACCATGCCCTGCTTAAGATTTAATTTTGGTTTAATTAGACAATGTCAGTTGCAATTGTGATGAAAAGTGGAATTAAAGTTAAATCTTTAATAAAAGATTGGTTTTTAAACCTCTCACTTGGTTCGATATTTGAATTTAACTTTAAATGAGTTAATTATATAATTTTAATCGCATGTAACTACAGAAGCTATTAACCTGTTACTTCAGGTTGTTTATGATTTGCTGAGATTGAAAAACAGATGGACAGACACACATACACTGCACTTTATTTATATAGATAGCTGAAAATTTTTCATCAAATAAAAAAAATTAAATAGAAATAATTTTTCATGTTTCAAGAAATTAGTTTATTGAATTTTTCTGTTTTTAATTTGTTGACATTGATTTCCTGATTTCTGATTTAATCCTTTTTTTTTTTTTTCCCTGTTAGCTCGTCCGTCTCGTCATAATCAGAAAGAGAGAGAGTCAAATGAAAGCATCCATTCTAATTTAATTCAATATGGTCTTGGTCATCTTTATCTAGATGCTCTGGTTGCAGATTCTTCAAAACATGGAATGTGGCAGAGGAAAGAAATTTTTGATGCTATCATCACTGACCGTAAATTTTTATTATTTTTCTATTTTTATCACTTTAAACATTAATTTTAGTGGATATCCATATTTGAGTAGAGCCTTTGTTTATTTTTTTAAACAGTATTTATTTTTGTCTACCAGTCTGAATATTCAAATTACATTATAAACAGTATAAGCAGTTATAAACTTTCAAGAATCTAAGCGAAAAGGATGTGTATAAAGGAAGTATACAACCTTGCTGAATCGTTGTCGCTCTTCATGACCGAGGCGGTTAAAAACATGTCAGATCTAACAACAGTTTCTCTTGCAAAGGGTGATGCAAGTTCAAGTCCTGCTGGGGGACGCATTTTAATTTGATAAGATTTTTCACATGTAGAAAATCAATCCATAGATTGTTGAGTGAGATAGACTCAAGAGAAATATTCCATGAATTATCGTATTATAGTAGTTGAAGGTAATCTCTGTTGTTGCTTTTATCACTGACCAAAGGCATTGCTGTTGGTGAAAGAACCTTGGTATCACTGCTGATGGCTTGGTTAAGCTTGTTTGTCATGGGGGCACACCGCTAAGCCAGGTTTGTCTCTGTGGGTTAAATCAACGCTGGTTTTATAGTGAGTCTGTGACTCAGAAATAGCTACTGCAAAACACCACGTGGGCTTTTTCCTGAATATTCAGAAAAGATTATTTATTGACACAAGTATTTTTGGGGACAATAATCCGGAAGTGGGTGTGCGAGACTGAACAAAATTATGGTCTGTTTTTGTCATATGACCTGTGGATGTGAAAGGGAGCACTTCTGTTTGGGTTAAAGAATTGGAGTTCTGACAGAGTACGACAGACTCTAAATAGCACATTTACAAATATTAATTGTAGGAGTTATATAATACTTTTTAAATAAACATTCTATATAACTCTTTGTTAGTACTGTGGGGCATTGCAATAATATTAGTACAGTGAGATTTTTAAACATTAATTTAAAATATTATAGGCGTATCATTCACTTTTTAATTTTTTGCCTATTTCTGACTATAAAGAACCTTTTCCTGTGTTAATTTGAATTTTCTTTAATAAGATTTCTCAAATTGAGAAAATTGGCCCATACATAGTTGAGTGAGATAGACTCAGGTAGAGAATGAACATGTATACGTAGTTGAGTGAGATAGACTTGGGAAGGGAATAAACATGTATATATAGTCGAGTGAGATAGACTCGGGAAGGTTTGGTTTGGTTTGTTTTACAGCATATCAACCACAATGTGTTATTTAATATGACAAGATTTTTATTGCTGGTAATATTTTTTTCCAAAACTTTATTGCTGATAATAATTTTTTTAAAAATGTATTTCTAGCATTAAAACCTATTTTTCCACTTTCATAGTGTTTTGACCCCAGACTGTGGTTAACTATTTGCTCATAGTTGGGAGCCTAAAGGTGCTACCACCTCGGGTCAGGGTGGACCTGGGAACACCAGCAATTAAGAGGTGGTACTCAAGAAGGGAATGAATGTGTACATCTAGCCAGGTGAGACAAACTTGGGAAGAGAATGAACGTGTACATGTAGCTGGGTGAGACAGACTCGGGAAGATAATGAACATGTACATGTAATCGGGGGAGGCAGATTCATGGGAGAAATATTTCACAGATTATCACACTGTAGTAGTTGAAGGTAATCTCTGCTGCTGGTTTTATCACTAATCATAAACATCACTGTTGATGAAAGTGTCATTAGGGGACATCAGTAATACCAGTCGAATGAGATCTACCTCTGTGGGTTAGATCAATGCTGACTTTATAGTGTGTCCATGACTCAGAAATGTCTGCTGCAAAATACCTCATGGGCTTTTTTTTCTGATTGCTCAGAAGAAATGTTTTATGACCTTGGTGTTTTGAGGTGTCATTCCAGAAGTGAATATGCAGAGCTGGGCAAAATTAAGGTCTGATTTTGTCATGTCAGCTGTGGATGTTGATTTAAGCACTTCTGTTTGGGTTAAAGAATCCGGAGTACTGACAGGGTACAGCATTATTATATGGATAATATTTCGATTTGATCAAATAAAAAGATTTAAAAAGCTCCTTTCAAACTTTGAGCTTCTTGTCATCAATTATTTTCTATGTTTTAACATTTGATTCTTTAATATCTTTTACAGCACCTTATGGAATACGAGAACCTGCAAAAAAGATTGCAGCTCATAACAAGAAATCTAACTCACCGGAAAGGTTTGTTTATTTTCTGCAGTGAAATTTGATGAAACATTGACTTATTCTAATAGTCTATTGGGTGCACGTCAAGAAAGATAACTCTACTTGCTTATTAAATTCAAATCTAGTTATCTCCCTGAAATCTATAGGTTTAATAGCTTGCATGGGATGCGTGTAACAAACTTCACAAGATTTGGCACTCGAATCTTCCATAAAAGTTCAAACCTTTTGAACATTAATTGAACCAGTCCTACTGTATAGATAAGAAACTTGGACATTATCTGTTTGTTTTGAAAGATGGAACATATACAAATCTACTGAGAAAAATCCAGAACATCAGTTGGAGATCCCATTTAACATTTAACACAATTTACAGAGAACTGAGATCAATCTCTTTTTAGCTCAAACAAAAACAGTTACAGTTTGCCAACCATTGTCACTGAGCGGACAGGGAAATTGTCTTATCCTTACTCCTATGGCATCCTTCTGGAAGTGTCTTCTCATGAAAATTGACTTTCCCAGACACCATAGCTCAGGACTCAGGGTTAGACATTGAGGATTTGGGGACAGCAATACAGGACCGAACAATGTGGAAAGAGAATGTCAATGGAGTTCTGACCAACCATAGGGATGTCAAAGGATGATGATGATGATTAGTAAATAGAGTGAGCATTTTTAAGGGTTAAATGCTGTGGTTTTTTGTTATAGTTATTACAGGTGATTCTTAAATCTATAGTAGATTGATTATATTTTCTGATGAATTAAGGACACCATGATTAAAACTGATATTTCCTCTATTATTGCTATCCTTGATTGTTTCCAGTGGCCCAACCTTAGGTCTGATTTGAGCTGCATTGGCCAAAGTTCTAAGTCTATTCTTTGAAATGAAAGAAGTGTTGTTTCCAGCTTGAATAACGGAATTTATACTTTCTGGTGGTTCTGTAGAACCACATCTCTGTTACCTCATGTCCTCTCCTCATCTGTGAAGAAATTGTCAGACATTCACTGCTATATAAGAGGATACATATATATCAGTTCAGTGCTCTTTTCTTTGTTTCTAGTGAACTGGGTGGTTATTTCATGACAAAATCATTGAATTAGTCTTCATAATAAGCACTCTATTTCAGAGATGTTACATCAGTTACAACTTCTTTAATAATAATAATAATGGCCTGTTACTTGTTTCCAAGCACACCCTTTCCTAGGGCGGCAAGCTAATCTCTGTTGCAGACACACTCAGGTACATTAGTGTTTGTTCAACACCTACAGAACCCAGCTATGTTTTATACTACAACTATGCTGAGCAAACCATTGTTACAGTTTCTGAAAGAGCTTGTAAAATCCAGCTCCATGAAGATTTTGAACAAAAATATTTATCTAAAAATATTTTCTCATTTTAAATAACCAGCAATGGGTTGATAAGCCATAGAAAATCAATCAATCAATCAAATAATATTTATTAGGAAATCACTCATTAAACCAAAATGTTTGTGATTTAACAAAAGCAAAAATATTTCTATTTTAATCAAAACCCATTATTTTAATCTTTATTGACTTTTGGAAATAATTATTTTCATTTTTTTTTTATTTTTTTATTATCAGAGTGTTTCATATTGCTGAAAAAACCCAGTACCGATTAACTGATATCTTTAAAGATCTTCTGAATTTTGCTGCTAAATATCTCACCATGAATGGACGTCTTGTCTATTGGTTCCCGGTGTGTCGATCTGAGTGAGTAACTGAGCATTTTTTTTATGTCTGGTAAAAGACTTTTTCCCTGAACTAGATTTTTTCATATTTCAATTGTTAATTATCCAACTAAGAGAAAACACAGTATGGAATCGAGTAAAAAAATCAGACAATAAATTTGAAGGAGGATGTTGCCTGCTGGTTAGTTTTCAGTTAATCAGTAAGACATTGTCTTGGTCAAACAGGTTCCCAAACAAAGGTGTGAGCTCAAACCTTGCCAAAGCTTATTCTTTAGTTCTGATACATGTTGCTTATGTTATAGCTGTAGAATTTAAAAACAACCTGAGCATTAAGTGATAATCAACTAGAATAAATCGCTGGCCACATGCTGAAGCAGCCATACTTTAATAAAAGTTGGTCCTAATACAAGTTAAGATTTCTTTCATGATTAACAGGTTCCTCATAAATTTCGTAATTATCTCCCTTGATAAATTAATGTCTAGTCAAACTAGGAGTCCCATAAACCATTAGAATCATACCTTCACTACATTGCAGCATACCAGCAGCAGTGTGTCTAGGGCAATATAGCCTGCCAGAACCCATCCCTCTTCAAGCTGATTTTGAACTCAGTTTTCCTTTTCATTGGTTACTAACTTAACTCGAAAGAGTTCACATGTTTTTTAGATTTATTTACATTCTCTGGAATATAAATTTATAGAATCTACTGTGGCCACAAAGTGAGGGATCGGTTTATATATCGATTTTAATATAGTATTGATTTTCCACTTTATATCCACATTATTATTTCTTGTTTGTTTATCAAATTCTGATTAGGTATGAATACACCTCTTCTCCCCACAGCTATGGGTTAATTAGTGTTGTGACCAAGTTAAAGAAATAACAAAACAAGTGTTTCAGATATGTTATATATTAAACAGTAAGTACAAGAGAAAAGTATTATATGACTAGTGAGTGTGTGTCAGTTGACCCAGCATTCAATCTATTGGACTGTTCCCCCAAAGCCTTCTCTCCTACTAATCTTATAGTAGGCAGAAGAGTCCAACATAGACTCTTTAGAGGAAGGACACCACAACAATTAGAAAGACTTGTATCATTGTTACCTCCAAAAATAAAAACAAATCTTAAAATCTAAAAATATTTTCTAGCTTTAAATAACTTGCAATGGGTTGATAAGTTATTTAAAATGAATTAATTCAAAAAAAAAAAAAACACCTAAAAAAATGTACTGTGGATGAAAACATTGTGTATCATGGTTGTACTTATTCTTTATTCCTAGCTTAAAATAGTAATACAATGTATGTAGAAAAATATCTTAACTTTTATTTTTATTCTTTGTATCAACTGAGAAACCCTTATTTCAAAATAGAAACTATTTCTGAAGCTAGAGAACATAATTCTAGGTAGAAAAAGGTTTTTCATGTGTTGGAGTATGATTACCATAATATTGTTTTGAAGCATTTGTGTGGAATAAAGCTCGCCCCTAAGTATGTATTTCTATTTCTGGGAGCTTTGTTTCTATATATATATATATATATATATATATATACACATTCTTATTATAGATACAAGTATTTAAGTAAATGCTCTATTTATAATAAACAGTATTAACAACATTTACCAGCCTCAATGTCCGAGAAATTCTCATAGAAAATATACATCCTCTGACAGGAATTGAACCTGTATCCTATACGGAACCGTTATATAGCCTGACGTGCTTTAGTTTCGGTTAGCAAGGTCAATTTTACTGTTTTTAAACTACAATTCTCCATGATTTTCTCCCGTACATTCATATCTGCTTGATGTGTATCCAAATGTAAACAAATGACGTCACACATTATGAAATGGACAAAGTCCGACAATTATTTTAAGACATTTTTATGTTTATATGTTCTTTTTATAGATAGATATATATAAAAATATATAAACATAAAAAATGTCTTAAAATAATCATCGGACTTTGTCCATTTTGTCCATATATATATATATATATATATATATATATATATATATATATATATGCACAACTTTTTTGCCTGTTGTCTGTTGGTGTCAATTAACATCTAAAATATACCAAACAGACGCAGTTCAGTCTTATCTTTGTTGAGTAATTAGCCACAGTTAAATGTAATTGGTAGAAATGCCCAACAAACAGAATTGACAAAGTTTGCAATAAACTATAACAAGAGAAAAAAACAAAAGAACAAGGTAAAAATAATACGAAGCAGACAATATATGCAAGACAGAAGTAAGCAAAGCAATAGTAATAAGGCAAGAAGCAACAGTACTACTTCTTCCTTCCTTACAAAAATGTCACTTGTAGAGTTATTGGTTATGGTTAAATGTAATTGCCAGAAATGTAATTGCCAGAAATGTCAAACAGAATTGACAAAGTTTCCAATAAATAATAACAAAAGAAAGAAAAAAATAGGACAAAAATAATACAAAGCAAACAATAAATACAAGACAGAAGTAGACAAAGCAATAGTAATAAGGCAAAAAGCAACACTAATAAGGCAAAAAGTTCAAAAACTAAGAATAGTGTTAACATGAAAAAGGGATACTGATAAGTGACTGCTGCATTCTGACTTCAAGAATGGAACTAAGTTGGATGAGACCGAGAAGTGGCCTATTTTATTGGCTTGGAAAAATCCCAGAATGCATCTGTATGTTTTGTCTATAAATTTGAGAAGGGGGATGTTTTTGCATTCATTCCTATCCAGAATTAAAACCAACAATCTTATATGTAAGAATTCAAAATAATAGCAAATAAAGATTCTTTCATTTTTAATCTGCATTATAAATTGTTTATTTTGTAAAATACATCGGTTGGATTCTTTGGTACACATCATCAGTGATGTTTCTAGCCAAGGTTCATTAGCGGAGTGTCAGGTGTTTCAACATCATACTCCCCTCTTCACAGTATTTAGTATTACATTGCTTCTAGTGGAGAAATATGAAATGGCAGTTTTCAGGATTTGAAATATGAAGGACATACAGAAAGGAAACTAAAGTGGTTGTTTCAATTAATTTGCACAAGGATATATATAAAAGTGTGACACACAAAATTAAATATATGTGGATACACATTGTATTTTATAAACATTTGTTCATGCATTGAATATTGCTGTCAAATTTAGTTCTGCCCAGATTAGTCATGCTGTCTTAATCAATACTAACATAATACCCATAAAAAATGGTGAGATTATTTAAAACGAAACTGCTCTCTCTTTTTAATCACCCAAGGGAACCCTTTCTGCCTTCCATCAGCATCACTGATGCTACCCTCCGGGAGAGTGATTTGTTGCACCTCCTTGGACTAACATTGAGTATTGACTTGTGTACCATCTGCAATTTTCTCCATTTTCCCAACTGTAACTTTTCTGGGCAGTTTATAGTCCAATCACAGATGACTTCTGGTTCACCAGCAATGTGCGCTCTTCCATAAAAAAGGAAGCAAACGCAGTAACAGTTTTGATCTGGTAAGGAACTTGGCAACGCGCTCAGCTTGAAATGGTAAGTAACAATTTTGTTTCCTCCTCACTGAGATATACACATGCAAACGCACACATGAATCATATAGTATATAATAAAAACTCATACAATTTTTTTTCCTTACAGTTACAAAGAGGAGAATATTCCTGTTCATCCATGTCTGAAATTAATTGCTAATTCTGAACAACCATTATCAACACGTGTCAGTCGAAGGCTGATAACCATGGAGAAAGTAAAATCTTATAAAGTAAGTTCTTCCATTCTAGTGTGATTTTTACTTGTAAGATTTGTACTACCACCAGACAGAATATTGTCATCGTCAGTCCTCTGATCAGGTGTGATCATAGTCATTGCACGACTGAACACCTGACCAGTTCTTTCCACATAGATATGAAAGCTGAAGAGGTATTCATTTATAGGTAGGCAAGTAGACCTGGTGGAACTCATTCCTCTCCAGGTCAAACCACAGCCAACTTGAAGGCTCACCTTGGTCACAGACATGTGGCCATTTATTCCATCCTCCACCCTGGCTGTTGACTTCAGTCTAGGAAGCCCTACACCTACTGATGCATGTCTTGTTTTTTATCCTGCTGGATGTCTAGTTGCCCTCCTCACTAGAAAAGGACGGTGGGGGAAATGGTTTAGTTGCCAATAACTAATCATGCACCAGATTGTATTGGGTTACATCATACTAGTATCTCTTATAGAGTGACCTAACCATAAAGGAAGAATATATGTCTGACACAAAAATGTTTTATATCACGCATGTCAATTTTGTAGTCTTTTCTTTCTGCATCTAAGTTATTGAAATTAAGATTTCTGTTTTTTTTTATTATTTTTATCACTGGTATCTGTTTTGTACAAGAATTACAAAAATGTCCAAGTTGTTTTTATTTTTTAACTAGTTAACCAGGTCCATCAAAACATATCAATAATAGTTAAGTTTGTGATATTTTACAAATACAATATAACTACAAAAGTACTATCAATTTATCTGCAATCTAAAAATCATTTTAATAAATCAAGGCGTTTTATTTGTTAAGTATTAAAAAATGGACAATTAACCAACGAAGTGAACTCTTCTGTTTTTGAGTATTTTTTAAAATCATTTCACTCCAAGCAAATTAATAAAGCCTCTTAGCTGCAAGGGGGTTACTGACAGTGAAAGAATCTGAGAAACACATTATTGAACAGAGGGAACAATAACTGAGCAGGATTCAAGGAGACAGTAGGTGACTAGTGACAGTTCACTTCAGTTTTTGGAGATCATAGTTGACAGCAAAATATATTAAAATATATATATAAATATACACACACACACACACACACACACCCTTGTGCAAATTAATTGAAACAAAACAATTCTGTGATTTACTTTTTTCGTATTTTTCCAATGAAACATGACCCAGTGTTAGTACTTCACATGTTGATTCCACAAAGTTGTTCCTAGCAGATTGACTACAGATTCTCGATTGAATTTAAATCAGGAGAGTTTCCACACCAGTCTATAGTACTTTAATTTGCTCAGTGGTAAAGCATGCCAATACACTCGTGCAGTGTTACAATTTTTGTATGCTTCCTTGGAGTAACATCCATTGCAGACAATGGCCGTAGGACAACTAATCGACAATCGAGACAATAGTGTCTGAGTGTGATGAAAATCTGATGCAATCACAGATGACACAATATTTTTCAAAGCCAAACAAATTTCATCATACACTCCAAAAATAGATTCATATTACTGCACACCACTGCAAATGACCTAATCTGAGGAAAACAATAGAAATCAATTACACCCTGTAACTCCGGTGGGTCTAAAACTGACCGTATGGTGAAAGAAAGGAAACTAAAGCTGTTGTTTCAATTAATTTACACAAGGATGTATATAAAAGTGTGACACACAAAATTAAATACATGTGGATACACATTGTATTTTATAAACATTTGCTCATGCATTGAATATTGCTGTCAAATTTAGTTCTGCCTGTATCAGTCATACTGTCTTAATCAATACTAACATAATACCCATAAAAAATGATGAGATTATTTAAAACGAAACTGCTCTCTCTTTTTAATCACCTGAGGGAAACCTTTCTGCCTTCCATCAGCATCACTGATGCTAACCTCCAGGAGAGTGACTTGTTGCACCTTCTTGAACTAAAATTTTCCACCTGAAGTGGAAAGATTATATTGAATCAATTGCTAGATCTGCTGCTAGGAAAGTGGGTTCACTGTGTTGTCTTTCATCTATCTTTCATATTTATAGGTCTACCATTCATCCATGCATTAAATATTGCTGTTACATCTGGTCTTGTGCTCCTGCTATATATTTAAAGATTCTTGATAAAATCCAAAGAAGAATCTGCAATCTTATTGGTTCTGACCTGGCATCTCAGCTTCAGTCTCTTTCCCATCACCATAACATTGCTCTCTGCACATTTTCTATAAAAATTTTCATGGTAATTGTTCTGATGAACTTTCCTCTTTAATATCTTTACTTTATGAATTTAAGTTTAGTACTAGATTGACAGCAAGGTTTCATTATTTTACACTTGAAATAACTAGATATAAGCGTAAGTTCTATGCTTTTGTGTGTTTACATACCAATCAATCATTTTTTTATTTTTTTTAAACAACAAAAAAAATTCGCCAGTGCAAGGGGAATAACTCTAGTTACCAATTCTATTCTCGTGTTTATTTGCTATGGTTATTTGAGCTGCAAATTTTAGTTGTTTTAACTTCTTTATCGGAACTAATGAAAAACACGTTATCAGTATATGGAAATTATTTAATCACAACACTATGAAGAGTATCCCAAAATAATTTTTTTTTTTTTTTTTTTTTGCAGGGAACACGAAATCAATGTACTATCATTATTTTTCGAGTGATTTCCCATCAAAAAAAAATCTTTTCGGGGAAGCAACTTTAATAAGAGTTGCTTCCAATTTTCCTTCAAGTCTCATGTCCTTTCAAGACGTTGGCAATCATTATTATCCATAATTTCTTATCTTTTTTGGTCAAACTAACTTTTGACCCATTACCATATTTCTTTATTTCGAACTCACTCGTAAATTTTATAATTATCTCCCTTGATAAAGTAATTCACTTGCAGTGGATCTGGCTGATTTTGTTATAAAATCAAAGTGAGGTCCAGTAATAGAACTTCACTCTGTAACCTCCTTATGGAGTTAGTCCTTCATGAGTGAAACGTCTGACAAAAGATTGTATATACAATGTTCCATTCAAACAAGTACATAAAATTGTTATGACTCACTCCTAACAGTTTTAGGCCAATCACTGTAACATCATTAAAATTCTCTCTGACTGACTCCAACGGACTTCTACTGACTCACTTGGAGTTCTTTATTTAAGGCATCTTGCCTCGTTCGTTTGTGTTACCGGGGCTGTCTTATTTACTCGACAACAAAAAGGGAAACAAACCATAATTTGTAATGTACTATTTAAGATATGTAAGAAAACTATAGTCAAAGGAACGGTGGAAAAAATCTGATATGGCAGACAATATCTGGATGGAGAAAGCTACACATTACCCCCAACTAGGATGAAGTCTAAATAACTGATAGTGTATTATTGAAGAGTCAGAAAATTAAAGCATATATTGGCTGGTCTGTCAGATACACTAGTTGTATTTATACAGATTTCAACGCCATGAGGTTTTCATTGCTTTAGAAACATGTCAGAGAATTTTACAAAGAAAAGATCTGAGAATATTTCCATGTCATATATTGGACAAAAAAGTGAAAAACAGAACAACTAATATTATTAGTGTTATTGTTTAGATAATTTTAAAAAAATTCTCTTTTAACTATTTTTCAAGTTTGGCTTCACATTACTGAAGAAAGAGATTTTCTTTTTCCTTAGGGACAATTTTGCTGAGGAAGGCCTGAAAATGGATCAGCAGAAGTGTTGTTTTCAGAACTCCCTTGTAAGACTGTTAACAGTATTCGGTCTTTCTTTCACAGAGTTCAAATTAGTCCACTTGCATATTACAGTGTAGTAGCTATACTGAATTTTTCAGCACCCACTTTGTCCGGCTGAGAACATTTCATCACCCTCTCAAAAAACTGCATTAAAAGTATTTGTTGTTGTTTTTTTTTCATGATCTTATTATTTATTACAGTGTATTAGTTGTACCAAGTTTTGTTTTCGGCACCCCATCAGTTAGGCTGATAGCTTTTCAGCACTCCCTTGCAAGTTAAAATTTGTCTTATTACTCATTAAAGTATAGCAGCTGTGATGGCGTGGAGACATGGTGGAGTAATGGATAGCGGCTTTGACTGAGTAATTGGAGAGCTGAGTTCAAATTCCACTTGGATCCATTACATTCACTTACATGCTAATACCCTTGGGAAAGGTATGAATCCTCTTCTTCTCCCCCCCAGCTATGGGTAAATAGCAGGACAGATCAGGTTCTGCATTGGATGGCAACTGGTCTATCGCAGAAAGAAATGGCAACTTATGCTGGAAAAAATCTGCCTCGTCAGTCATGTATCGAAAGATACATGCTCACCTAAGTGTGTATCACACATGGCACATAACTGACTGAGTTGTAATGGGTTCACTGAAATATATATAAATATTGATATGCGAAGAGTCATGCTTTGTGTAATTACTCAAGATAAGCTGTTCATTTGTTTCATCTATAGCAAAGAAAACGGCAACTTACCTTGTCAAACCAAGCGACAGTGTGTTGCATGTATCCTATGGTGGAAAATGGTGAAAAAGAAAATTACTTACCAAAAAAAAAGAGCACATATTCTGATGACATACTGAAGACAGAATATGTCAATTAAAAACAAGTCAGTCACAGGAGTCGCTATAAAAGTATTTTGATATGCTAAAATTGGGCATCCTCCCCCAGTTGTTGACGAATGTAAAAAAAAAATGCTCAGCCGATAAAAGTAGTTGGTGTTCTCAAAACAAGAGGGAGGAATAAACTTTGTGTATTTTGGCTACCACCTTTGTCGGAGAGTGAGTTATTTTTCTGATTGGTTATGTGAATTGTGAGATAGTACCTGCAAATTGAGATTTCGACATTTATTTCTCCCCCTGATGTTTGAGTCTGAACTTACAGTGATTTGTTTTCTGCGTTGTAGAAGTAATCTGCGACAAATATTTCCTTTGTTTTCAGAATGCTTACGATGTTTAACACAATATTTTGATTGATCCATTCTTAAGTTCTTACACTTACATTATGTGAAAATAAAAATATACAAAAATCTTTATTTATTTCCACTCAATCATTATCAAAATTATGCTTCACCCATATCCTCCTGATTTCTGTTTAAAATGGCACCTTCTTTTTTTTATACTGTGAACATTTTGCTTAAAGTTAAGGTTTTCTTTATTTCAGATATAACTTGGAAATTTTCCTACGTATCTCAGTGAAATTTTCACTTTCCAAAATTATGGTTTTTAATCATAGTTTAGATATATGGAATAAATGGATATGAAAGGAGATAGATTTATGCTGATTTGATTTTACAAATGCAACCCTAATTAAAAAAAAAAAAGATAATTCTTTACATCGAAAGTATTTTTAGAGATTACTAATAACTATATTACCAGCTATAAACACATAAATATTATATTACACCTTGAAGAATCTAACGTATATTTATCTAAAACAAATTGTATGTACATAAAAATGTTCCCAAATCAACATGTGACAAACCAACACAATGTCTACTAGACATACATACACACACACTCATTAATATACATTATAATCTGAATCCCACATAGGCAAACTCGAATTATTATACACTTACATACATAAAGCAATATCTGTCTATATTTCTGAGATGAGGTATTATGTACCCTATTTACATTGTTCAGACTATCATCCTTCTTCAGGTGGTTGGCATTTCACTCACTGGGGTAGACTGTTTGTCAGTTATCAGTTATCTCCTGTTAATACTTGGGAGAAGTATCTGTGAAGTGTCGTCCAGCTTTTGAAGGTTGTTCTGATGTTATATGGACTTCAGATCCTTTGTATTTTTACATATGCTGTCTTCAGCAACTAATAACTGACATACATTAGACATGGCACATGGAACTAGAACAGTCTACCCCAGCAAGTGAAATAAAGGTTTCAGATCAACATTCCAACCACCTGAAGAAGGCCGGAGTGTACAACAGCCAAAATGTTGTGATAAATATGGCAACAAAGATGAGGATGATAGTCCAAACAATGTAAATAGTATAAAGCAATATTTATGGTTTTCAGTTCAGCTTAGGATTCTTTAATTTCTTTGAACTTTGAACGGACACGTTATCTCTCCTTGAATTTGGAATGTGTAGCAGAGACTTATGTTGGCAACCCAAAAGAGCCAGAATCTTGTGTAAGTTTTGCAGTGGAGTGTGGCGAGCTTCAGCCTAAAGGTGAATTGGGCAGCACTTCGTGTGGACTGAAGTGGTGGTGTCACTTGTAGCCATTTTTATTGGCTGGTACTGGGCACTCATTGGCTGAGTGATAGCTGGGTCAGGTGCATAAAAGCATGGTATGCTCCTTCAAAAAGGGTCTTGTTTCTGAGGAGTTGCATACTTGAGATTGAGGAACGGAGATAATTGTCGAAATTTTCACTTTCTGAAATTGTTTGTAATTCTAGTTTAGATATATGGTCAAAAAAGATGTCAGTTTAAACTGATGCCAGGGGAATTTAAGAAAATCACACATATGAATGAAAAGAAAAATAACAAAAATTATAATAGATACTGGCCATTCACAGTGAATCACTGGTGAAGTGTATATCATGAAATATCTAATATGAGTCAAAATGTGTTTCATGAAGCATTATTCTGTTAATATTGGCTACTTGACATTTACTGTAGTATAAGGTCACAAATATGAGAATAAAGTTTGTTAAACAAAAACAACCAATCAATAAGTGTGAGTAATCAAAATTTGGCCCCCTTCCTGAAGTAACAATGTTACATGTGTCATGGTGATAACTTCAATATATAGCAATATATGCAGGTAACAAAATGACTTCTTCACTTTTTTATGTTCTTGGCAAAACTGTTACCAATGACAGTTTATTTTTATAAGTGAAGCATAGTTAATGACAGCTCATTACATAAATTTACAATAAGTCTCTGTGTTGATATTTACAAAGCTTAACCTAGTATGGCACCTGGTCACAAATGTGGAGCACTCAAAATAGATGAAACTAACAATTGCCGTAACACCTTCATGTTGATACTTGGCTTAGTTTAAGGCAACAAGGATTTCACATGCTGATTTTCTAGGCATGTATGCCGCACACACTATTTGAAACATTAGTACATCACAATCTATCTACCCCATTTTCTCTCACCTGGCCTTGTGTACTAAGCTTAGTAAATATCAAACTACAACTTTGGATCACTTAGTGTGAATCAAACTCACTCTCCAGCTGTTTTTTTTTTTTTTAATCATTTCACCCAAAGCTAAGCGATAATGCCACTAAGACGCAAGTGGTTACTGTGGGTGAAAGAAAATGAGATTTTAGGAGTAAGGAACTGGAAACCTAGTCCTAAACAGGAAGCAAATGATAAACCTCTACTTCTGTTCAAAAGACTGGGGAGGTGTATGAACCGGGCGACAATAGTACAAACTACCCATCTGATCTTTTATTCTGTAGTTTCTGTCAATATGTCCTTTCCAACTATTTCATTATTTGTTTCTTTTGTTTTTTGTTTTCCTCAGGTTAATGATGATGGTTGTCCATTGTACTCTGCCTCCATCCCAGTTGACCATTATGCTGATGCAAGCTTTCGAGAGAAATATTTTGAATTGAATCAAGAAAATAGCACAGTGCCTGTAAATAATAAAATTCCTGCCTCCCCTTTAAATTCCACATGACATTAGCAAATTTTATTTTAAAAAAAAAAAATGAAAAACTCTAAGCTTCATTTGTATAAATTCATTCTTCATATTCAGTGTTATTTAATAGGCTTATGGCAAGAACAAAAGATTATCTTTACTTGAATAATTGAATGAATTACCTTTGAGAAAGAGACAGATTTGAAGTCTACTTGTGTAAAATAGTCGATATCAGTGTTTCTCAACCTTTTTTTACTTCAGGATGAATTTCTAGAGTAACTTAAACTCTTGGGTGAACTTTATATTTTAATAGATGTGGAATAAATAATTAATTCTTTGTATATGTATCCTCTTCTACATGTTCTTGTAATGGAAATTTACAGTATTATAGAATATCGAAAATAATGCTATATATATCTGTGATTTTGTAAATTAGTGAAGAAGCTATGGAATAATTTTTTTACATAAAAAGCATTCAATATTTTCATCACTGAAAGATTTTTATATTTTTACTACTTAAAAAAATATATATGTTCCTTCCAAATAAATCTTTATAAAACATAAATAATAAATATTGCATTTTACTTGGTTTGCATATTTTTATAATCTTGTAAATAAACTTTGCTGAGGGAGTCAAAAGTGTATACAGTAATCATTATGAATGAGATTTAGTTTAATGAGATCATAAGGTTTTATCAGCTATAAGAATGAAAAGAAAAATGATCAATAAATTATTCTTCTGTTAACTTGGAGCACACCTGGCTACCTTTTAGGTCATATTAGTATGCCTGGGTACAATATTTGAGAAACACTGGTCTACATCTGAGACTATCAATATGAGCATTTAGTAGCAATCTGAAATTGTATTTATCAGTTTTGCTGTGGGTTTGCTTATTTTTTTTTTTTTTTTTTTAATTTTTGGTAATGTTTATCCCTTCTGCCTGCAAAATACAGTATGTCAAAAGGGCAGTTATTCTCTTTTCACCACTGTTACTGTATACACTTTTGACTCCCTCGGCAATGTTTATTATTTTTAAAAAGCAATTATTAGAATTTTAATAAAACCCAAACATGAAAATGGATTTAGATATTTTCTTTATTCTTCAGAATTGACAACAGAGATATTAAACAATTTGTTTATTTGATTAAATAAAAAAAAAAAAGCTTGTTTTCATAGTTGTTTATAAAATTGTAAATAATAAATATTGTAGGTGGTTTACTTTTTTTTGATAATTTTGTAATTTTTAAAAACTTTTTGAATGGAAATGATTTCTTTTCAAATTTATTTCTTTTATAAAATGTTAAATAAATCTTTATAAAACATAAATAATAAATATTGCATTTTACTTGGTTTGCATATTTTTATAATCTTGTAAATAAACTTTGCTGAGGGAGTCAAAAGTGTATACAGTAATAGCAGTGTCAAGGGAATAACCGTCCTTTGAGACATTGACTTTTTTTTGCAGGCACGCAGGTTGAACATTGCCAAATGATTTAAGGAAACTAAGCCGAAATTATTGTAGAAATCAATGATAATAAAGATTCTATACTGACCAATTTCAAAATGTAATTTCATTTGTCTTTATTTGGAATGCATTGTACAAAATTATGAACAAAACCAACAAACAATAGCCCCCCCACCCCACCCCGACTTATCAGTGAGGAATATGTTCTAAGACACCTCCAACCCAAAGCATATGCCTGAAACTTCAGAAATTATTGAACCCTAAATATACTATATTTTTCCTATATATATATATATATATATATATATATATATAAAACCCTTTTACTACTGCCTACACCCAGTAGTTTAACCACATTTAGTGGTCCAGTCCTCAGGGTCTTAGGACAATGTTTTAACCACAAGGCTAACTCAGCATTGGTCAATACTAATGCTGGTCCAAGCTGGTTGTTGGTTGCTGAATGCTTCAATTCACACCAACACTGCCCACATTGTGTTCTTGATCTCAGAGCAGTAGAAGATCAAATGTTAGTAATCAAAGTGCAGGTTTGAGCCGTGGCAAGCACTATATCAAGGGAAGAAATATCTTCACAATGAAAAATAAAAATGAAAGATTCATTGGGTCAATCTTCATTTGATTTAAATAGTTCATGGTACAACAAAAATTAACCCTTCCCGCATCAATCTGTATAGTGACACTGTGCCTCGTCTAAAATTTGGGGTTCACAGTTCTTCAGAAGATCTGGTGGCAGCTGACATGGATTCCAGAGACACTCGATGCGGGATTCACAGTACAATTCCTTGAGATCTCAAAGCTATCTGCTTATATGCACTTCAGCCCAAATCCAGTCTGGATCCAAAGGGCTCTAGGAATTCAGTGATTCCCCAATTTTCACATTAATCCCAACAAAGGTTCTTTTTTCTCTATTTCTGCTTTCTTAATCAACTTTTCCAAATTTGGAGAATTATCCACTGTGATGGATGCAGATAGCCCATACACGCATATATTAAGGTTAATCTCTGCCTTACAACAGAAGAGATCACGTGGAAGTTTCGTGACATTTTGGGAAAGCAAGTCAAAAGGTTGACTGACCCAATTATCCATAGCAACAGACGTCTAGACAGTGGACCGACATAAGGTCATGAAGCAGCAGGAGCTGGAATTCGCGCCAAAACACAGGACACGTGGGAATTAGAAAATTACTTGGAAGTCAGTTGCTGTCTTGTCTTTGAAGGAGCAAGACTCGAAATCGAAGCGCTGATAACTTATGAATGGAAAGACGAGAATCATTTTGGTAATGATGGAACTTGTCCGATTCATCCCAGGCAACTCCAGATAAGAAATATAAGGAATGTATTTCTGTTCGTTAACTCCAAAGTGAAGAAAAATAAATCGGGATATTTATCATAGAAGACGCAAGGAAATTTGTATGCTGAGAATACAGCCTTCATTTGAAGAAAGAAAAGGAGAAAACCAGAGAGAGAGAAGAAAGTATATATCTGTGTGCAAGCTGAATTGTGTAACGAAGAAGAAAGAAAAAAAAAAGAGAAAACCACAGAGAGGAAGAAAGTGTATATCTCTGTTACAGCCGGATCGTGTGTGAAATTGGATTTGTATAAAGAAAAAGAAAGAAAGAAAAGAGGAAACATGAGAGAGAAAAGAAAGGACAATGAGTAAAAGAGAGAACTGAATATAAAGATAAGTAATTATATATTTTGGACCTGTGTTAGAGAGATACACATGTATCCATAAATATTATGTTCTTACAAACACCTTTCCACATGTCAAAATAATATGTAAATCCTATCCCATCTCTTTTGGTTATGCGTTGATTTCTGCATTCGTAGTTATTCATACTTATATTTTTCATTCGTTCGGGTTCAGTTCAGGGGTGGGGTGGGCTGTTAAATATTAACCAGCAACTTTTCATTGCTAGGAAAAAGGAAAAGAGAAGAGGTGAAGCACAGACCCCTGTGCTTGGACGGGTTCTGTATTTAATTACAGCCCATTTATTTTTGTCTGCCAACTGGATGCTACTTGAAAACTTTCCTGTCTACTCTTACTTCTGGCATCACTGGCCTTTATTACTTCTGGCTACTACAGCACCTTATCTTCCAATGTTCTTACCTTACTTCCACTATTTCTGACCTGTGCATACCTCTAGCCACATCAGCTTTCTATTTCTGGCTTTCATTCCAGCACTTGCAATGGCCAAAAGCCCCTACAACATCTGGCATTTCTGGATACAATGGCTGTAACAGCTCCTTACTGCAGACTTTTCTGAACTTACACATTTAATGGCCACCATAGCTCTCTACTTCTGGATATATATAGAGAGCCCATTTTTGGTGTTCCGATTTCAACCTAACTCATTTGGTTCACTCAACATATCACTGGACATTATCTATCACCTGCATTTCCTGTCAACCTAACTCACCTGGTTCAGGAAGTTGCTGCATGCATGTCATCCAGGCTTCAAACAACCTATTTTGCACACTTGGGTTAAATACTACAGAAGGTTCATCGCTTGACTCAACGCTTTCACTGGACATTTTGTAGCGGACCGTGGCGGTGATGACTATGTAAAACACATGTGAGTTAAATTTTCCCTGCTAGCTAGTCCAACCACATGAGAATATTGGACTTTAATTAAATCCAAAGAAAAACAAACAAGACCAATAAATATTTATAAACAAATATATATATTAATAACAAGTTACAAAACAAATGGACAGTTACATAGAGTTTGTGTGGCGAAAATTATGTGTGTGTGTTGTGGTGAATGTTCGTACGTATGTGCATTGTTCTTAGCGTGTTCCCAGAATTTGGGAAACGCTGTATCTGTGAGAGCTCACATCTGCGAGGTGGTATAAGGCCCAAGGTCTGAGGAAAAAAGAGATTGAGGTGAAGGGTCAGCCAGTATTTATAGCCAGGGCAGAGAGACCCCTGTTGAAGAATTATGGAACTAAAGGAGGAGCTAACTCTGACAATTTAAACTGAACTTTTGAACTTTGGCTTTTTCCAGTCAAACCTAACTTACCTGGACTCTACTTCTAACATTTAGTCACAGTTATATTATTGGGCTCGTCTATTAGCTCAATCTTACCTTCTTCGAGTAATACACTATTCCAACTGACATTCGTAAATCTAGCCCTCTGATTGGTTAATTTCTACCAATCAGGTCGCCCGCACGTGCACTTTGAAGTTTTGGCGCAAAATCGCTCTGGAGCCACCCGCGTGATAATGACCTCTTAAAAAGAACCCAAAGCATGTGTGACCACGCAGAAGCAGACGCAGACCTGGGCAGATCAGCAGCAGACCATTTTTCGACAGCTTGCTCAAGCTTAAAAATGTGACAACTACAATTCACCGTCTTGCGAATCGAGACGACAAATTTTTCCCATTCAATATCTTCTACGAACTTCTTCGTCATTCAAGAACCTCAAACTATACATTCTCTTTGGTCATCTACGATAAATCAGTCAGTCGAACAAGCACAGAGATATGCTAATATAATCCACGTCGCTTGCAACTATAATCTTCCCGCGCAAACTAAAATCACAACTGACTCGATCGCAAAACCAAACTGAAGAACATTCTGTGAACACCGAAACTTCTATCCGAACAACTTTACTTATCTAAAGTGAATTAACACTCACTACTATTCTAAGTAAATAACATTATCAAACGAACTCAACATTTACAGTCAAAGGTAGACTATTTTGTAATGACTCAATTATAAAACATAATAATGACATTCTAAATACTAATTACCATTTTCTAAAAAGACTGTAACACAGATACACAAGACATAAAAAAGGACACACAAAAAAACTTCAAATATTACGAACATACCAACACATTAACACCTTCAAAAATATTCTGTACATATTATCTTATTTGTATATAAATGCATTTATTGGTTTTGAATTGCATGCATGTTTTTGTCTTGTTTATATCAAAATTGTTTATTTGTTGTGGATGCAGAAAAGTTCACGCAACCTGACATAAAAATTCCTTCTGATTTATCTCAGTGCTACAACAAATTCCTTAGTTTATTCTGCACATCCCCAACAATATTATCTTTGATCTTCTAGTTGTTCAGTATTCCTCCATTTATTTGATTCATTGTTTGTTCATGTTTCTTACACAAAAACACTTTGATCATATCCTGTATTTTAACTGTAAATTTTTGTAAATAAATTTGCATAAATTTAAGTATCCTTGTTTTTGTTGTCCATTTGTTAACCTGTCAGATTCATGTCTTTTATTTTGAAATCTTTGTGGACCTCCTGTAACTCATCTTTACATACAGGCCATATCATATATATACCTTCACTTCCCTCCAGGGGGTCTGCAACAATTGTAATAGCGAAAAGTGCCTTCTAAAAACTAAACTATTAAGAAATAAGAAAATTTTGTTAGAAACAAAGAAAAGACTAATGAACTGTTGTGTAATATCAGTTCTCCTAAATGGCAGTGAATGGTGGACAGTCTCCTCACAGAGGAAGAGAAGACTTGAGGTAACAGAGATATAGTTTAACAGAAGGATACTGAGAATACTATGAATGGGCAAATGAGGAAAATGGAAAAAAAATAAATTATACATAAAATCAGAGACAGTTAAAATTTCTGGGACACCTAAGGAGGCCTTGAAAATTTGACACTCACAGGTTATACTGAAGGCAAGAGGAATGCAATGAGTAACCAATGTAACAAGCTTGTGTAAATGGATGACAGTACAGGGATGTGGTATTAAGAAGACAAACATTGTTAAGAATAGGAAATCGTGGAGAGCCATATTAATCTACATCCTGAAGGGACACGGTTTATAGAAAGAAGAAGCTTCTCAAAGCTTTTGACAATAACAAAAATGGTCCTTTAAATTTAAAAATGTATTCTAATCACCTGATCTTACCAGAAGGTTTAATTTTGTAGAATGAACATTTATTATGAGGTTTAGTTTGCAACTAGTAGTGGATCATTCTGCATAAACACTGTGCAATTTCATTTATTTGAAAGTGGCGCGAAATGTGTTTTACTATTGGGCAAGGGAGGTAACCTACTTTGCGTTTCTCGTGCTTGGATTTCATCAGCCAAAATTCCCCGGATGAGATGTGCATGTCGTCATCAGAAGCTGAGTAATTCGTAAGGATTTTGTGTGTTTAGCATGCACAACACATATGGTGGTTTTTACATTAGAACACGCTGAACTTTATTTAAAGTATTTTAAAGTTTATAAATACTCTGTTGAGGAACCAAACTGAGTTGGTATTTCCAAAATTACTCAAGTTGAAGGCAGGTTAATTTCATTTTTGTTTATAAAAATAGAAATACATTTAAAACCGTCCTTAATGCGTTTTGTTTGATGGCATGTCTTTTGTAATTTCATGTTTTTTTTTTTATCTTTGGAAATGTGCGTAAAGAATTGTTTAAATTCTCATTTTTTGTTCATCAAAAATAGTTTGGTTTCTTTATTTAATAGATAGATTAACCAAAGTAACCAGTTTTAATTATCGTTACGAAATGGCACCCTTATATTTTTTTTAAACTTCTTTTTTAAAAGATAAAGAAAAGAAAAGGTTGACTTGTAAAAAAAATCAAGTTCAGTCTGTCTGATCGTTCATTATTCGAGTTTGGAAGATGATTATATAATTACTGAAATAAAAACAGTCACTCAAACATCGTGGTTCCAGGTTTTATTTGTTTTTAAATTAAAAATTTTAATCCTAGCAATAACATTTATCATTAACAATATCGATTTAAAAAAAAACAACAAAAATAAACGAACGTAATTGAGACTCAATAGTCACCAACTGAACCTAAAGTAAAAATATTAGAATCAAAAGTTGATAAATTATTGGACATATTGAAAATTTCTTATAAAATATCTTGGTGCTAAAAAGACATTTTTAAAATGAAGTTTACTACTTTTCACAGCATTAACAACTATTAATTATTTATTTTTATTTTTTAGTCTACGTTACGTTAATTTTAATTATAATTTGTTTTTAATTGTTGTTTTTTTACTCTCCTCTCTGACAAATTACAAAAAAAGAATGAAAAAGATATTACCTTATTTTTCTTTTTAAACATTTTTTTGTTTTGGAATCTCTTTAGTTTAAGTCTTAATAAAAAAAAAAATTAAACTTCAAAATCAAATAATTCTTATATTTACTGTAATTTTAAAATTTCTCATTAAAATCAAATTTTTAAAGGTGGACAAAAAAAGAAAAATCCAATTGAATATTTAAAAATATTTAATTTCAGCTACATTCGTATTTTCACTGACTTATCAAAGGCAGAGTATTGTTAAATACAATAATATAAGTTATGTCCCATTGTTAGTATTTTTACACCTGACTCAAGTAAGTGTATGGAGGTTTTGAATTGAGTCGTGGCATTGTATCTGTCAATTCACTCAATGTTTTGGCTATTTATTATTTTTAATTTTCATTGTTCACTGATATATACCTCTTAAAAAGATACCTTTTTTTTTCTTTTCCTCATAATATCTTACTGTGTTTTACCATTTTTTTTTTCTTCCATATGGTATACCAACATTTTCAGCTTAACAGGAAACCACTCCACTATCTTTCCCAATTCACAAATAAAGTAACGTATCCAGGGTCATCATCGCCGACGTTCTTAACTGTTTGCTCATTCACTAGAAGGAAACTACAAAAATAGATTAACTTATTTAACCCCTTAATTAAAAAAAATGAATAAACAATGATTAAGGTTAATCTTTAAAAATGACTTTGAAAGCAATTCATACCAACAGGGTAAAAAAAAAAACCTTTCAGTTTTGCACAGTAAAATGAATAAACTTGCCAAATACCTGTCCAGCACACAAGAAATAGGTTATCATAGGCATTCTCTTACCATTTAATATTTTTGTATAAACACTTATAGCAAGACATCTGTTTTCTAAAGTTACATTTTTTTGTCATTATACTAAGTTCACTTGAATTTCCTATTTGGCATATCACTGCATAAAGAAAACCATGAGAAACATCTCAATAATTTTGTTTCTGTAAATATTAATAAAAAAATGAATTTGGCAAATTTAGTATTTTTTTTTTTTTAAATAATTCAGTACATTTTTAAGAAAATCAAATTAAGCAAGCAAAATTTAACTTTTTTATTTTTTTTTTTTATTGTAATGTGAAATGGCTGACAACAGTGGTTATTTATTATTACAAAATGCTGCAGGAAATAATTTTAAAGATGTTACCAGGCCTAAAATGCTATAAAAATTCTCACCTTTAAAATTGCCTGTTTTTTTTTTTTTTTTTTTTTAACAAAAACAAACTTAGAAACCAAGATCATATTTTACATTTTCATTAAATGTCAATATTAATCTTTCTAACTTTGACTGAATATTTAACAAAGCAGATATAAATTCCTTCTACCGTATATGACAATTTCATATATTGTGTGCAATCTCAAAACCACCACCAAAATTTTTGTATGAAAAAATTTGTTACCATTTAATATTGTAAATACAATGCATTGGTAAGTGATATAAAATTCTGATATCAAAATGATTGCATTAACAATATGGGCTGTTCTGTTCTTCTGATGTAAGATGGGGACACAAAATTTAACCTTACATAGGTTTATAGAAGATGAAGTTTAATGTCTTTCACTTTATATTCTTTTTTCCAAGGTGATCGAAAGTATGAAAATTGTCACTAAATTAAAAATAAATCTAGATAGTAATGTCTGGTATGTAGTTATTTTACAGAATTTCAGGATTAAATTAAATTCTGATTCTGTAACTTCAGTCAGTATTCATTTGATCCAGATCTCTTTAAATTTGGTAAAGCCCACAAAAGATAACTGATTCTCTCAAATTTAAAAAATATATTTTGCAGATTTTTTTTGTTGTAAAATGAATTTTGATTCTTAGTGGTTTATTTCTGTTTCAATTA
Organism: Acanthosepion pharaonis; assembly: GCA_903632075.3. NCBI lineage: Eukaryota > Metazoa > Mollusca > Cephalopoda > Sepiida > Sepiidae > Acanthosepion > Acanthosepion pharaonis. The sequence continues at coordinate 1,151,249 of CAHIKZ030000587.1, read as the reverse complement.
TTTGTGCTTTGTTATCATTCAGATATGTAGTGAAATATAACACTTTGCCTATATAAAATGTACACAGATCTTATATAACTGAAAATTCTGAATTTTGGTTTCTAAAAATTTTACTGTAAATTTCTAGATTGGAATTCTAAAACTTAAGTTTTTTTTTTTTTTTTTTTTTTTTTTTTATTGGCATGTATTGACTCAACAATTAGTTCTGGTGTCAGTTGAAATTTTATAAAATCTTTTTCTTAAAACAATTTTTTCAGGAAAATAGTTTTCTCAAATACACTGTTATCACTTTTTTTTCAGTATTGACAGGAGTTTCTTTCCTTGCATCTTGATTGTCATTATTTTCTTTTCAAGTTACATGTTCTATCAATTTTATTTGGTGATGCTGTTGAAAATCCTCAAGTGATATGGTTTCTGCTATCTGGTACAGTACTTTGTGATTTTGTAATGCCAGTCCACAAGTTTTGAAGAAAAACTGTCCTTGCCGAGACCTACAAGCTTCCCTCATTCAAAGCCATTTTTAACCATTGGTCTGAGAGTGGTTGTATACAGTTGACAGTTTAGATATTTCTGAAGGAGTTTGGTACCATGCATGGCATCCATATGAAAGTCTGTAATTTTACAACTGGTATGAATGGAAAGAGCTTAAAATGTTTTTTCTTATCTACATACTGATTTCCCAATCAACAGATTTATGCATTTGCGGCTTTTCAGTGTATGACTTGTTCATACTTTACAACTTTAATTGACCACATAGCTTACATGGACAAAGAAAAACTGGTTCCTGTTTTTGTTATTTTTGGTTTTCAGTACTTTAGTGAAGATATTTAAATTACTGTCAAACATGTTTTAAAAAAGTGTGGTGGTGTGTTTGATTACAAAACACCCAGAGAAGGCTTGTAGCCATAAAACTTGACTTTGTTCCAGTTCAGCAGTTAGCTTCTTTTGAAAACCTATTCCACAAAAGACCAAGAACAAAAACATGTTAATTCTATTTATTTGTATATTTTATGTGCATTCTCTATTGCCACAGCTGATGATTAAGTCTACTGCATTCACAATAGATCTCGGGCAAAGCCACTTGATCATGATTCAAGCTTATTCAGACATGCACTGTAAAAGATTACATTTAACACTGCTTTGGATTAATGATCCATGAAAGTAATGATTTAAACCTGGTGGAAACTAATATTACATTTGTCTTTTATAATAGCTGCCTCATTTGCATACACATCTATATAATAAGCAAACTCTAATCTTGTATGTATGGGTATACCTCATCCTACGTTGTTAATTGGTTTCAGAGGTCACAACTTAGGTCGAAATAACCACACTATAAACCGCAAATAAGCAATCCCCATTGCATATTACAGTACTCGTATATATATATATATATATATATATATATATATATATATATATATATATACAGTATTCTGAATAAAATAATTTATCAGCAATATAACTTAACGCTTAGCATGAGCTATGAAAGGACGTTCTGGCAATTTTTTTCCAATATAATCCAGTTTCGTCAATGTTAAAGATCTGTTCAGGAAGAAACCTGTATTCTTCAATGATCTTAGCCAATGTTTTAGGAAAATTGGCTGCAGCTTGTTCATCAGCTGATGCACTTTCATCTTGCTTCTTAATAGAGTGATAACTTTGTTCTTTAAATTTCATAAACTGCCTTGACTCACTTTAAACTATACATCTTTCTCATCTGGGTATTTTTTGTTAAATAAGATGACAACACAAAGATGTTTTCATATTTCATTCTCTATGATTTATGATGATTATATTAACATTTACTGTAAATATATGTATTTTATAATTTTATATACTTTTATTCTTATTTATTGTACAGTAACATTTTATGTGCTTTTAACACTTTTCTAGTGATATTACAACTTCAATATTTGTGGCAGACAGATGTAAAGTCAAATAAAATGACTTAAACTTGATTTTTATTTTTCCATATATTTTTTTCTTTTTTTGACAAACATATAATTGAGAATGACTTAACTCAAGCTATACCTGTATTTATGTGCTTAAATGATACATTATACTCCAACCTGTTTATGAGCATATTGTATCTTGAATCTCTGCTGAGTGCAGTGCCAAGTTTCATTAAAATTAGACAAAGGGTTCTTCGGCTAGGGCTGTTTTTATGGCATTTTTAATAGGAAATTGTTTTTTTTTCTATACCCATTCTTATATCAATCAACATATATAAAGAAACACTTGTATAATATATTCTAGCTATTGTGTGTGAGAGAAATAAACATTTATAATACATTATAACAACATTATTAAATATATTTAATTATACATAACACAGCATATATTTATGATCCACTACACTACATTAGAACTTTTTTATAAACAAATATCTCAAATGTTTGGCAACTACTTGATAGGTGGAGAGGTTAAGTGGGTGTGTCATTGTAAGATGTAATTAGCATGACTGGAGAATTTTCACATGACTTGATGATGAATGCTGGTTTACCATCATTACATATTTTCAAATAAAGATACCAGTATGTATAATAAAAAAAAATATAATTATTATTTTGAAAAAAATTACTTAAAAAAAAAAATGAAACTAAGTGTACAAAAAGGAGGCATCCATACTTTATTTCAATAAATATGAATATCCTTAAGCAGACAATTGCCATTTGTTTTTTAGAATGACCTTCACCTTTTGAAAATTGATTTGATAAGGTAGATACTAAAATTGGTATAAATTGTCACCCTGGGGTGATTATTATTTGAATGGAAAGGACTTTAGTGTAATATCAGTCTGCAATTACACTCTAAAAAAGCAAACTTTTTCTTTATTATATTTGATCTAAATAATGTTGTATAATGTAAGTAATAATAATTATTACAATAACTTGTATTGCAAATACAAATTAAAAAATGTGTTTATTAATAATATTATTACCTCATTTGTATCATGAACTACTTTTGAAAGGAACCCAACAGGTTTATGTGTATTCTAGTTACACACTAAGTATAATGGCTATTATGTTTTAGACAGAAGTGGTATATAACTGTCAGGACAAGTTTCTTAAAATTTATGACTGAACTACAGAGAGAGATTTGTTTATCTGATTTTTTTTTCTTCAATAAATAGTTGTTAATAATTAACCAGGCATGTTTAATTTGAACAGCATTTCTTATAAAGGATTTGCATAAGCCCATGTTGAAGTAACTCTTCATTTTAATCTGTATTGTGTCTTAATGGTGCTAGCCTGACAAGTTTGATATAAAATCATGACATACCTTCAATTTTCTTCATTTCTCTTAAAGTATTCAATTTTCACAATTGACAAGGAATAAGAATCTATTTGATAATTTAAGTTAACATTTTATTTTTTTTAATTATTATTTCTTCAAATTATGTATTTCCCATATCACAAATTGTGATAACTTCAATTTATAACTATGATTCCCAACATGGGAAGCAGTTTGATATTATTATTATTTTTTTTAATTTTTTTTTTATTTGAGGAAATTCAAGGAGTTATTAACAGTAACTTTTTTTTTTTTTCTAGTGTGGATGAGTTAATAAATATGGTGCATATACAATATGTATGCATAAAAATATTTGTATGCGCATGTTTAATTACATATGTACTGTATGTAATAAATATATAATCAAAAGAATCAACATGCGTCTAATTATTTTTATTTTATTTTTGTCTTAAGAATCTCTCCCCATGCTAAGTGCATTTAAAAAAAAAGTCCTTTACAAGAGATATTTGTATTTGTTCTTTAGTTGGTATCTTCTTATTTCATACATGATTTTGTGGTTTTAATGATTTTTTTTTTTTTATTTATTTATTTCATTTTAAACTTGTTACTAAATTCTTTTTCCATGAATGATAAAGAGTCTAAATTGCTTTTAGAGTTGGCATATAAGATTTAAGGATAAATGATTCTCTGGAGATTTTTCTTTGGTGATCCATTACCATTTAGAAATTTTATTTTAACATTTTTTACTTATTTTTTTTTATTTTACATTTTTAGTTTATTGGTTTGCAATGGATAATATCAACCCTCAAAGTCCACCTCGAGCTCAGGAACAATCTCCTCCCAAAACAGGCGGAAGTGGTGGTGGTGGTGGTGGTGGTAAGAAGAAAGAACGACGGAAGAGTGGTAGAAAGTCTGAAACTTTGGATGACATTTCTGTTTCTCCAAACTCTAATTCACCTCAGGGTCAAAAAGAAACAAGCGTCATTGGTGATATAAAACCTGAAAAGAAAGACGACCAGTCTCATAGTAGGCAAGAGTCACATGTATTACAGGATAAATCAAATGTTGAAGTAAGTTAATTCATATCTTAACTTTGAGAGGGATTTTTACATTGGATCTTTATTTTTAATTTTTGGAAAATACTTAGAATGGTTGTAACATGAAATGTGAAAATTGGTTTTTATTTGAATTACTGACATTTGGAATTGTGCATGGTATAAGAATTGGTTTTGCACTTTATGTAGAAAACAGAAATATTCTTTGCTTATATAAGACTTACATGCATCATTTACATTATATAACTGAAGATTATTTTTTTCTTTTTTAAAAAAAAAAGGTAACTTCCCCTCCCCCAAACACACCCACCCACCAACAAACACAAATATAAAATATTCCTGCAATATAAAGTTTTCCAAAAAGATATTGCAAATACATAAGCTTAGTTAAGTATTTGCAATGCCTTTTTGGAAAAGATTTTGAAATTGTAAAATGGTATTGAACATTAATGTTTTTTTTTTTTTTTTTTTATACAAAACCAAACTCTACATTTTTCTTTATATTTAAAGGAAGGTTTTTTCCCTGGATACAACTGTTATTTTAACTACCTTCACTTCTTGCCAATGTTTATTTTAAAAAGTGATGATCAGAATTGTAATAAAACCTAAATATGATAAGTGAATTTATATAAATTTTTTTTGTTCTAGAGAATTTGCAACAAATATTAAACATTATTTATTAAATTGTTTATTTACAAGAATAATTTTATATTAATATTCTACAAACTAATACAATTGTATTAAAACTAATGCAATATTTATCATTTACCAGTTTATGAAGAAATAAATATGGAAATTTTTTATTCACAAATTTCTAAATATTTGCTAAATTATTAAAATATGTGAACCAAATATAATGAAATCCTTATTATTTACTATTTTATAAAATTTGAATTAATTGGCAATTAGCTGATGTTTTGACAAACATTCCAATAAAGTTTAATAGTGTTTATTATTTTTGTTGTCAATTCTCATGAACAAAGAAAATGTATGCATTCACTTTCATATGTTTAGGTTTTAAAATTCTAATCATCATTTTTTTTTAAAACAAATGTTGCCAAAGAGTTAAAATGATAGTGGTGTCAAGGGAAAACTTCTTTTGACACAGCTTTTTTTTTTTTTTTTTTTTTTCTTTTTTCCTTTAGGCACAAAGGTTAAACATAGCTAAAATTATTGCAGTAAAATTAAAAATTTCCTCTTAGCTGATTGACTGAAGTATAAAATATAAATCTCATCTGATCACCATTCTTATTAGAGTTGGGCTTGTTTTAAGAAAATGATTGTAAAGAACTGTATGCTTTCAGGCAGAGTTGTACAAGTCATTCTGAAACTCCTTTTTTATTTTACTAAGGCACTTGTTTCCAAAGTCGATTACACATTCATTTTTTAAAACTTGATTTAGTTTTCTTTTTTTTTTTTCTTTTTTTTCCCTTTCTTTATCTATATTTAATCTACATGCCTTTCTGTGGTCACATAATTTTGATTAGATTTGATTGAAACTATTTGTATCACTCTCAGCTTAATGCTGTTGCAGAAGGCATAAATCAAACTCTTTCACTTGATCCATTTGCCAATCATCTTAATTCTTATTACTGGCATGTCACAATGGTAGACAGTGCTGAATGATTAAATGTCCAGGATTGTTTCTATCTCCATTGTTAATCTTGATATCTGAAGGTCAATGGTATATATGTGTTTGCTTCAGTTATAATTCCCATTTTAGAAAACCAATTGTCATATTTTGAAAAATAAATTTGATAAAAATAAATTATTTATGACTTAATATTTTATAATTTAATGTCGGTATACAAAAACTTGTCTTCTATGTGAAATTTAAAATGTTAAAAAAATTAATTTTATTAAAAACTTGTATACAATAAGTAGCTAGTTTTTAAAGATTGTTAGCTTATTAGTATTAAAAAGTATTTTTTGCCAGTTATTAATTTTATAAAAATTGATATCAGCTAATTAAAAAACAAAAAACAAAAGTAAACTTCATTCATCCACTTGCAATTCCATTTATAAATATTGAATTGTTCAATTTGCTTTCCTTCTTCCTTGAAGCCACTGAGCATGAAGCCATCAGAAGATCAAACGGAAGATAAAATTCAGAAATCTAAAGAAATACAGAAACAAGTACAAAAAACCACAAAAGATAAAGAAGGGAATCTGCAAAGTGATCCACCAAAGAGTAAAAAGGAATTAGCAGCAGAAAGACGTAAGAAACAGGTTGGTAGAACTTTGTTGGTTTTTGTTATTCATATTTATTCACTACTCTGAATACAATATGCATCTTTTTCAAAATAGTATGTTTATAATATTTTTACATAACTACAACTTAGTTTTGGTTTCTTATCAAGCTTATCTGCTTTTTGAACTTCTGAAATGAAGTATTATCATTATATAATATACAAAAGAATAATTCTAAAGAACACGCTGAGAAAAGGTCAAAGAATTTATTAGTTGTGATGTGTTTAGAACTACAAAAATAAAAAAAGATGATTCAAAACTATATAGAAATAAAGTTTATTTATGAACAAGAATATATTACCTATTTCTTGACTCAAAGCTATTCTTATAAAAAAAAAAAAAAGAACAATATACATTAAATCTAATTTCTTTCACAAGGGAAGATGCAATTCAAAATTATTTATATACTCATTTTCACTGTTCTCTTCATGATGTCATTTATAAATTACCTATAGAATCTATGAGTAGATTAGTAATTTTTCACTTTTAAACTATATGATTAGTATGGTATTTATTAAGTAAGTTGAAGCCGCTTAATCAGGTGGAATCTTTTAATAATGAACAGTAACTACTTTTTCTTTTCCTCTCTTTGTATGTTTCTTTGTTCCTCTGTTCATAATGTTTGTCATACTAAAGCAAATGAATGTGACTCTGATTTGAATGGCTAACCTGAATCTAAAGAGGCAAGTGACCTGTTCATTATGTCTGTGTTGTTCTACTAGACCACCATAAAATTTCAAATATTAGAGCACACAGAAATATTGCACTGATCCTTACAGAATTGTTGATTCATATGTTAATAATCTCTTTTTCTTTTCTTTCTTCATTGACATTATGATAGTTTTCGTTTTGAAGAAAAAACTATTTTTTACTCTTTAAAACGAGAAAGAAAAAAAAAATTATTTTTGTGATCCCCCCCCACTTACCAAACTGTATATATAGGAAATGGAGATAGTCTGTGTAAAGTGCAAAAATAAATTTAATTCAATAATCCAAAATAAAAACAATTTTATTCGTTCTACAAACTTTATGCTAAAGGTGGTGATGTTTATTCATTCTGTTTTCATAAGAAAACACCACAGATATTTTACCAATTGAAATTAGCAACAAAAATTATGACCATTCCATATGCTCTAATGGAACCGATTTCTTAAAGCAACTGGTAGATTTATCTACTCCCAGGTATATTTAAGATAACTTTGTGTTAAAGGTACTGTTTCTAAAGGCCTGAAAAGTATATTTCAATAGGTACTATTTTATGTTTCCATATATACAGTCAGCATAAATATGTTTACCTTGCTATCAAATAAACCAACCGATAAAACTATCAGAATGCAATCTTTGAAAACCTTATCTTGTGATTGCAGGAAGCTCAGAGAGCTGCCAAACAAGAAAGACAACGAAAATCCCAAGGAGGAGATGCAAGTAAGAGCTTTTCATTTTTCAGCTGAAGACTTTCAGGAGTTAACTCACAGATTGTCTATTGAATATTTAGTCGGAATTTTTGAGACGAGAAATTATATTCTTTTGTTACTTGAACCAAGTATGCAAAATCCTGTTCAAAAACATGATTATGATCCTATGACTACCACAACCGGCTTGTTCTTACCAAATATCCCAAAGTTAATAAAAAGGTAAAACTATTGGTGTATCAAGGACAATGAGGTATGATATGGAGACGACCGAATGAGGCAGGTGATCACCTCCGAGGTGACCGAATGAGGCAGGTGATTGTCTACTGAGATTGTCTACTTATACTAACCCTGACTCATACTAATCAAATTCATCTAAGGACAGCCATTGACAACAATAACGTTGTCAGTATTGGGAATATGTGGTTTACTAAATTCATTGTGCTGAATGTTAAAACCTCTGTGTATAACTAGAGATCACTCATTCTTATTTGTAAATATCTACAACCTGAGTGGGACTGAAACAAGGCTTAGTGTAAGACAGATAAAGCATGTTTATATCAATAATTTGGCTACAACAATTTGACATGTACAACCTTGGAAATAAAATCTGAGATTGTACATGTTACATTGAGATTATCTTGGTGATATCATAATGTCTACAATTATTTGTCAACACCACGCATATTTCGAAAGATCTTTTTGAATCCTATGAAATGTTTAGGTTGTGTATATGTTTGTTTTATTTGAAGTGGGGATGCATGTGCATACAGAATCTAGAATCTTATCTAATATATAAACTTTAACATGGATATTGAAAGGCTGATCCAATAAGTACAAAATGGGTTTAAGTGTCTATCCAACCATGTTATAGTAGTTCTAGACAGACAAAGCTATCCATATGCTAGCCTTAATAAGAATTTTGATTACTGTAATTTTTCAAAAATAATATGCATTTTTTTTTACTTTGAATTACAGGTGATAGTAGGGGTGTGTATTATAAATAGGTTTAATATCTGTCTATATTTTTTTCTGCTTATACTGACCAATTCTTTATCTAATGTCTCTGGGTCACCACTTATGACTTTTGCTTGGTGTTGTAAGCAGCAGACGATCCCTTTCTTTTCTTGGATGATGGGAGTTGAAATTGAGGTACTGTCTGGTGAATGACTGCGGTATACGGATGTCTTGAACCCATGCTTTGTTCGAGATGGTAGAACATCCAGGAATGTGAGTGTATTGTTACAGTTCACGATGGAGAAAGAGAGTATCCGAAGGTCTTATTGAGTTCACATGGTCCTGTAGAACCTGGACATCTTTCTTGTGTAGCCAGAGTATGAAGGTGTCATTTACATATCTTAACCATAGAGTTAGCCTTAGAGATATAGATTCTAACGCTATTTCCTCAAAGTATTCCATTTATATATTTGCCATTGTTAGTGATAATGGTGAACCAATTGCTAAGCCCTCATCCTGTCGGTATATGTATGATCCCATTCTGAAGTGTGTTGTTTGTGTACAGAAAGTAAACATCTCCATCCATCTATTGGAATACTGGTAGGCCAATCTGTCTCTGACTACTGAGAGTGCATCCTCCGTGGGTACCTCCATGTCCAAGCTCACCATCTGGTTGGATAGGATAGGGGCATCTTTGATTATTTCCACAAAGTGGGCAGTTGTTTCAGACATGTGAAGGTGCCTTTCTAATCAATGGGTCAATTATATCTACAATGAAACACAGAACCTTGGCAACTAACAATCGGCCTGAGCAGAATACCTTCTTTGTGAATCTTAGGGAGACCGTATATGTGAGCTAGCTTGGTGTAACACTCAAGGACACATGGCACAGTGGATAAAGGTGTTAGTTAGATTCAGTGACAGGACCCAAAGAGTGTGAGTTCAATACCTGGTTAAGGCGGTGGAGAACTTGGAGAGGGGAATTAACAAGAGATAACTGACTTCCATTAGACATAGCACGTGGAACTAGAACAGTCTACCCCAGTGAGTGAAATAAAGGGTTCAGTTCGACATTCCAACCACCTGAAGAAGGCCGGAGTGTACAACGGCTGAAACGTTGTAATAAATATGGCAACAAAGATGGGGATGATAGTCCGAACAATGTAAATAGTGTAAATAGATTTAAACAAAAATATTTTTTTATTGATTTATAATAATAAATGTGTACTTGTTCTAAAATAAGAAAGATATTATCCCAATTTTTATTTTAAGTCCAACAATAATAATTGTAACAATTATTTTTTGTCAATAAATTTGTTTATCAGTAACCATGTTTTTTATTTGGTGAAAAAATAAAAAAATCTATAAAAAAGCCAATTTCAAAGAAAAGAGAATATCAAGTTAACAATTTATTGAAATTTTAACTATCATCATCATCACTTTCTATTTTAGAATCAAGATCTAAATTGTCATTAAACAAGTTATCATTCACAATATTATCTTCGTCTTGTCCAAAATTATCTTTGGCTTCTTCATTCTCTTGCCAAAGGATGTCATCTTCAGATCCGTCCATAGTACTTATGGAACATCTACTCGATTGTCTTTCTTTCACAAATTCAACTAAACTTTGTTCCATATCTGGATATTGAGCTTTTCTTATAGCTTTGGCACTTGATTTACACGTTTTTATTCCATTTTTATTCTTTCTCTATTAACGTATGTTAGCCTCATTCAACTCATATTCTCTAGCTGCAGCTCTGTTTCCTATTCTTTCTGCTAGTTCTGTTACTTTTTGTTTAAAATTTGCACTATAACTTGCATGTTCTGACAACATTTTGGTGGTAAAATGCTATATTTATCAGGAAAACCCCATGATAATTTTCAACATTATTTTAGCCTCTTAGTTTTGATTTTATTCCTAATGTGAAGGTTGACAAAATGTCTTCATAATTATTATTTTATTTATTTATTTGACAAAATTTATAGATGCCTATTATACATAGGGATAGATATATTTCTTAATTTTTTGATCATTTGTTGGTGTGCGTATTATGGCTGCATATTCGAGAAATTACAGTAATTTTCTTTCAATTTTTTGTCTAAACTTAAAATGATATTGGTATTGAAGTTCATTTTTTTATTTTTGAAACATATTTTTTTTCTTTTTCTTATTATCAAAACAAAATATTTATTACTTTGTTGATAAAATCTTTTATTTCAGAATGTAACCAATAATCACTTGTTTGTGATCATTTAAAAAAAAAAAATTCTTTTATTTTTAACTACAGGACCTGCCAAAACTACTGATGCTGTAGATGGTAAGTATTTAACACAAAACCTTTATTTCATGTTATGCTTTAAGCATGAACAGATTGAACTTGGAATTATTTCCTTTATTCAGTTGAACTAGCTCGGACATTCATGAGTCTATCACACCAACCATCATGGTCCTGCATTAAGGTCGGAAGGTCATTAGGGAGGCATTGTGTGTCATAACATAGCTAGTCAATGTAGGTGGGTACTAGGTGACCAATAGGTTTTGCTCCATGGCTAGCTGTCCAGAACTGTAGGTCACTTGCAAGTTCTTGTTTTGTTTGCCAGCAGTAGAAACTTTTTCACTTGTACCCTCATAGAAAGTACTAATATATATCATTGTACTGTACTATTCCTATTTAATATCTTCACAAATCTATCCCTGTTTTTGATGACTGTCAGCAAAAAGATGCCTGCTTCACCTTTACTCACTCCCTGAAAGACAAAAATAATAATAATAAAAATAGACTACTAAAAGTTTGTTTTGAATCTTGGCACTTTTTTAGTTGAATCTCTTCTCATCTTTCTACTACAGCTCTAAACTCCCCCACCCCCTCTCCCCAAGCTATTACTTCTACTTGCCCCCTGTCCGGATACGGAGTGGACATTTTCCCAGCCATAAAAAAAAAAAACATCAGCGAAACTGACTTTCACCAATATCCACCAGAAATTTCTGCCTCCCAATCAGAGCAGACAACATGTCAGCCAAAGGGGAAGAGAAAATATAAGTTAGGTTTTTAACAAATAATTTAGAAACTGTTTCACTTGTTGTACCATCATAGAATGATCTCTCTCTCTCTCTATATATATATATATATATATATATATATATATACACACACACAAGTATATAATTGGTGTATACGGAATGAATTCCAATAACCAACAATTACTATTCTTAACAGAGTGCTCAATACAGAGTAGAGCTGATATAATTATTTATTTAAAAATTATAACATAAATATGTTATAAAATCACTACAAAAATAGCCATTTTGTTTCAATACAACGGTGTCTTATCAAGTGATGATGTTGAATGTAAATTAAAAATTAAAACCATTTTTTTTAGTGATTTTATAACATATTTATGTTATTTTAATTTTTTTAAATAAATAATTATATATATAATCCCAAAGTATATAATTGGTATACACCGAATGAATTCCAATAACCAACAATTACTATTCTTAAAAGAGTGCTCAATACAAAGTAGAGCAGATATAATTATTTTTATAAAAAAATTATAACATAAGTATGTTATAAAATCACTACAAAAATAGCCATTTTGTTTCAACACACTCTGTGTCTTATCAAGTGACGATGTTGAAAAGAAAATAAATGGTTTTAAAAGTTTCAGATTAATTAACGATCCTACACTAGGGGGAAACATTGTTACAAAAGCTAGAATAACCAATCAAAAATGAAGTATAGAAAGATTCAAAAGCTTGACAACGAAATCCTGCTCTAATAGCTATTCAGATCTTTAAATATGTGTAATATTAAAAATAATTTATACTAACTTTATATTAACTTGTGTTGAAACAAAATGGCTATTTTTGTAGTGATTTTATAACATACTTATGTTATAATTTTTTTATAAAAATAATTTTATAATATATATATATATATATATATAAATAAACGCACACAGACTTGTGTGTCTGTGTCTACTGGAAGACAAAAATTTCCTTAGCTGGCTTATTTTTGTAGGTTCTTTCAGCACCTATTTTTCTAGTTTTACTCTACCAGTGAAAAAAACACCAACATATTAGATTCTCATTATTTCCTCTCTTTATATAACATTTTAATATAAACTCTAACAATTTTTCTTTTAAACATAAATTCAGTAAAAAGCAAACATTGATCCAATCTTCCCTCTCCCTTCCCCATAAAAATATTTAAGAAGTATGCCAACCATATTCAGTTTGTATCATTTACCCAAAAAAATAAAAAAAAAAATGATACAATTTGATAATATTTGTCTGCATAAATTTCAGGTAATTTATATAAAATTTTGAATTCTGAATAAACTTGTTTTAATCTTAACAAACATGTCTGCTGTTGAGATGTGGTGGTGGTGTGATAAGATAAGAACTAAGCATTGTACTTTAAGCCTTTTACCCAAGATAGTTTTTGATCTGGTTAAAGTTTAATGTCAATTAATGCAGGTGCTAATAAGCAATCTCTGCTTTGTGAACTTTTCTCAACCTTTTTGTTAAAGAATTGTTTTGTGAATGACTGCAATTTTCTGTTTTTACTTACACTCATATAATTAGTTGTTGTTCTAACTGGGCATTACTCAGTAAAATCTCTTATGTTACATGAAACTGGCATGTAACACAATAACTAATTCAACAATGATTTTATAACTGTCTTTAAGTTGTCCAAAATTTTTTGTTGAAGCATTGTCTGAATTTCTGGGATGAAGTGTTATCATCATTTACATTTGGACTAATGTCTTCATCTTTGTTATCATCTTCAGATACTTGTCAATCTGAGTAACCTTCAGGGGATATAAAAATGAGCCTTTTATTTAATTTGTGGCAGGTAGATTGTTTTTGTTCTATTGTCTGTGTCTTGGGATATCTCATCTTGTTCCTTTTTGGTGATCATAGTCATCGAGTTCATTTCCTGAACCATGCAATACAGACTCTGATTTAGTAAAAAGAGGGCATGCAATAAATGAGCAGTATTAAAAAAATAAATAAATAAAATGACAAGGCAAGATATCCCTAAACATGGACAGGGTTAGAACAATCTCTGTAGATTACGTAAAGGGTTCAGTTTGAAATTCCCTGAATCTTAGAGAACAAGACCAAAACATAGATGAGGATATTTGTCTGAATGAAGCACTATTTTTTTTTTTTTTTTTTTTTTTTATTTACTTATTTTTGCTTCTTTTTATTGCAATGTTCTACAACTTTTAAGTAAGTATGGAACAAATCTAATAGTCATGACTATTTGCTTCTTGTTCTAAGAGTGGAATTTCACCTCCCTCCTTTTTTTTTTTTTTGTTTAGCTGATACAAAGAAGAAAAAGAAGAAAGAAGATTCTCCAAATGTAGCAAGTGATGAAAAAGAAAAAGACAGTAAAGAAACTTCAGAAATTAGTGAGAAAGAAATTTTAGAAACTATGACTCCAGATGTTGAATTATTCAGCCACCTGAAACTTAATTTAACTTATGCCCCTCTTATTAAATTTATTCCGTAAGTTTTTTTTTTTCCCTACTTTCTTAGTATTTTGTAGTGTAGGTTAAATATTTCTGGAAATTCTATTTACACTTCATTGTCTAAGAGTTGATGTTTGTTTGGATTTTAAAATAACCCTACAAGGATTGCAAAGTGAAAATGTCTTGCTCATTGTTTTATCAATTAATTTAGGATCATCAAAAATTATTTTAACTTATATCAACAATTTTCTTTTCTTTTTTTTTTAATTTGTCAATTGAAACTTTTTGTCAAAATTACTGCTGTGAAGACAATATTTATAACTTGCATTATTAAACATTTAATTATTGTGTGTGATTTAATGGGCTGACATGTTTAATGGGCTTTGTGTTGTATGTAAATCTTGCTAGTGTGTTTATTTAGCTTTAAAATAAATATTTTGGATTTCCATATTTATTTTTTTAAGTAAATTGTTAAAAAATTTTAACATTTTTTTTTCTCTTTTTTAGAATTTTAAAATTTTCCCATCCAGACACTGTGAAATTTGGCTTGCAATGTTCTCTTGGCCTTATTCGGGGATCGAATGCTCGTTGTGTTGGTTTGTTAACCATTTTGGAAAGGGTAAGACTATTACAAATGACATTTATTTTGACCATTTCAATCATAGATTAACTCATTAAAGGTGGTAAAAACTTGCCATAGAACTGCAATGCTAAAAATTTCCTCTTATCTACAGTCAGTGGGTTAACTTATAATAAAACTTAATTTGAAATTACATGTTTTGGAAACCTTAATCATTTTGTAGAGTTGCATTTTTAACCTTAATTTATATTATGAAATGAACATGATATTTTTTGTGATAAGTTAAGAAAAAGAATTTCTTATACTGATACTTGAAGTTCATACATGACTAGTTTTAATTTTATTTAAAAAAAACTCTGATAGGAATATTTTTAAATGTAGAAAAAAAAAATATATATATATATATATATATATATATATATATATAAAAAAAATTTATTTACACAAAATTATAATATAAACATGTTATAACATCACTACAAAAATAGCCATTTTGTTTCAACACTTCTGGTGTCTTATCAAGTGTTGATGTTGAATGTTATAATTTTTGAATAAATAATATTTGCTCTACTCTGTATTGAGCACTCTTTTAAGAATAGTATTTTTGGTTATTTTTATTTATTCCGTCTACACCAATCCTATACTTGGAGATATATAAAATTAAATAGACAATCGGAAAATAGTACTTAGTCATTGCCAACACATTTACATCATTTGACTTTATCAAGGCAAGTGATGGTAAACAAAAGTGAAATATATTCTGAGAACTTTATATATATATATATATATATATATATATATATATATTAAACTATTAATTTCAACCTACCTCAAAACTGATGTTTTGTAGAAAGAAAATTTAATATGCCTCCTCCTTTTTTCTCTTGTCATTTCAAATTCAGATGAAATATTAATTTTTTGGCTTCCTGCAATGTTTAATTTCAGTTGATTAAGGATTACATCACCCCATCAGATAAAGACCTGTGCAGAGATTTTAGTGAGCTGCTTCATGAAGAACTGCAGTAAGACTTTTTCTTTTTTTTTTTTTTTTTTTTTTTTTTTTTTTATATATATATATATATATATATATATATATATATATATATATATATATATATATATATATATAAAACATTTTGTATAACATCTGTTTAAGAAAACTTACTTTCAAAATTTGTTTAGGTTTTTTAGATAAATGCCGTCTCTCAGTCAGTATGGAGAATGCTTTCCGACATCTGAGATGGCATGTTACCAATGTCGAACCAAATGCTCCAGAGCCAGAGGTATAAGTTGCTTTAATTATACAGACCTTAGTTTCATTTTTATGTGTGCAGTTATATATAATCAGTTGCCATATATTCATTTGCAAAATGTAATTCCTTCTGCCCTTGTGAGACAAAAAAAAAAAAAACTTTGGAAAACTCTATGGCATAATAAAACCTTAAAATAATTTGACAATTACAATTTAAAAAGAAAAAAAAAAGTGCTTGGCATTTGAACCTAAAATGAATTCAGGATTTACCAGTAAAATCCAGTGGTATAAATCACTTCCATGTTCTTCTATGGTCTGGCCATATTGATAAAGGATTTAATGACGTGGGCCATACATATTACCTACATGAAACTGATAAGATGGGTGGGGCAGGGAACTGGAACTAGTGAAAAGTACTGTATGACCATAAAGAAATCTAAATATTTTTATACAACCATATAATTTCATTCCGTGAAACATCAGTTGGGTTACCTGAATGGGATTGTGTACAGAAGAACTCTATTTACCTTCAAAAAGCTGGGGACGTGCTCCTGGCCAATACCATTGGCTCCATGATACAAAGAAAAACCACGGTAGACTCATTCTATTATTATAACAAAAAAGAAAAAAAGAAAGAAAAACAGTTAATGGAATAACATGGATATGCTGCCCACGAACACATAAAGCCAGTGGCCTTGAATAAAAGGTGAGGAGGGAGCTGGAAGAGTGGATTTGCGAATATTTGGATGTACAGCTCTGAATTTGTGATGGTTTCCTTTATTTTTGTTTTGTTATAGATTGCTTGTGAAATGAGTGGTTCTCTTTTTGAGGTGGGTAGGGTTGTAGTTTTTGCAAAACTGTCAACTGTGCATTATGGTTGGTGGTTGATAACTGTTGGCATCAATATTCAGATCACAAGCCAATTAAAGTCAGACCATTATTTCTAAAATATTATTTCATAGATTCTATTGATAATTTTCAATATTCAGATCACAGGCCAGTTAAAGTCTGACCATTTCCATGTATCTGTTTATGCATTTTGCATATCAATAAGCTCATCCTTCACCTTGCTTTAGTGCAAAGTGAACACTACATAAATAGAATCAAAACATGTTAGAAATTGCCAGCCTTACTGGAGGCCATCTTATGCACTTTTGCCAATATAAAACCCATTCTTTCATGAATCCTGAACCCATTCTATTTTGCATGCAGTAAATCTTGTAGAAACCATCTTTATCCACATAATATTGTTATACTCAAGCAGCAACTGTAATCTTGCAGTTCAACATGGTCCAAAACAATGACACAATAAAAGAAAATGGTATCCAACATCTTTTCTAAGAATAAGAAATTTGCATTCTCCAGATCTCCTTCATTTATTTCTTTTTACACTTGGGTCCAGTACAAGTAGAGCTCATTGATTTTATTTATATCGTTGCCCTCACCAAATGAGAGGATCCATTAATCAAAAATGGAGACATAAGAGATGAGGGGCTAAAGGTGCAGGAGTAGTAAGGGAGGATATTGGGGTCTGTATTACCCAACCCAATTTGTGATTTTCAGGAAATTTAAAAATCTTGATGAAAACTAAAATACCTGCTTAAAACTATCACATGGTTCACACTCCTTCTTAGTATTTTAAACAAGAATAGAGGTTTATTCCTTGTTTCCTGTTTAGGATTGGGTTTCCGGTTACTTCTAAAGTCTACTTCACCTCTATACTCCTAACTTGGGTCTTTTCCAATGCTAATATGACTCCGCACAGTAACCTTCTAAATAAAAAAAAATAATTCCAGGACATTATCTCAGCCCTCTTTTACCAATTTTTATTTTTTTTTTTTTTTTTTTTGATACAGTAATATTTTGTAAGCCTGATCAAATAATTTTGTAATTTTTTTTTTTTATATTCATAAAAATGATGCTATCAATTTTTTATCCTTTTGAATTAAATGGTTCCTTTTAGGCTAAAGAACAGCTGCTACAAGTAATCAGTAACTATATTACGGAGAAAATAAATAAAGCAGATGAAGCCATTTGTCTGAAAGCCCTGGAAAAAATAGAAGATGGTGATGTCATTGCCATATTTTCAGCGTAAGTCTCTCTTTTTGTTGTTGTTGTTCAAAGAATGTAATTTGAGGATTTTTGTCATTTTATCAATGTTTCTGAAAGGATTTTGACAAAATATGGACCTTACTTAGGTACCTCCACGAGATCGCTAAAAAAAGAGCATAGCATGATGAAAAAAAGACGCCAAAACTTGACGAAAAACAAAATTTTATCGCCTAAATGTTTGTTATTATTAAGAGGAAAGGTCAAAGTATTTTTTGGGGTATTTTTTTCCATTTTTTAATCGCTCCTAGCACGTCCGAAATTTTCGTTAAAAATCTATTTTTTTTTTGAGTCAGCAAATTGACCATTTTTTCCATTTAAAAAAAAAACTGAAATCTGACTTTGAAATTTTTTTAAATATCAATTATCATTTTTTCAAAACTTATTTTAAGAAAATCAGAAATTATAATGTTTATTTAAAATATTTTGAACCAAACTTAACTTAGCTTTTGTGCCAAAAAGATGTAATTTGAAAATAAAACAAAGCCGGTCATAAACTTTTGCATCTCTTGACATGTGATGAATGATATATTTACGAATTCCATAAGGCTAATTTGTTCTACGGAAGGAGAAAAGTGAAATAATTTACATTTACGTGAACAAATTATTTACCCCGTTATTTTTAACGAAAACTTTCAGCGGTCTAATTTTTTTTTTTTGTACTTAGCTTTTACCTTTACGTTTATGATGCTTTATGGGAAATATATTGTAAAGAAATTAAAATAAAACTGTTAAGAGTGACATTAAATTTCATATTTCTTAAGAAAGGTATCTAATTAATTTATAGGTACCTTTTCTTATGAAATTTTATCAGAATTGTACATAAAATACTATAATTTTATGTACATTTATTACATTCTACTGTTATTTATATTTGCATTCATTTTATTATTAATTTTGATATTTCATTTATGGAAAAATGTCGAACTGAGATTAATATAAAAATAAGATCATATAAATTTCATAAGATGATACTGATATTTGTAGGTACCCTTCTCAGTTGAAATTGAAAAATCAAATTAACTTCTCCACACGTGTTTCGTAAAAAGTAAAGGCCTTAACAGCGGAGAACAATGCTTAACTCAAATAACGCAACTTAATTATATTCTGGTTGGTCTTCCGTATTTTATAATTACAACTCGATTATAAGCACAAAATTACATTTCTTAATTACTGAGTATCTTCTGATTAGTCAAAATGATACAATTTACAACGCTAAAAAAAAAGATCTATCTCATAAGGACACTTATGAAAGCCGATGCGGCTTTTAAGTAATTTTATAATATTTTAACAACTTAAATATAAAATCTATTATAATTAATGAAATAACAAATAATTGTATCAAAAATTCATTTTTCATCGAAAAAATTTTTTGCTTTCAGAAAATATTGTCCATATTCATAAAAACAACTAAAAGCAAATAAAAGCACTTTGAAATTAAATAATATCTTTGTTTTATTGAGTTTTGTATGTTACAATTCAGAGCTGATTTTCAGGTACTGCGATCCAATTAAAAACAAAAAACATGATTTGCATTCCTCAAAGCCCTGTGCTTTTAATTATTGTAATCACTAAAACTGATGCGATCGAATTTCTAGCGTTTTCATAAAATTAGTTATGGGGGTAATAAATATTTAAAAAAATATTTCTACCATGACTTTCATAAAAAAAAACATATTTATAATAATTTTGATCATCTGTGAATAGTTCCTGAAAGTTTCATTAACATCCGATAATTATTTCTATTTTTGCACGATTTTTCAAATTAATGTGTCATACCAAAAAACGTGCTAAAATTGTCTGTTATTTACTAGTTCCGCTTGATACAAATAGAAAAAAAGGTTTTTTAATCAAAATTTAGAATGTTCTAAAAAGAAGGAATTTTTTTAAAAAAAATTAAAAAAAAAACTTTGGTCTTTCCTCTTAATAATAACATAAGCATTTAGACAATAAAATTTTGTTTTCGGCAAGGTTGGCGTCTTTTTCATCAAGCTATGCTCTTTTTTTAGCGATTTCGTGGGGGTACCTAACCTTACTGCTCTCTTCATCGCAATGGCATTTTTATTTGTATTGCTCACAAATAGAAAATAGAATGAGAGGACAATCTTGTAATATGAAAGAAAATGAGGGTAAAAATTTTAGGAAAATGATTTTTATTAGTAAAATTCTAATGTTGAATACTTGGAAGTTGATCTATTTCTTTTTATAACTTTTTATCATGTGTAAATTTGAAGAAAAGCATTTTCCTTGATTTTTACTGGTGAAGAAGAGTAACTAAATCATGCGTATTTAAAGATAGTTTAAATAGAACAATTCAGATTGAATTTTTATTTTCATTAAAGATTCTTCAAAAAGATGAAAACAAAAGCTTAATTTATATTGCTTACATAATGTGAATTCATTTTGGATTATCTTTTGTTTAATAGTTTATGCCATCAAAAATAATGGCATTTTTTTTTTTTTTTTTTCTCCATTTTATTGTTACAATCCTTCAGTTTCTCTTCATCTCTTGGCTTTATGAATTCTTTAAGCAGTGCACCATTGTTATAACAAGGTTAACAATTGTTAAGAAAGTTGGTTCACTGTGTCATGCCAGATAACGTTTCTTATCCAAATCCATCTTTCACTTTTATAAGCCTACCATTTGTTTGTGCATTGAATATTGTTGCCATAACTGGTCTGGTGCTTCTATGTATGTAGAGATTCTTGATATACTCCAAAGAATCTGCAATGTTATCGGCTGCTCTAACATGGTTTCCTTATATCTTTTCTATAAGAATTTTCATGGGAATTGTTCTGATGACCTTTTCTTTTTGATACGTCAACTTCAGAAATTTAAGTGTGAAACTAGATTGGCAGCGTTTAGTCTCATGTTACTGTTGAAATTGCTAAATGTAACCAGGAGTTCTAGTCTAATAGTTACTTTTGCACTTCTCGCCTGTGGAATTCTTTTCCTCTTTCTTGCTTTCTTGTCAGATGAAACCTTCACAAATTTAAATGTAATGTCAGTAGTCATCTTCTCCTTGAATCCTTTTTTTTTTTTTTTTTTTTTTTTTTTTGTTCTTACCTTTGGTGTTTTCTTTGTTTCTTAATAACCCATTGCATCATAGTGGCTTTATTGCTTTGCTTAGTGGGTGAAATGATCATATAGAAAAAAAAAAAAATTTTCTATGTCTAAGCAGAATGAACTTAGATTGTTTTTATGATGAAAATGAATCTAAATTTATTTTAAAGCTTGAATTTAAAAATTTTCTTTTTTTAATCATTTGTAGGCAAGGAGTATCTTAAAAAATAATTCATTTTTGTTCTGCCCTTGATTATTTTGGGCAAGATTTTAAGAAATTAATTTTTTTTATTCTCTAACATCTTTAAATTGGTTATTGAAGAAGCTTCTTTATTTTTTTTTTTTTTTTTTTTAATGTGTTAATTTCTTTCTGTCTTGCAGGTCATCAATAGTTCTACAAATTCTTGTGAAAGCCAAACAATCTGGAAAAGAATTTAGTGTTATTGTGGTTGATTCTAGGCCTCAAATGGAAGGTTAGTATTATAATACACTTCCATTCTTGAAGCTCTTCAAAAGGCTTCTTTATGCCAAATAGTTTATATCAAGATTCACCATAAATTTTAAACCATATGCTTTAACTTAATTCTTTTGCAAAGGAAATTGAAATTTTAAAGATCTAAAGTAATTATTTAAATAAATTTTTTCATTTAATACTTTCCATGAAAGTAAACTTATAAAATCTGGAATATGTATATTGATTTTTAAATTAGCTTGTTCCTTAATGTGTTAGTTATTTACATTTATCTATAAAAGTTTAAAATTATATATTTGTATAAAAATCACACTTACTTATGAAACATTCTTTCAATTTTATGAATACTCGACATTTAGATATATTATTTAAATATTTATCTTATAACCCAATGACTACACAATATTTTCTAATGCACTATTTATGTTGGATAATACAGTCATGGATATTCATTTACTATTTCTTGTAAGCTTAATGTCAGCTATTATGTTTTTGTATTTTAATAGAAAAATTTGTTCCTTTAAAATGCTTTAAACCTTTTTTTGTGGGGCGGGTGTAAAGCATTTTAGGAAACAAATTGTTCCAATGAAGTACTATCGTTTCATGAGTCTTATACAATTACAAAGTGATACTTTAACAAACCTGTTTTTAATCTTTGAGGGAATAGAATTTTGTGAGGTTGAAATAAACTTGTATTTGCATTTTGTATTCAGTTTGTTCATTCCCAATTTTTTTTTTTTTTTGCAGGGCAAAAGATGCTGCTTAACTTAGTCAATGAAAATATAAACTGTACTTATGTGTTGATAAGTGCTATCTCTTATACAATTCAGAAGGTAAGAAATATTTTGAGCATGCATTTTAATTTTGAACAAGGATTAAATCTTTTGTTTTCTGATGTCTAAGATGTTCTTTAAAGGAGTATTGGATTGTTCTGCTATGAGAATAAATTTTCATTTAAGTTTAAATCAAATTGGTGATTTTATTTTTTTTGTTTTATGATATTGAGTGCCAGACATTTTATCACTTGTGTAATGTTTGTATAAAAAATGTTTTGTATCTGGTATTTTCTCAAAAACTCTGCAAGTTGGACCCCATAAAACATTTAATCAGCATCATCTGGGGAAAATTTTTGTCCATTTTTATTTTTATTTTTATATATATATATATATATACACACACATAGTGTAGTATCTCTTCAAATTTCAGCATCCTGCAAAAATGACAAATTCATTGGTCATCAAGGGAGGGAGCATATGTGCTTTTCTCTTAGGTACTTTTATGTGAAAAACTCAAAGGATAGGCACCAAGTACAAACCATGGAGAAGGTACTTCAATATCATTCCCAAGAATGCATAGCAATTCAGATAATAAATCTGTGGAGAGTCGTGATTGCCTCTATTCTGAAGGGATGTGACATTAAAAATTAAAAAAAAAAAAAAAAACATTCAAATGAAATCCAAAAGATTTCTAACTACATCCACGTCTTGGGCATGACGATAAACTACATCCATCAGCAAGGCCTCTGATCAGGAGGTTTTGAGGAGCGTGGAACCACTGCTGGTATTCATAGGTCCACCCTGACCCAGGGTGGTAGCATCTGTTAGGGTCCCAGCTATTGGCAAATAGTTAACCCTCAAACTGGGGTCAAAACACTATGAAAGTATAAAAATAGGTTTTAATACCAGCAATACATTTTTGAAAAAATATTACCACCAATAAAAATCTTGTTGGCATTAAATAACCCATTGAGGTGTTGATATGTCATAAACCAAATTAAAAGATTGGTGCAGAAATTGAGTTGTCAAACAAGACATGAGAATAATCAACATTATCAAACACGAGAAGAGAAATAACAGCCAAAAATATTCAAATCAAGTAGTGAAAATCTCTTGAGCCAGTTTACTTAAGTTAGTTACTTTAATGCATGGCTTCCATATAAATTAAAGGAACCAAGACTATATGATCATTATTTATAAATGTTGCTTTCCATTTTTATAATAATCTATGATTGCTGAGGAAAAGTGTATACTTTACAACAATAAGAAATACAAGAGATACTTGGGTAAAAAAGAAAATGAACCACCATTAATTGTACCAAAGCCCAGTTTGCAACTAAACATGATCTTCTGTATTTAGTGGCATTGGGCAGTTAACTTCTTCCTTTGAAGTGGGGCTTACGGCCATATCAAGTTAAACACCAGTTCTTGTACAATCACCAAAGTTAAGCAACATCAAGATGGGTGACTGCTTAGGAATATCAGGTGCTGTAAGCTTGGATGTACAGGTGGTGTAATTAATTGTTAATAAGAAAGTTGAGTTCCAATTCCAGCTGGGTTCGTTACATTCACTTACATGGTAATATCCTTGGGAAAGGTACAAATCCACCTCTTCTTTCCCTAGCTATGGGTTAATTAGTAGGACCTGTATCAGTAAATCATTATTGCCTCTCAAAAAACTTTTACAATGTAAAAATATTTTTTGGCTTTAAAAAATTTGTAAAGGATTGATAAGCTGTAGAAAAGAATCGGTCAATCTTTCCTTGAAGCAATAATTGGTTCTATTATTGCTCCCAATTTGATCAATCGAAATAAGCACTCAGTGTTTTGAATTAGTTGAGTGAAAGGGTGTAATATTCGATCAGGATAAAATGAGACTGCACTTGTTATTTTTATTTCTAAAACATTCACAAAATGTTGCACCTTCACATTATTATTCCAATCCTTCTGGAATTCTCCATAAAAAAAAAAAAAAAAGCAAACAGTAATTTCAATTCTTTGAAAGATTTTAAAAGCCATCTAGAAGAATTCTTTGTTAAAGATGAAAGTTTTTAGTGGATAGAATTATGAAGTTGCCTGAAAAACTTTGTCAAATCTGAATGAATTTCATTGAAACTCTGTTTTCTTTTTATCTCTTGCAGGCTACCAAAGTGTTTCTAGGAGCTCATGGATTTTTGTCTAATGGTTTTGTAATGTCTAGAGTTGGAACTTCACTACTCTGTTTGATGGCGAAATCTTATAATATTCCTGTGTTAGTGTTTTGTGAAAGTCACAAATTTAGTGAAAGAGTCCAGACCGATTCTTTTGTTGTAAATGAACTTTGTAAGTATTATCATTTTTTTTTTTTTTTTTTTTGTTTAATTTTGCGATTGTCTTTTTAAACTTTAAAGGAAAAGAAAGAAAAATCAATTGCATCCCAATCTCAATGCATGATGTTCTCAATTTTATGACTTTAGAGGTTAGTGATGTAATAAATATTACTTTGAATATGAGTGAATCAACTGAAGGGCTTCATTTCTTGCAATATGTGTGCCTCTCTTTCTCTCTCATATCCTTAAAATAAAAGTAAAAATAAAAATCTGTACTGAATATTGAAATCGTTTTCAACAAATAAAATGGGTATTGTTTATAATTTTGTAGAAATCCATTATTTTTCAGAGACATTTGGACATTTGAACTAATTCTATTTTTCTGTGATCTTTTTTTTTCTATCCTATCCACAATATTTTGGACAATTACCAAAAAGGATTGAGAATAAACTGTGTGGCACGTGTGGCTGAAAACTGATTTTATAAGCATTGCTATTAACATTTTTTTCTCTTTGTTACTATCTTTTTTGCTTTACACAACCAAATAAGAAACTTTTCCATATCATAATTACACTTGGAAAAAAAACATGGGATGGATTGGCCAAAATGTAGGAACACAAAAAAATTTGCAGAAGCCATTTGTCTAAAAAAAAAAAATAAATAAATAAATAAAAATAATAATAAAAAAAAATATAAAATCTTTGAAAAATAAAGTGGGTATTTGACAGAACGTGTCTTTGCTTTAAAACATATAAATGGAGATTTTTTCAATCAAAATTTAGAATGTTCTAAAAAGAGGGGAAAATTTTAAAAAATAATTAAAAAAATACTTTGTTCTTTCCTCTTAATAATAACATAAATATTTAGATGCTAAAATTTTGTTTTTGTCAAGTTTGGTGTCTTTTTCATCATGCTATGCTCTGCTTTTAGCAATCTCACAGAGGTACCTATGCTTACTCTATTTCTACTGAGAGTAAATCTACTCTACTCCAGCCCAAGGATCAGGCTAACATTCACGATGTCACCATATTCAAGAACCATCATTTTCTTTAGTACTGTTCAGTTACTACTTGCCCTGTTTCTACTGAGTGTAAGTCTGCACTGCTCTGGCCCAAGGATTAAGCTAACACTTACGATGTCACCATATTCAAGAACCAACATTTTAATTCACTAGACTATTCTCATTGGGCCATGTGGCATCTAGAACCTGGAGACTTAAACAGGATGAGTAATAACTGAACAGTACTAAATAACAAGACAAAATATCTCTAAATGTGTTCAGCAGAACGAGAAGTATACCCCTATAGATTAAATAAAGGGTTCAGTTTGAAATTCTGTAAAGATTAACCAGATTCACAGGAAGCTGAAGAAGATTGAAGGGCTCAGCAACTGGAATGTTGTGAAAATAACAACACAGATGAGAATTGTCCAATTGTAAATCATGTGACCATACAAAGATTTAAACTAAATTTAGGAGGTTATTAGATTAGCTAAAGATTATATAACAGTTATCCTCTCTTCATCTACAAATATACAGGTTAACCAAAAGTCCTTGCCATTTTTTATTTATTGAGAAAAAAAAAATATACAGCAAATTTGACATGTCATTAGTTGACAAATTAATTTCCATTTGCCAACGTGCCTCCAGCTGCACAATACCCTGACAATAAAAATCAGGTGGCTTGGGTGCAAAGAAATCTGAGTGCCTGCCGCATGTCTGCCTCATTTGTGAAGGATTTCCTATGAAGGTGGTTGTCCAGGAATGAAAAAGATAATCTGTTGTGGGCAAGGTCTGAGAAGTAAGGTGGATGGCACAGTGTCTCCTAGCCAAGTTGCCGCAGGGTATCTCTGGCCACCCATGACACATGAGGCTTGGGATTGTCATGGAGGAACAGTACACCCTTGTGATTAACTAATGCTGGCTCCTTCTACTTCAGTGCCTGTTGCACACATTCCAACTGTTGCAAGTACAGGTCCACATTGACGGTTTGGCTTGTTGGCACTAGCTCATAGTGCACCACTTGTCGACTAATCCACTAGATACAGAGCATGATCTTGTGTGGGTGTAGAAGTGGTCTTGTGTTGTGAGGCACAGGGTCACATGGTGACAACCAATGTCTTGCACAGTTGGGAGTGTCATACAGTACTCCCTTTTCATCAGTGGTGAGCACACAATCATTTATATTACAGTACTGAGAAAGCAATGAGAAACAGGCTGTCACTCATTGCTTGTTGGTTTCTGACAGTGTGTGGGGTTCCCATTTGCTCAATTTGTATGCCTTCCCTATATGGTGCACGTGATGTCTGTTTCATCAGAAACCTAGAAGCATTTGGTAAGCTCACCATGGGTTTGGCTCTTGTTCTCCATAAGCTGCATTCAGGGCCTCATCATCCAGGACCTGTGGTTTGCCACAGCAGGGTTAATCACAAAGAGACAGATCTCCTAACCTGAAATTCTGGAACCAATGCCTAGCAGTGCATTCACTCACTGCATTATCCCCAAAGGCTTGACATATTTGGCGACTTGATGCAGCTGTGGACAAGCCCACCTTAGCAATAAAGCAGACATCCCCCAAATGAGCTGCTTTGACACTGCCATATTTCATCACCACTATTCAAGTTATGATTGATGTGTGTGCACAACACACCTGCTTTGGCCAAGAGCAACGTCACCACACCCACCACTTTCCCAACACATGACGCACTTATTTGCATATCAGTGATCACTTCTTCCCACATGATATAAAAAAACAGCAAGGACT
This sequence comes from Acanthosepion pharaonis, assembly GCA_903632075.3. NCBI lineage: Eukaryota > Metazoa > Mollusca > Cephalopoda > Sepiida > Sepiidae > Acanthosepion > Acanthosepion pharaonis. Next base: position 1,123,512 of record CAHIKZ030000587.1, on the reverse strand, counting down.
TTTTTAATTATCTCATATAACTGATTATGCATTCATTTTTTTTCAGATAAAATGTTGGTTGCATTGCATCTGTTCCACTTTCATATAAAACTTGCCTGTAATATTTCTTTTTTTTTTTTTTTGTCCATTTCAGGTGATCCTGAAGAACTGGTTTATTTGAGTAATCGACCGAACCTTCTGAACAATTGGCATTCATTTAAATCCCTTCACCTCCTGAACCTAGTCTATGATGTAACCCCATCTGAATTAGTCACTGTTGTAGTCACAGAGCTTGGTGCCATCCCCTGTTCTTCTATCCCAGTAGTTTTGAGGGTACAGCAAGGATCTCAAAATCCTTCCTCAACAACAAAAATTTCAAATATTTAAAGTTTCAATACAAACTGCTGTGCTAAGCATGGCTCTATTTGTCAATTGTTTATTTCAGTGTTGTTTTTTTACTTGCCACTGCCATGATTGTTTTAAAATGAGGAAAGGGCTGTGATTATTTTGTATTCAAGATTTTAAAAAGAAAGAAAAGCATTAGGCTGGATTTAGACCATTTTATTCTACTCAAGGTCAGGCCTCAAAGATAATTTCTTAAAATTACAATCGATTTTTCTAAATCTAACTTCACTGAATTACTTGGATAACATAAGCTCCTTTTGTTTTATCCATTTCTGTTGCTGCTAAATTATACTCTTGAGCTAAATTTGATTCTTCCTATATGCATTTGTATTCTCTTTTCATAAAAAATTTTGCTTTCAAATAACTTTTTTAAAAGGATGGTACTCTCAAGGCCAACTGAAATTGGAGTAAAGTGTGTGTCTCTTTCTAAATATATAGATGTCTTTGTCTTAACTTGTACATAATTAAAGATTCATTCATACTTTGACCAGGTCAGTAGTTATTAATAATAATCTTATTGGAACTGTTAGTGCTAAACTATAAAAGAATCATAGTTTGGCAAATGTCTGCTTTTGTAGAAGATTTGGAATGGTTTGGGTTTATTTTCCTCTTGGGAGAGTATATAATAATTAATCTGATTTATATGGAATGTTAGATATAAAAATTACAGACTTTTTTTTTTTTTTTTTTTTTTTAATATCAGAATATTCTGGTATATATTTTACTACAACTGAAATGTTTTTATTCTAATATTTAGTGAAGTCTTATTAAAATTGTTTTGGCAAAAAAAGAATTCACTGTACAGTTTGAGGTGAAATATTCAGATAAGTGATTAAATGATAGATAAATGCATTTGCTGCTGACTACATTTGTTTGGATGGGGGTTTCATTTTATTTCCACAAAATGTGGACATCTGGGTATATTGACTGTTAAAACTATAATTAATCTTATGATTGTCAATTATTGCTGTAATGAATTTTAAGTCAAAAACAATTGAAGATAATTGAGTGACTAATTACAAAATGCAATTTTTCACATCTCGGACGTTTTTCTATTTATTTTTTAAACAAAAAAATGAATGTCTTTAAGTCACAAGTATGTTTCTACTTTAACTTCTATACAGACATTAGTATTTTTATGTGAGTTTTAATAGAATATAATAAACTTGTTTTTTAATAGGTTAATCATAGGTGGTAGTTACCCTTGTACGTTTTTAACTTTTAAAATGTATTGCAATAATTTAAATACAATAGGATCTTTGTTACATAAAATTTCAGTGTTGCTAAAGTAAGGTTTAGTAAAAAGAATGAGTTACTAAAAAGAAAAAATAAATTTCAAACTTCAGATAAATCTGAATCTATATAAAATTGGGGTTTTGTATCTTTTTAATTTTGGTTTTAATTGTGAGAAAATATTACAATTTTTTGTCAAAAAATTACTTGTATGCTTAAGGTAGGTTTTACACTTTTTTTTTTTTTTTTTTTTTATTCAATACTTTTTAAGGTAAGTAATTTTATGACTAACTTTATTTTCTTGTTAAAACCAAATTAAATTACACAGGCTTTCAGAATTAAGTCATTCAAAATTATTTCCGATCTGGGTAGTGATTTATTTTTGCACTTAGGAATGCAGTAAAAAAAAAAAAAAAAACAAACATTCAGAATATTTTCATCCCATCATATCTTTGTTGAAATATAGTGCAAAATCTTTTTCTCTATTTTGGTGCTAGAAGTTGTTCCGAGATAAAAAATCTTTTCTTTTTTTTCTTTTTTGTTTGTTGCATCTCTGGGATGACTGAGATCATTGACTAAATCATGAAGGTCTTTCTAAGGGAATGTCTGTGGCTTATTGGTTGAACATCTTGGAATATAATCTTCATCTTTATCTCAGCATTTCTTTTCCTTTGAGTTAATTTCAACATAATCAATATTATTAGGTGGAATAGGAATTGGTAGATCAGATCCATGTAGTAAAAGAGTCTTATTGCTGACAGAAGATTAAGACAAGCATTTTTCTCTCTGATTTCTTATTGTAATCTTGAATTTTGCAGTAGCAACAAATTGCATTTTTTATTTTTATTTATTTTTTATTTTATTCAAATATTTTATCATTCAAATTCCAAGAACAAGCATTTTCTTTTTGACTTTCAAATGAAACGGGTAATGGGAGGTGGTCTCTCTTTTTGTCCTGGTTTTCAAGTTTTATTCCAGGGTAGGTGGCATGATGTTCTGTTGACTTTTTATTTATTTTTAACAACAAATGTTCCACAAATATAGGAAAAATTAAATCCAGAATGTTCACACAACTGCTAGACATAACAAAATGATCATGAAATCTGGAATGGTCACACAACTGCTAGACATAACAAAATGATCATGAAATCTGGAATGGTCACACAACTGCTAGACATAACAAAATGATCATGAAATCTGGAATGGTCACACAACTGCTAGACATAACAAAATGATCATGAAAATCTGGAATGGTCACACAACTGCTAGACATAACAAAATGATCATGAAATCTGGAATGGTCACACAACTGATAACAAAATGATCATGAAATCTGGAATGGTCACACAACTGCTAGACATAACAAAATGATCATGAAATCTGGAATGGTCACACAACTGCTAGACATAACAAAATGATCATGAAATCTGGAATGGTCACACAACTGCTAGACATAACAAAATGATCATGAAATCTGGAATGGTCACACAACTGCTAGACATAACAAAATGATCATGAAATCTGGAATGGTCACACAACTGCTAGACATAACAAAATGATCGTGAACAACATAGTAATATCCTAATTTATTTGTCAAAAAAACATACCATTACTATCACTATATCTTCGCTAAATAGCCAATATAACGCTAGACATTACTTACATTTGGATTAATATCCTCATCTTTGCTTTTATCACTATGTTTTGGCCATTGTACCCTTTGGCCATCATCTGTTGATCCAGTTAACCTTCAGGGAATTTCAGACTGAACCCTTTATTTAATCTATGGCAATAGATTGTTCTCGTTCTGCTTTTACTGCTAGAGCACTATAAATAAGACGATGAGATGTTCCACTGTTCATGTCTGGGGATATACCATCTTGTTCTTATTTAGTATTGCTCTGACATAACAATACATAAAGGGTTCAATTTTAAATTCCCTGAGGAAGGCCAGAGTATACAATGAATGAAACCTTGTGGTAGTAACAAAGATGAGGAGATTAATCTGAATGTAAATAGCTCATCCCAGAAATTCAAACAGAAGATATATCAGTTTCAACTATATTCTACCTTACTAATAAAGTAATTTTTTTTCTTTTGAACATGATTTAATATTAGAAGGTATTGAACTCAAACAGTACCCATATATATCATACAAACTTATAGTGAAAACTGTTTTATAAGATTTTTTGATTTTTTTTTTTAATTCGGCACTTAAAATTATTAAAAAAAAAAATAACTTAAAAATTATATAAAAAAATCATTTGAAATATAACCAAAATTTTTTTAAATTTATGCATGCATTTAGTATTGCAATATTTTAAAACTTAAAAAGCCATGAAGATGTCTATTAAGTATAGTATTTTTGTTTCTCTACACCTTGATATATCTGAAATATTGTATAGAAAATTTGATTGTTCTAATAAGAGAGAATTTTATTAATATTTATCTTTTTTTTCTTTTTAATCTGTATCACCCCATGCAAGGTGACAAAGCCACTAAGACAAAAGATGTTACAGGATGTAGAAGAATTAGGAACAAAAACAATAATGAGCAGGAAGAGGAAAGAGTAATCAAGAGGGCAGTAAATAGTGATTGACATTGCATTTAAATTTTTGCAAATTAAAGTTGGTTAGAAAGCATGGAGCCAGTTGGCAACCTTTCAGAGTGAGCGAGCCAGCCAAAATTTGTTCAGTGTCTCTGAGGAAGGCCACGGTATCAAATGTACTATAATAAATTTTCTCAACCTCAAACTACTCCATCCAGAAGGCTGCCCTGGTCTGGAGGTTTAAAGAAAAAAAAAAACAATGAAGTTAATGTTATATTATTTAAACAAGGTTCCTTATTTTATTGCAGGAATAACAGGATAACACAACAAAAAATGCAAATTCCTTACTACAAACAAAATACAGTTAGAAATGGCAAATTATTTAATAGGGCAGTTGCTTTTGCTTGTTGTTCAATAACTTCTCCACATCAGATGAAATATTTTTTGATGACAGGAGCAAAACAGCATGTTGTCATCACCCAACCTTGTTCTTAAATGATTCTTAGTATATTTCATTTGGGGAAAAAAGTTGTTCCCAAGCAAATGTACTTCTAAATAATGTTATCATCCTTTTCGTATTCAATTCCACCTGGAAAAACTTATTCTTTGTAGAAGTCAGCAGTGGATTTGAAATTAAATTTTGATTTTAAAAAATTGATACATTGTAAGTTGATTGACTCCAACTGATGTTTTTCTGCCACTTGCTCCACAAATGAATTAGATAATTATTGTTAAGCTGGCAGGCCAGACAAAAAAATCCTTTGCAGACCGGGTGTGAGCCAGAAGTGTGGGTTGCCAAACTCCTGGGTTAACATGTAGTAATCAGGATAATTTATGATAGCCAATATCTTGTTCTGAATTTTTCTATTAATGGAACAGATCTTTGTTGGTTATCATACAGCTAGTGAATTATTATTAAAATATTTACTAAGCAGTAAATGTATCCAAATGCAAATGAGATGTACCTCTTCAGATTAAGAAACTTTACACACACACACAGCTATTGTTTAAACATTTGGTGTTCTCTTGAATAATTCAATATTGATAAGGGGGTGAAATCATTATAGGAATATGATCTCCACCCTTCCTTTTGAAGCAGTCAGTTACTTGACATCAAGTAGACTTGCAGTAGGTGTATGTTAAAATAGTGCTGTAGTTGCCAAACGGTTGCGGGCACTACTAGTAGACTGAAATCAGTGGCAACAAATTTTGCATGTGTAAGAAAATGGAAGATCATTTCAATAATACAATGTTTTTATTTTTGTTTTTATATGACTGAGAAAAAAGTGCCAAAGAAGAAAAAAAACATTAAAAATTGTGGATGATATGTCTGTGGGTGTGTGAAAAAGTTCAATTACTAAGAGGAAAGCTATTCCCATTCCTGAAGTCACTTCTGCATGCTAGACAGAAAAGAGAGGAAGTATTCTCTTTGTGTGTGTGTGTGTGGGCTTTTTTTTAAACAACTTTTTGGCAAAACTGTGTGGGAATAACCACAAAATATTTGGTCAACAGGCACGTGTCCACATGGTTAGAATGTTTGCTTTCTGACCGTTGAGACCTGGGTTCAAATCTCACAATAGTCGATTTGTCAGGAAGGTGACTTCCTAATGTTATCAGTCTAGGGGAGGCAGTCCCAGCGTGTGGCACCTTTTGGAAAATATACCATGGGTTGACCCAAGATTTATGAGTGAAATTGGGCAGATGGAACCCTTGAGGGTCATTGATGGCTGTGCTATCACAAACCATCATGACTGAGGTTTGAGCATGCTTGCCTTGTTGATCACACTAGATAGCATGCTCTCTTCCAGAAACTGTAACTAAGGTCTGTTCAGTATAGTTGCAGTATAAACCACAGGTTGGCTCTGAGGGTGTTTGAACAAAGACATATGTGCCTGAGCAAGCATCTGCAATAGAGATTAGCTACCCACCTTAGTAAACAGGTATCCTCGAAAACAAGTGGCCAGTCATTAAACTTTGTTATGGTAACTGACTTCTGAGCTGTTTTATCACAATTCCAAACATTGTCAAAATTACATTCCAATGATTTGATTGATAGAATTAATTTTCTTTAAGAGCATTAACCTTTCCTTCAATTAATAAATTTTATTGTTGACTGAGTTTAAACACTAGATTGGTGTCTTGAAACAGCCAGGTAATCTGTTTAATTGTACATCAAATGATTTAAAAAAAAAAAAAAAAAAAATAGTTGATTTCTAAGTTTTCATTTTTCCAAGTGTGCTTGTTACTTTAACTTTCAGGACAATTAGTGGAACTTTTTAATCATTGTTTACTGAGTGTAGCACAAGGTTGCAAGTCTGGATTGCCCAATGAGGATTGAACTCATTACTACTCAGTTGTGATTTGATCTATAGCATTGTTTCTCTGCTTTTTTTTTTTTTTTTTTTTTTTTTTAATTTCAGGGTGCACTTGTAAATGAACTAAAACTCTAGAACACATTTTAAGTTTTTAGTCATGAAATTTGAAAATATGACATTTGGTTTAATATTCCCAAAGATTAATGGTACAGTTTTCATTTAAAGAATTTTCTTTTCTTTTTTTTTCTAATTATTTTTTTATTTTTTTTTTTTTCCTTCCTTTCTTTCGAGGTTTTGACAAAGATTTGAGTTAGACATGGATGTCATGTGCTTGGTGGTATTAGCTTATTACAAATAAAGACTTTTTTTAAAAATATAAAAAAATATTAATAAATTAGTCTTCAGTTAGCATTAGTTCACCGATTTGAGAAATGCTTGATATCCATTATACCATGTTGGAGTGCCCAATTTCTGATTTGAATATTTTAAGTAATTGTAGAGAAATAACTCCCTATTCTGTGGCGTAATAAATAACAGCTCAGATTAATGAATCCGAAAGCCAAGTTTGAATTCCAGTCAGATCCATTACATTCACTTATGTCTTAATACCCTTGGGAAAGGTATGGGTAAATAGTAGGACAGACTGGGTTCTTTAGCCTTGGGTGGGTTCTGTCTCGGAGAAAGTAACTCTGAATTCAAAAACTGTATGTAGCACATACTATACAGCTAAAAAAAAGGATCATTTATATTGATTCAATGATCCTGACTATAGTTGACCTGAAAACTGAAATTTCAAAAAAAAAAATAAAATAAAATGAACTTGCTAAAGGAAATGCTTTAAAGTGGATAAGAATAAAATATTTATTTTGAAAAATCCACTACTTACATGGTAGACTTCAAAACATTGTATAATGCATAATTCATCATTGCAAAAAATCTGACACATTACTAGGGCTGGTTTTCTTTATTTCAATATCTAAAATTTCATTAAAATAAAAAGATTTTAAAATTCTTCTGACAAGTATTAAGCACTTTACTTTTGAAGTACCTGTGTATTTGTTATCTATTCAATCATCAGTTGTGATTTGGTCTGGTTTGGTTTACGGCATATCAACCTCAATGGGTTATTTAAGGCTGACAAAATTTTTTATTGATGGTAATATTTTCTTCAAAAACTCATTGCCGGCAATAATCCCTTACAAAAATGCACTGCTGGTACCAAAAAACTCATTCCTACACCTTCACAGTGCCCTGACCCCAGTTTAGGGGGGGGGGGGGGGTCAACCATCTGCCCATAGCTTTGACCCCAACAGGTGCCACCAGTGTGGGTCAGGGCAGACCCGGGAACACCAGTAACCAAGAGGTGATTCCACACTCCTCAAAACCTCCCAATCAGAGCTCCCGCTGTTGGACCCAGTTTATTGTCTTCCCCAGGCTGCATCAGTTGTGACCTCATCAATAAATTCTTTACTATTAAATGATAAATCTAAGCTTGATTGATCACTGACAAAGCTCTTCATCAATTATTACTTGTATCAGCATTTTGGGAGAAGGGAGAATTAACAGGAGATAACTGATAACTGACATCCATTAGGCATGGCACGTGGAACTAGAACAGTCTACCCCAGCAAGCGAAATAAAGAGTTCAGTTCAACATTCCAACCACCTGAAGAAGCCCAGAGCATCCAACAGCTGAAACATTGTGATAAATATGGCAACAAAGATGAGGACAATAGTCTGAATAATGTAAATAGTGTACATAATACCTCATCAAATATAGACAGATACTAAAGAAACATTAATATATCTTTCATTTGATAATGTCGAGAATAATTAAAGGAGCCTATCATCAAGAAGTTATTTTACTCTTGTCAGGAATTGTTCATTGTCAAAAACAAAACTTAAAGATATGAGTATATAGAAGCATGGTTAGGTAAATTGGAGGACTGAGGTCCAATCTGAAATGCAATATTTAATTACAATTCCTATGCAATAAATTTTCATGAAGGTAGTCCTTGTGAAATAGATGACATTATAATGTAAATATCTTCAAATTTTTTTCTCATCATATGAATCTTGTTTATTCATTGTGACTAATGAAATTTTAAAGGTATCTCTTAGCAGCACTTGAAAAGCCTTACAAAATTTGCAAAATATTTTTATATTATTTTGGGAAGTCATAGTTATTCCGTGTTTAGGCTAATTATTAACTGTTTCAATTGATCTATTCCACAGAAACCATTCTAAATAGTGAATATAAAATATGGAATCATCTGTATTATATACATTGCTGTGAATGGGTTGGTCTGATCACTATATTTATCTCTTTCTGTTTAGTTACCATTTTTTGGTTTCTACTCATGTTAAAAACTTTTTCCTATATGATTTTTATATTTGAAAAATGCTGCCCTAAAATAGAGTCCCCAAAATATGGTGAAAACAAAATCAACAAAGATTAATGAGCTGAATAATCTTATCTCTTGGGTTTCATTTACAACATATTAACTTTTTCCAGGTTATTTAATTTACTGTTGCAACTGATGTAATCGTAAAGTCTATTTCAATAGTTTCTTCTGTTTGCTGTCTCAATTTCTTTCACTCTTGGCAACCCTTTGCGTCATAGTGGCTTTATCATCTTGCTTGGAGTGAAAGGGATTGAAAACAAGAAACAGTACTGAATTCTGTCATTTTGATAATAGAAAGGTAGACAAGGGTTTGGTTTGCAGGAGTCAAAATGTAGACATACAGTAAATAACAACATCTTTTCTGAAAATCAAATTCTGTTCGGACAATTGAATTCCATAATGTTAACACATTTTTACATTCGTAGAATATGAAAAGATGCATCTAGAAAACTTGTACTTGTGACCAGATTATTTAATCTGGGACAACCTATCTTGTACAATAATCATGCTTTCATTTATATAGGAACAAAGTCCAAAGTCAATTATATAAAAAAATATAAATTCTGTTGTCTGTTTTTACTTATTTTATTTAAAAGCTTATCTTCTAAATAATCATAAAAATTGGAATTTTGTTCAAATCTTGTTGAAAGTCTGTTATGCTGGTTGCATTTGTTTTTGATTAAGGACAAAAGTTTATACAAAACTTCTGCACCAAGATTACTTCATGTTTTAATAAAGCTAGTATTTGGTTTTTGCGTTTAATTGTGCAGACTGGCATAAAATTCAGTAAAATTTTTCTATTATTTTATATTTCAAGAAATATCACAAGAATGTTAGAAAGTCTTTTTTTTTTTTTTTTTTTTTTTTTGGTAGAAGCTATTGCAATACACTTTCTAACATTGTTATTGATATGACATTTTATTGTCCTTTATTGAGTCTCTTGTCTTAAAGCAGCAGCCAGTTTGGAAGAAGGACAGCATTGAATTCGAAACCATGAAAAAGGAAACCACTCCAATATCATTTCCAAGAAATCATCGTAATTTACAGATAATACAGAAAATGAAGTGAAGAGTAATGGTTGCCTACATCTTGAAGGGATAAAGCATTGAAAATAAATTTTTAAATCTATAAAGGTGCTACATTCAACAATGCAAATTTTCAATTTTTATTTATTTTTGCTAGATTTCTATTTACAAACTGCATTTTGAAGTTTTATCCTTTTAAAAGTGCATAAACTCAAATACCCAAACAAAATATGTTTTTTGTGTTTTGTGACTATATGCATAAAAAAAAAATGTTGAAGGTATTTTTATTTTTTTTTCTCATCATAGAAAATATTTTCACCTGTTTCATAATACACTGATTTACTTAGACTAGTTGTTTCAGCCATTGTACCCTTATGCTTTCTTTTATTGTTGGTAAGGCCTCTGATCCGGAGGTTCTGAGGAAGACGGAACCACCTGTTAATTGCTGTTGTCCCCAGGTCCACTCTAACCTGGGGTGGTAGCACCTTTAGGGTCATCATCCCTAAAATGTTCATTTGAGAACTAAGAGTCTTAGAGATGTGGTCTTACTCGGTCCCAAGATTACCCCCCCCCAGATGTATAATCAAACTTTTGAAGTATATGAGGGATAATGATGAGGGAACACGTGTTATATTTAACAAAACAGAATTTATTTACAAGTTTACACATTTAGAGTTGTCAGTAGCTTGTTTCAGGGAAAGGAATCAAATATTTAAAATTCATAGTTTCAATGAAATGTCAAGAAGAGAAAATGTTCATATTATCGAACACAAAGTAATATTCCAAAAAACAAATTGAGAGAGTTCATTTTTCACATAAAAGTTATATGGTTGTATTCAACATGAATGACAAGATATATTTTAAGGTACTTAGCTTTGGAGTTGAATAGAGTTCTTTGAAATTGCCCTGCTCTCATTGGCGGCTGATAATGTATCAGTGTGTAATTTGGCACTGACGTTATTCAGACGTGTGAAAAGTTTGTAAGTCACTCTCTTTTCCATTGGTCAAAATAAATTTTTACATAGGCTCGTTAAACTTTGCCTTGGTTGTTTCTTTAGCCCGAAGCCAATCCCTTTTTCTCTTGGTCAAAATAAATTTTCGCACAGGCTCGTAAATTTGAAAACAGTGAAAAAAAAGTTATTTTTATTTCGTATTCACCACATTTCCTTAGCAAGTAGTTTTTGAATTTAGAATTGTTCTCCTAGACTGGGTGCCAACCAAGGCTAGAGAGCTCAATCTGCCTTATTGTTATATAGGATATAAATGAATGGAATCGTCCGTTTATGTAAATAAATAGAGGGAGAAGAGTTAGCATTAGGTCATTTGCTAAGTGTATATTTGAGTAGTAAACCTATTTCATCACTTACCTGTGAGTTTGTCTTCCCTCTGTTATCTTGAAAACACAAGATACAACACTTAATATTCACCCTTAGCAAGTGGGAGAAGAAATGGATCTGTACAAAAGTGACAATAATGGTCTTGGTTGGAATTTAAATTTGACATGCCAATCTTGTTTTCCGTGCTGATAACTGCTTTATTACACACATCTTGTCAGAAAATATAGATACAGATAATTTTTACATGCACTGGAATCACAATTACCCTTATACAAAAACAAGAGAAAATTACTAAAAAAGTTGTTAAATCAGTTTTCAATTTAGTATTTATCCCAATAACAACTATTTACTCCTGTCTTAGTAGCAAGTCCGACAGCTCTGACAAAGTAAAACCAGTAACTGTGCTTGAAAATTACCTCTAATCAGTTGTTAATTGGGGCAAGGAATGGCTTATAAATTTTAATGCCTCCAAAACAAAACCGCTTTCATTTAATTACCATTGACATGAAGTGGAAAGATTATATTGAATCAGTTGTTAGGTCTACTGCTAGGAAAGTTGATTCACTATGCTGTGCCAGACAATTTTTCTCGTCAAAATCCATCTTGCACATTTATAAATCTAACATTTACCCGTGCATTGAATATTGCTGCCATATCTGGTCTGATGCTCCTACTATATATTTTTGACAAAATTCAAAGAAGTGTCTGTAATATAATCGATCCTGACCTGACATCTCGGCTTCAGTCACTTTCTCACTGATGTGACTTGGCTTCCTTCCATCTTTTCTACAAATATTTTCATGGCAATTATCCTGATTAGTTTTCCTTCTTAGTGCCTTGACTGCCTTAATTTAATGTTTGCTACTAGATTGGCAACTAGGTCTCACCATTTTACTGTTGAACTAGCTACATGTAACTATGTGCTGGTCTAATAGTTTCTTTTCTCGCTGTGGAACTCCCTCCCAATTTCTTGTTTCCATGTCATCTGCCTTCAAAAATTTTAATGCAATGTTAATTTCTGTCTTCCTGAGTCCTGTTCTTTTATTGTCCTTTTTCTCAAAGTCTTCTCATTCTCTTTCATTCCCAGTAACCCCTTGCATGCTAGTGATTTTATCACCTTGCTTGGGGGGAAATGATTAAAGAAATCAAAATTTGTCAGTGGTTTTAAATTAAACCCACTTAAAAGTTTTAATATTATAGTTCTTATAAATAACTGGTTGTTAGGTCTTATGATATTTAAGATTTGCTGTAAGTCTTCAATAGTTCTATCTACAATTATTCGATTCAGTTATTGAAGCGTTTGCTTATAAATGAATGGTTATCAGTTGAACTGGATTTAGAAATCAAGATGCTAGATTCTTACCTGAAAAAACTTATATGAAATGATATTAACTTTGCCATTATGACTACTCACTACTAGTTTTGATTTGTTTTATACAGGATAGTAGGTTATTTAAATCCAGAAAATATTTCTTAGATTGTAAGAATTCTTTTAAGATAATGATTTACTGATACAAATCCTAGTAATTAACTCATAGCTGGGGGAGAGGAGGTGGATCCATACCTTTCCCAAGAGTATGTAAGTGAATATAACAAACCTAACTGAAATTGGAACTCAGCTGTTTGATCTCCAATTCTAAGCCATTATCCATTACACCACCCACATATCCAAGCTTACAGCACCTGGTATTCCCAAGTGGTCACCCATCTAGGTATTGACAAGGCTCAACATTGCTTAATTTTGGTGATCAACAGAATATGGCCATAAGCAATCGATTATCACTGGACACAGATTAAACTTGTTCACAGCCTATGTTTTAAAGGGGGCCTAAATTAAAAAGTAAGCAAATATTAAGTATTAAATCATTTATTAGTAATAGAGTTTATAAAACAAGTAAATATTTAACTTCTATTAACATAACAAACAAATGCAGTAAAATATGAAGCAAATGATTCCAATGACATATTTGAGCTGATTTAATGGCCTCAATAGAATGTTACTTGAAATGATGCATAGTTAAAAATGCAGTTACCAGATCATAAGATTCTAATTTCATTAGACAGTTTTAATACAAGGCCCTCAAAAATGCAGTCTAGCATTTTCTACTTTTGTTACTAAGTCAATCCAGAACTGGCACTATCTTTGTTATTGTCTCATTTTGGCTATTATACCCTCCATCCTTCATCAGGTGCTTGTTGATCTTGTAACCTTTCTTAGGCATGAACAACAGAATGAGAACATTCTATCACCGTAGATGAAATAAAGGGTTTTGTTTTAAATTCCTTAAAGGTTACTGGGATCAATAAGCATCTGATGAAGGCTAGAGAGCACAATAGCCAAAACTTAGTGATAACAACAACAAAGATGAGGATAATAGTCCAAGTTAAATGATAACATCCCAGAAATTCAATCAGAAGCCAATAATTCTCTATATTGTGAAAATGAACAAAATGTTTTTTTTTCTTTACATAAAAAGCTAAAAAAAGACATTTTCAAAATTACAAAGCATTTCCAATTTACTACTTTGGGAATTGATCCACATTTTGATCTTGTCTGATTTTAAATCCCCATTTAGCTCTAAGAAAAAAAAATAACAAACTTACAGTACAAGATATGTCAAATTTTATTTAATTTTTCTCTTTAAACATAAAAATTTATACATGATTATCTATTTCTTTTACTTGACTTTATTTTGTTTTGGTTTTAAGTTTTAAATTTTTGGCCATAAGTTCTATGTTAACAGTTTCCTCTATTGCAATTCTCGCTTGTGAAACTCTCTTCTGGCTTATTGCTTCTCAGTCAATTCCTATCTTCAAAAATTTAAATGCAATGTCAGTCATTATCTTCTTTCTTCTTAGTTTTTGTTCTTTTATTGCCCTTTCACCTTAATAGTGTTTTTTTGTCTTATATTCTATAATACTCGGTAACCCCCTTGCATCTTAGCAGCTTTATTGCCTTGCTTGGGGTGAAATGATTAAAAAAAAAATTCTGTCTACCTGTCTCAACTTGTTTATTTCAGTCAAGATCATAATTATTACACCACCATATGTGCAGATGGTGTAATGATTAGCAGCTCAAAATGAGAAATTGGCAAGTTTGAATTCAGGTTGAGTTCATTATGTCCACTTTCACAAATAGTCTTCCATTTCTTCTCCCACCAGCTATGGATTAAATAGTATGACAGACTGGGCTCTCTAGCCATGGTTGGCAACCAGTCTAGTAGAAGGAAAGATAATTCAAAACCATATGTAGCCCTGGTGAAACATACTATGCAGCCAATGAAAGGATCATTGAGTTCACAATAATCTTGACTGTGGTTGATCTGATGGAGGGATGGAAGAACCATATATTTTTTGGTTTGAAGAGGAAATTCAGTAAATTCTTGCAAATTCGGCTGGAGAAGTTGAAGGCAAGTCTGACTTTTGAGGTTCCATTAATCATGTCTCAGTTCTCTCTGTCTGCAACTGAAAATATTATTCAGAAGTGTCCATTCTTGGGAAACAGCTGCCTGCAGCAGTACCTCCCTCGTTGCACTAAAGAGAGGTGATCAGTACTAATATTGACGCCAGCACAACCGAGAGTTATGTGGGTTGGGCTATTTTGAACCTGGCCTGGATGCACATAGTTGGGCTCCCCACATTAAACCGACCTTGTGTTACATTCTGCTACCATGGAGCAGCAGATAAATAATTACTTTTTATTTTTATTATTTATTTTTTATCATCATCATAATTGAATGAGTACATGCCAACAAAGTGATATTGTGGAATAAATATATAAGGCCTAGTATACCAATCATGAGACCCAGTCTGATAAGGGTATACCAGACACATCACTGTCAAACGTGCATGATATGGTGGTAGGTTTTAATAAAAGCAGCATATAACCTTTCAAGTGGGGCCCCAGTTAGAAATACCTTCAGTTTGAGTAACCTAGTCCATTCAGACAGTCTCTGATTGAGGATGTTCTCAAATATATAGATGTGACTCCCAAGTTGACTTGGCTGCTTCAACTTTCAAACTTAAAAAGAAATCCTCTTCACACCTGGCCATGATGTTTCCCCACTACTCCCGCTCATGAACAGAGATAATGTGCTGGTCTCTAGGTGACATACTGAACTAACTGGTTATAGTCAGGCAAGTGACAAACAAATTTGTGTTATTGAATGGCATATTTATTGTAGTACATCTTATTTCACCAAAACAAAACGTATGCATGTCAGTACACTCAATCAATTAAGATCAGGAGCCTGGTGTAATATTGGTACACTCATCCCTGGTGTATCTATAATCATTCACCACCATCATCATTATTTATTTGTTTTTATTTTGAGGAAATGTCCAATTTTTGTGAATTTCAACATTTTATTTACCACGTTTATTGAAGAAACCAAATCTTTTTTCATATTCAATGTGTAGAGAGGGTTGAAAAAGTGTTTTTTAGTTTTTTTATTAGCATCAAGTAACATTTTTAACAAGTTGATGGACTTGAAGCATTTTTTAGTAATAAAAAAAATTGCAATCATTATCTCTAGTGTTTTATTTTATTTTTAAATTAATAAGAATCTAATATTTTAAAACTTTTAACTTAAAAATTGCCTTGTCTTTTTTAACACTTTTCCATTTTCATGTAATTGCGATGTTCATAACAATTTTACTTTTTCATTTTTTACTATCTCAATCAGCAGTGATTTTTTTAAATAAAAATTGTCACAAAAGATCTTTATACTTAAAAAAGAAAAAGAAAAGATTCGAATTTAGTTTCCCTTTAGCATAATAATAATAATAATAATAAAAAACCTAAAAAAAAACTAAAAAAAACCTAAAAAAAAACCTAAAAAAAACCTAAAAAACCTAAAAAAAAACTAAAAAAAACCTAAAAAAAACCTAAAAAAAACCTAAAAAAACCTAAAAAAAACCTAAAAAAACCTAAAAAAAAAACCTAAAAAAACCTAAAAAAAACCTAAAAAAACCTAAAAAAACCCTAAAAAAACCTAAAAAAAACCTAAAAAAACCTAAAAAAAAACTAAAAAAAACCTAAGTAATCAGCAATGACATTGATTGCAATGTTTTTAACTTTTTAATTAGAATCAAAACAATTATTGAACCTTTATTTAATTGAGAAATTATTTCAATTGTCATTGATGTTTTGTTGGAAAGTATATTATTGTTGTTGTGGAGATTTTGAAATGAACTTGATGAAATTATTATTAACAATAGTTTTCTACGTCTCCTAAAATAAAGATGTCGTTTTAGTCTTTCCCAGGTAAAATCACTTGATTAAATTTTAGTTGGTAACTACCTTTGAATTAATGAAAAATTTAGAAGCTACATTCAAATTTTGAATTAATTTTGTTTGTAAATAAAAATAATAACACATGGATAAAATAACAAAAAATTCCAATGGATTGTTTTTTTTAATTTATTAATTGTATTAATTATTTTTAAATGCCTTAAAAACGGTATAGCAATTTTAAATGAAAAATGATTTTAAAAATAAATTAAATTTAAATTGTTTTTTTTTTATTAATAATAATTGTTGTGGTTTGTTGTTTTGTGTGTACTGGACGTATTTTTTAGCTTTAAAAACTAAAAGCATTTATATGTTAGCCATTTTAATTCAATTTGGTATAAAATGTAATTTATTATAAGCTTAAGCATATTGCGATCAGAAAAAATGGGAATGGTAAGAAAAAAAGGGAAAAAAAGGTGGAAAACCAAATAGATACTGACGATGTTTGAAGGAAATGTAAGAAGAGAGAAATTGCCAATGGACGAATTTATGAGAGAAAAGGGAGAGAAGCTGGTTCTTAAAACGCATGCGCACGTGTCTACTTCCGGCTTCTAAGTGCCAGCAGCAGACGGCAAGCAGCAGCCATGGCGGAGGGTCGGAGTGAGTCAGTAGAGCAACAACATCAGAACCACAATCAACACCAGCAAGAGCTGCCACCGCCACCAGCTTCAGCTCCTCCGGTCGCCCAGCCAGCTTGTTCTGGCCAAACGAACAGTACTACTTCTTTTTCAAGTGGCCAGTGTCATCGCAACAGTAGAACGACTGATTCTGTTATTGCTGCTGCAGCCGCCGGTGGTAGTGGCATGATGGACGGTGGCGATACTTACCCGTCAACTGATGAGATAGAAGTTGCACAGATGGGGATACACATGCTGTTGAATAATGGATTTAGAGAGGCCAAGGAATTATTTGACTCCCATAAGTAAGACACTTTTTTTTTCTTAGTTTGTTTGTTTGACATTAGAACTTGACACACACACACGCACACAGTAATACTGTTTTTTCTTTCTCTTTTTAAAATTTGTCTACGAAGTTTCGGTCATGTTACTCTTCTTTTTTCTCTCCTTCATCAGTAAAAAAAAAGTACGAAAAAACAAAAAAGAAGACGAAGACTGTTATTTCTTAATTCGTTGTTTCGATCCAGTTTTAAACAGTAATGAAAGATGTCGAAGATTACCAATTGTAATAAAATAATATCATTGACTTCCATTCTTCACATTTAAGTGGTAGATTGGGTTTCTTCATCAGATTCTTGAATTTCCTAATAAAATTTAGTTAAACTCTCTAAAATCACCCCAGTTTGTAATTATTTTATTTTTATTTATCACTGTAAAAAAAAAAATCATTTACCATTTTTTAGTAATTTTATTTTAATTTTCAATCATCCTGTAAAAAATCTTTTTCTTCTTTTGGTGACATTCTTTTTTTAGAGCACCTGATGCACGACGTTTTATCGACAAGAAAACAATTATAAATTATAAGTCTTCTCTAATGGATTTTAAAATCCTTCCAAGATTTTAATGATTTTTTTTTTTTTTACCCAACAAGACGTGAAACCGAAACCTCTTCATTTTTTTTATTCATGACATAAGAAGACAAAATGATTGAACTTTTTATTTCTTAATTTGTCTTGCAAGAAAAAAAATCAACTTTAATTTACTTAACGTGGATCTGGCAGAATTTTTTTATATTCACTTTCAGCAGAATTTATTTGCTACAAAGTTAAAAAAAAAAAAAAGAAAAAGCTGTGACAACAGAAAAGAAAAAGTTTAAAAAATCAATAAAAAAATTGGTTGATCAAAATTCAAAAGTCTTTTTAATTTGAAACTAAGTTTTCTAGTTTCACATTTAATTTCTTAGATTTTCTGAGTTAACTTAATTTTATTCATAATCGTGTTGTAAAAAAACTTTGTGTACCTCCAAAGTCCAAAGTAAGTACATCAGAGTGCAAATAGACTGTCGTTTATGGTTTTGAAAGAGAATAGAGAACAGAATAGTTTGGATGAAATTCTTCATTTGAAGAACATTATTGGTTTTGTTTTGTTCTCGTAACGTTTCGGTCGACTCATACGTCTCTTCTTCAGGTATATTTGAAGAGGACTGTAGAATAGATCGACTGAAACGTAGGAACGACAAAAGTTCAATTTTCTAAAAATCTTTATTTTTATTTTATTTTATTTTAGTGAATAATGTTTATTTTTAAAAAAGGTTAAAAAGTTGTTTTTTTTATTTGATTAAAAACAACAAAACATCTACGCTGAATTCTCATCGAGTCCTTCACATTGTGTGGCCTTGTGTCAAACTAATCTATGTTCTATACTAGAAAATAACAATACATATTTTTTCATGGCTATAAAAACATTTGTTGCAATGTTCTTCGAGATGAAATGTGACTAAAAGAAAAAAAAGGCGATCCCCGGGGGAGGAGACTGGTCAGCTGTCATGGTTACCCACGAAAATAAATAAGTATCCCTCTGACTTAAAGCAAAACAAAAATTTACAAAACAAAAATTTACATTTAAGTCTTAGACTGTTTTTTTTTTTCCTTTTTGTTTTCTTTTTTGGTTCAAAACTAAAAGAATTATTCCACATTTAATTACCTTTTTTCCTTTTAGTTATTCAGAATTTACTCAATAACAACGTGCAAAAAAAAAAAAAAAGATGGACATTGCTTTTAAATTCGATTGAAATAATAAAAAAAAGTTTTTTGTTGGAGAATTATCCATTTTTTAAAATGCAACTTTTGGCGGGGATGAAGTTACAACATCAACCTCCTTTTTTTTTCTCGTCATCTTCAATTTCAACGTCATCAACGACTTTTCTTTCCCTCTTTACTTTCAATTCAATTTCTTTGCATGTATGTTTCTCTTATATTCCAACGATTAATCTAAACTAAAGTCATTGATATTCTTAGATTCCAATAATATTTTTACGCAAAAAAGGCAAGAAAATACTTATTATTTTTAGCATTTCTGTAATGTTTGGTGGTGGTGGTATGTTTTTTCCTGAAAGAAGCGAGTAGTTGCCTGTCTTCAGTTAATGCTTTTTGAATTTAAAAAGAATTGTTCTTAATAATTCCTTTACTGCTAGAGCCGGTTTCTGGAAATTCTTTAAAAACACAATCCACTGGTGGAAGTCAATTATTGTCAATCTGTCAAATTCAGATGATTTTTGTTTTGTTATCCACGTCTCCTTATGATAGTTTTGTTTTATTAATCAAGGCTTGTCTTTTTTTAAATGATTTCAAAGTTCAAATGGTCTATAAATTTAATAATAAAATAAATTGCTTCCTTAATGATTGCTTTTTTTTTTTTTTTTTTGAGACATGTTCAAATCACGTGCCTGATGAATGTACCAACAAATTCGTTTGTGTTCTGAACGGTTTAAAATTAAAAAAAAATGTTCAACAAACCAAATGAATTAATGTTCAAGATTATTTTTTGTGTGTGTGTTTCCCCATATTTTAGTTTGTTATTGGAATTTAGACTGTTTATTATTTAAGAAGAACGTATTGATTTCAAAGAATCGAAATTTTTTTTCGAAAGTTTTTTTTATTATTATTTAATTCTTCAGCTTCTTAAAAAAAAAAAAACAATTTATACATATTCTCTCCTTAATAATGTAATGATTAACCGATTGCAATTACATCTTTCATTGAATGGAAGCGATTATCTATCGATTATTATTCATCTGTAGGAGGCTGTACATGATGATCCTTACGTTGTTACCTTATCTGCGGTTCAGTTTATACTTCTTTTTAATTACAAGAAATTTGTGAATTAATCTGTATAAAATTAATTGCCAATTAATGTTTCCTGGTGAGTGGAGAATGAACCAGTTTGATATCGGATTTCTGATTAATTAGTTTGCTTTTTGTTATGCTCACATGAAAAAACAACATTTTAAAAGGAAAAGGGTGTGTGACACGCAATTGTCTTTATTTACGAACATAAACCGTCACTTTACCAAAAAAACAATTAATGCTTTATTTCCTGTATTAAGAAAATAACTTGAAACTATCTCCCCACGTAAATTTGATTATTGCTTGAGTTGAGTTAACGATGATGATAAGGTTCATTAGGTCCGTTACTGGGCAACTTGGATAAAAAAAAAAATCTTTCTTTTTTTTTTTTTTTTTTTTTTTTTCCAAACATATTCTCCTTCTAAATTTAAATGTTTCTTAATTATTATCCGTCACAGATCGAATAGTGGTGACAATTTCATATCAACATTCAACTTAAACTGGAGGCTAAGGACAATGATCCACCATTATTACTAGACACTTTTTTTTTTTTTTAAATGTGGTTCTTAAAAATCACTTGTTAAATCCCAAATCGAACATAAACCATGCTTCTTCCTTAACAATATCTGTGCAATGTGCAAGATGGGCAAAAAAACGGATAATGTGTATTTTTACTATTTATTTATTTATTTATTTTTTTTAATAAAATATAAAGTTTTTTTTGTACATTTGGTTATGAAACAAAAAAAGGCAGAATAAAAGTATAATTTAGGGATCAAATTTTATCAAGTGAAAATTATTTGTTGTAGTTACTAAAAAAAAAAAGTAAAAAACCTGTTGGATTTGTCACAAAACTTTCTAAAAGAAAAAAATCACAAATGATTTGTCGTGTATTCTCTTTTTTTTTTTTTTCCTTTAGAAAATTAAGATTGTTTTTAAGCAGAAACTAATTCTGCTAAAAAATAAGCCACTTCTCCATTGAAGTGTCTTTTTTTACTGAAAGTGACTTCAAGTATGCTTATGCAAATATAATTATTTAAAAACGAACAAAAAAAAAAAAACAACAAATTAATTTAAATCGTTTCTTGGAGCCTGGGCAATTAAGTTTTAAATCTGTCAATTCAGTATCTTTCTTTTTCTTAAATTTTATGTGTCCCAAGTTTGATTTTTTTTTTTTTTTTTTCTCTCTTTAAGGAATCTCTATAATTTATCTCTCTAATTGGTGTCTTTTTCGTTTCAAAGCAAAAACTGATGACAAAAAAGAATTTGACAAAAGTTCCCTTCGACATCATTGTTAATTACACAATTTCAAGACATCCCTTTTTTATTTGAAATCCTGAAGAAGCATCACACGGGGATAAAAAGAAAAAAATCAAAAACAATCATAAGCCAGAAATTAAAAATGAGATTCTGAAATTCAATAATTAATATTTTTTTTTTTTTTTACTTTAAAGAATCATGATAAAATTAAAGTTTGAATTTATTCAACAAGTTTTACTAAAACTGTTTTTACTTTTTTTCTTAGAATGTTTTTATTTATTATTTTTGTTTTATATTGTTTTTAAAGAACGAAGGAACTTCATTTAATTCCTCATTCATTGTGTACTGTTAAAAGTTAAATATTCTGGTTAACTTCGCATTTTGAGCTGAATAATAATAAAAAATACAATATGAGTTCAAATGGTCTATAAATTTAATAATAAAATAAATTGCTTCCTTAATGATTGCTTTTTTTTTTTTTTGAGAGACATGTTCAAATCACGTGCCTGATGAATGTACCAACAAATTCGTTTGTGTTCTGAACGGTTTAAAATTAAAAAAAATGTTCAACAAACCAAATGAATTAATGTTCAAGATTATTTTTTGTGTGTGTTTCCCCATATTTTAGTTTGTTATTGGAATTTAGACTGTTTATTATTTAAGAAGAACGTATTGATTTCAAAGAATCGAAATTTTTTTCGAAAGTTTTTTTATTATTATTTAATTCTTCAGCTTCTTAAAAAAAAAAAAACAATTTATACATATTCTCTCCTTAATAATGTAATGATTAACCGATTGCAATTACATCTTTCATTGAATGGAAGGATTATCTATCGATTATTATTCATCTGTAGGAGGCTGTACATGATGATCCTTACGTTGTTACCTTATCTGCGGTTCAGTTTATACTTCTTTTTAATTACAAGAAATTTGTGAATTAATCTGTATAAAATTAATTGCCAATTAATGTTTCCTGGTGAGTGGAGAATGAACCAGTTTGATATCGGATTTCTGATTAATTAGTTTGCTTTTTGTTATGCTCACATGAAAAAACAACATTTTAAAAAGGGAAAGGGTGTGTGTGACACGCAATTGTCTTTATTTACGAACATAAACCGTCACTTTACCAAAAAACAATTAATGCTTTTATTTCTGTATTAAGAAAATAACTTGAAACTATCTCCCCACGTAAATTTGATTATTGCTTGAGTTGAGTTAACGATGATGATAAGGTTCATTAGGTCCGTTACTGGGCAACTTGGATAAAAAAAAAAATCTTTCTTTTTTTTTTCTTTTTTCTTTTTTTTTTTTTTTTCCAAACATATTCTCCTTCTAAATTTAAATGTTTCTTAATTATTATCCGTCACAGATCGAATAGTGGTGACAATTTCATATCAACATTCAACTTAAACTGGAGGCTAAGGACAATGATCCACCATTATTACTAGACACTTTTTTTTTTAAATGTGGTTCTTAAAAATCACTTGTTAAATCCCAAATCGAACATAAACCATGCTTCTTCCTTAACAATATCTGTGCAATGTGCAAGATGGGCAAAAACGGATAATGTGTATTTTTTACTATTTATTTATTTATTTATTTTTTTTTAATAAAATATAAAGTTTTTTTGTACATTTGGTTATGAAACAAAAAAAGGCAGAATAAAGTATAATTTAGGGATCAAATTTTATCAAGTGAAAATTATTTGTTGTAGTTACTAAAAAAAAAAGAAAAGTAAAAACCTGTTGGATTTGTCACAAAACTTTCTAAAAAGAAAAAAATCACAAATGATTTGTCGTGTATTCTCTTTTTTTTTTTTTCCTTTAGAAAATTAAGATTGTTTTTAAGCAGAAACTAATTCTGCTAAAAAATAAGCCACTTCTCCATTGAAGTGTCTTTTTTTACTGAAAGTGACTTCAAGTATGCTTATGCAAATATAATTATTTAAAAAACGAACAAAAAAAAAAAAAAAACAACAAATTAATTTAAATCGTTTCTTGGAGCCTGGGCAATTAAGTTTTTAAATCTGTCAATTCGAGTATCTTTCTTTTTTCTTAAATTTTATGTGTCCCGAAGTTTGATTTTTTTTTTTTTTTCTCTCTTTAAGGAATCTCTATAATTTATCTCTCTAATTGGTGTCTTTTTCGTTTCAAAGCAAAAACTGATGACAAAAAAGAATTTGACAAAAGTTCCCTTCGACATCATTGTTAATTACACAATTTCAAGACATCCCTTTTTTATTTGAAATCCTGAAGAAGCATCACACGGGGATAAAAAGAAAAAAATCAAAAACAATCATAAGCCAGAAATTAAAAATGAGATTCTGAAATTCAATAATTAATATTTTTTTTTTTTTTACTTTAAAGAATCATGATAAAATTAAAGTTTGAATTTATTCAACAAGTTTTACTAAAACTGTTTTTACTTTTTTTTCTTAGAATGTTTTATTTATTATTTTCGTTTTATATTGTTTTTAAAGAACGAAGGAACTTCATTTAATTCCTCATTCATTGTGTACTGTTAAAAGTTAAATATTCTGGTTAACTTCGCATTTTGAGCTGAATAATAATAAAAATACAATATGACTTCTTTTTCTATATTTCTTCTTCTTGTGATTGTAATTAAAAATATATTCTTTTTTTCCTACATTGGTCCTTTATTTTGTCTTTCATATTTTAATTTACTTTTTAAGCATGGCGATATTCGGGTGATGAAATTCAATAAATCAATATTAGATTCATGATAATATAGAATGGCAATGGAATTATCAAAATCTGACTGGCACTTTTTCAGACACTGGCCGACCTTGATTTTATTTTAATCCGTGTTTTTTTTTCCTCTCCTTTTCTTGTAACAATGCTATTTTAAATCACTCTCAGTGTCGTCATGTCTACAGACAGTCATTGTATTTTAATTTTATATGTCCTTTTTTTTATTATTATTCTAAAATTCTTTGTTTCTAAATATTGCTTAGCTTAAAATCAACGACTCCTATCGATTTCGTTGATCAACGAAGGTTTAGAAGACGTTCATTAAGTCACTCTTAATTTACAAATCTTTTAAAAAAAACGAGTTTTGCAAGAAGAGTCAAACAAAAAAATGAAATATATACGTAAACAAATTAACGTGCATATTTTTATATTTTATTATGTAATAATTTATAATAAAAATAATAAAAATATTGATCACTTCATCGACAGAAGAAATGACATTTAAATTACGTCGATATTTTCTTTTGAGCTCCTCTAAGTTAATTTTCCATTTTAAAATCTACGGTGTTTTTGTTTTCATTTATTTTATACTCGTGCCAGGTAATGAACATTATGTTTATTTTGAAGTCCCTACCCTTTTGTTTTTCTGGCTTCCTTTTTTTTTTTTTTTTTTTTTTTAAAAAGCGCATGTCGTGTGTGTGTGTGTGGGGGGGGGGGTCATTCATTCAGCCAGTATTTGTTTTGCTTCTTTTTCTTTTTTTATTCTTTCCTTTCCAGAACTCCTCTCACCTGTCGTATTTCCTTTTATTTATTTATTTATTTATTTTTTTTTTTTTTTTGCTAATTCAAAAAATATTGAATAAGGAATCTAACAATAAGAAATAACATTTAGGAATTTTAGGTATTAATTTTTGTCATAAAAATAGTTAAATTATTAAAAATTAGAATTCATTATTATTCTTTCTCCTCATTTTCTTTAGTACACTAAGTACTTGTAATTAACTAAAGAGTAAATAAATAAAGACTAAAAACTAATTAAATACAATGGTTTGTAATAAACAAATCATTATTGAGGCGAAATTATTCGTTCTTGTAACTAAGTGATGAAGGTGAGGTTTGTTTTTTTTTTTTTTTTTTTCCATCTCGTTCAACAATACTTTTTTGATCTCTTTTCTTTAAAAAAAAAAAAAACATCTTTTTGTCTTTTGAACGTAGTAGAGAAACCCTTATAATTTGTATTACAATAAAATATTTTGAGAGTTACCCATTACCTAATCAATAAATATTTCCAGTGAATTACTCATCAATCATGCCAATAAAATAGTTTTTTTTTTGTTCATGTACACAACAATCCAATCCAATCAACTCTGTAAAATGGATTGGCCAAACTAATTTCGAGTTATGGCTGTGATCACTGTGTAGAAAGTTCTTCCACATGTGGTGTATTATTATTCAGGTTTTCTACATTCAGACTATACTTTTACTTTTATTCCTGTTTTTGTTTGCAGATCTACTAATCAGAAGGTTTCAAATTCTTCAAATCAAAACCGAAATCATTATTTTAAAACGAAATAGATACTTTAAGAAGAAAGTGTAACGAGATCATTAGAAAACTAAAGAATACTTTGAGATATATATATATATATATATTAGTTATATTTTTTACCTCTATGTCCTGTCTTTCTAGGAAATTGGCGATCATTGTTCTCTACAATTTCCTATTCTTTGTAGCTCTTAATAAATTTTGTCTTTTTGTTATCTTGCCTGAATCTTGTCCTGCCATCCATTTAACTTGCATTGTTTTCCCCTGTCCGCTTGCCTTCATACTGCCCTGTGGGTATTACATTTTCCAAGCCTTCTTTCCTCATTATGTGCCCTAGAAATTTCAACTGTTTCTTCCTGATGTTAATTATAAGTGTCTTTTTTGTTTCCAATTTTCTCTAAAATGCTGGAGCTTTCACATTAACATCTATACAATATCATTTATCAGTGTTTAATAGTAAAAAGAAAATTATTGATGAAATTCAAATTATTTTAATTTGATTTTATCTTAAAACTAACTGAGATACTTGGCATTGCCTGGGTGTACATGGCTGCAATTGTATACCTGCTCTCCCTGTCTAGAAATGTCTGCCTGCATCCCTGTTTGCGTACATCATCTGTTAGCATACTAAGCTACCCTCCCTCCCCGTCTTTTTATGGTATGTCCTTCACAAGTGTTTTATTGTTTTTAATAAAGGAATTCCATCAATGAAACCTTCTTGTGTAATCGTTGCTCAGGGTTAAATTGTTTCAATGTTTTAGATATTCAGTAAATTTCCTATGGCTGTAATAACTTTTAAATAATATGGCATTGTTCACAAATCTAATAATCAAACAAAAACAGGGATGAACCATCAGAGCTTGATTCAACTGCAAATACAAATGCCTGAACATTGCTTCCTTCTTTGCACGTGTACTGTAAAGCCTGGATTAAGTGTTTGTTTTTTTTGTGGGGGGGATTTTTCTCTTTTAATGCTTCAATAATCCTTCTCCACTTAACTGAAATAATCTAAGCCAAACATTCATGCAAGTCAATTTGTGTGTGTCATATGTAATATAGATGGCAAATTTGAAAAGCATCAGATGAAAAACCACTGAGTTATGGCCAAAAAAAAGTTTTTTTATTTTTTTAACAGTTTTTTCGTTATACACTGGGAAGTGAGCAGGACTAAAATCACACTGTCTTATTTCTTGCATGATGGCAAATCTTTTGCAGCATATTTGAAGAAAATTGGTTAAAAAATGAAGTTATTCAAGTTTTTATTTTAAGTAGTATGAAAAACCTGATTTTTTTTTTTTTTTTTTTTTTTTTCAGTTTTTTGCAATTTTTTGTGTGATGTCAAGCACTCTACATAAACCTCGTTACATGAGTTGATGTTTTGCATAAAGTGCAAAGAAGATCAACTCATCCAGTGAAAATTTGTTTGCATGTAACTTTGCCTTGGTTTTTGCAAAAAGTCGTACCCACCTTCAGTTTTATTGATTTTTCTGCCAAACCCAGTGGGGCCTAGAGATTGAATAGTTGGTCTTGACCTATCTTGGTAAATTTGCAACATCCGTGTACATTTTCATTGAAATTGGCCGAGAAATTTGGACATGCATAAATAGCACACACATACGCACACATCTTCTGTTTTATAGATATAGATGTTTAGTATTTCCAACATAAGCTAAGTTTGTGTAGAAACTATATTTGACATCTTCATCCTGACTTCGAAGTTTTACTTCATTAGTTAAAGAAAGAGGTCAAAGTTCACTCTTTTGTATCGGTTTGTGACAGTTTTTGAACTAAAAACAAAATTGTTCTAATGATTTTCTTTATACTTATAAAATCCATTTTATTTAAAAGGTTCTTGTAAATTAAAAAAAAATGACAATTTTAGGCTGCAAACAAATTATTAAATGGAAGTATTTAGATGTAGAAAACACTCTGCAGTATTAGAGAAATCTTAGTGTCGTTAAAGTTTATTGAACTCTGTAATTTGTCCTACTTGAGTTTTAGGAAGAAAAAAAATCAAAGCACAGAAAATGGGTGACATAAGTAAATGGATGGAGGAATAATTGGTTTGGCTTGTTTTGTTTTATGGCATATCAACACCTCAATGTGTTATTTAATGCCGACAATATTTTTATTGCCTGTAATTTCTTCTTTTTTTTTTTTTCCAAAAATATATTGCTAGTATTTTTATTTTTTTTAAATTGTATAGCTGGTAATCTTTTTTTAAATGTATTGCTGGTAATCATTTTTTACAAAGTATTAAAACCTATTTTTACACTTTCATAGTGTTTTGACCCAAGTTTGGAGGAGGCTCAATTATTTCCCCATAGCTAGGACCCTAACAGGTCCTACCACCCTGGGTCAGGGTGGACATGGGAACACCAGCAATTCCACGCTCCTCAAAACTTCCTGATCAGAGGCCCTGCTGTAGGACATAGTTTATCATCATACACAGGACAGGATGGAGGAATAAGTACCACAAAGGCAAAGAGGCATTATAAAGAAGCAAGTATTATTGAAAGCAATAACAGGCAGGAAACTGTAAAGAACCATGATTATCCATATCTTTGAGAGATATGGCACATAGATAAAATTATAGAAATGAACATCAAAACTTGGATTCGTTCAGTTTTTGCTTAAGTTTTGCAAGTCATTTTTGTAACTGGTAATAAAAGAATTGATTTATTATTAGAATCTAAAACCGGTAATCAATGTTTAAATTTTGGACAGTCTTCAACATTTCAAACTTGTTATATAGGAATAAAATGTCACTGCTGAAATTTGAGTTTGAACATAGATCACCAGTGAGCAAACACAGGTGATCCCAGTAAGTAGACCATAGAAGAAACATATAAGTAGGAAGTCATGTGACGTCTAATTGATTGCTATTTCTATTCTATCCTCTTACTATATGGATCGCCATTTCTAGTCCATCCTCTACTACTATACGGACCACTATTCTCTACTCTGTTCACTATACAGATTATTGTTCGAATGAGTATTATCAAGCAAGTACTCTTAGTACATGTGTTATTCGAAGGCATCTGACCCCAGCATACTATAGTTGTATCGGCGATTACAAAGTCTCTACTACAATGAGCATCATGAAAGTGACAACGATTATTCGTTGACATTACAAAAAAAAATAAGAAAAAAATAAAAGAAATTTACTGGGTAAGTTCTCTTCTATATTTTGTGGAATTCAAAAGGAATTCTTTCTTGTAAATTACTGGAATTTGGTCAAAAACTGAGATGTGAATTTCTGTTGTTCTCTCAGCTTTTCCCTTTTATTTGTGTTAAACTGTTTTTTTCAAATTAATATTTGTCTCTTTAAAGTTGGAGAAAACCATTAAATATTGCTGTTAGAATTCTTAATGAAATGGCCTTTTTCTGACTGAATTTCTGAGATGAGGATTTATCATTATTTACGCTATTTATATTTGAACTATTGACCTCATCTTTGGTGTTATGTTTCAGCTGTTGTCCTTCAGCCTTCCTCAGGTGTATATTGATCTGGGTAATCTAGAGGATTAAATTTACTAGAGTTGTTCTCCTTCCATTGCCCATGCCTAGAAATATCATCAAAGCAGTTGTAAGTTCAATCCCTGGGTTGGGTAGTGTGTACGGAAACAGGTGAGCAATAACTGAGCAGTATTATAAATAAAAACTAGTTGATATCTCTTGGGTAGTGGAACAAGAACAGTCTAGATTAAATATAGTGTTCAGTTCAGAATTGCCTGAAGGTTACCTGAGGAAGGCTTGAGGGCAATAGTCTAAATAATGAAATGAACTATTTTGTAAAGATAATGATTATGAAATTGAAATCCAAAAGTAAATAAAATTGTTGTTAATTTGAGAACTGTGATTTAAAATATATTTAACAACTGATACCATTTCACCCAGTGAAAAGTATTGTCATATATCATGATGATGTGCAATATAGCAAACATTGTTTTTAAATTTTTTTTTCCCCCTTAATCTTGATAATGACAAGAAGTCTGGATAACATTTACTTTCATTGGATCCAGCCATACCTTCTCTTGTACTTCCCACCATATATAATCCGAAAAGGAACATCAAATGATAGTGATATATACCTGAGAAATAAAGACAGTTATCAACATTCACCTTTTCAGCTAGTTATAAAGAAATGAAAAGAAATAGACCTGTATGTAACCTTTCATTCATGGTTCTTTCTCTTTTCTGGAGTTTTAAGGTTCAGGCTGTCACCTTGTTTTCAACAAACAGATGAAAAGAAATAAACATGGTACCTTCAGCAATTTGCTGAAAAATAAAAAGATGAAAAAAGTCCCCAAACTTGGTAAAAACAAAGTTTTATCACCAAATTATTTGTTATTATTAAGAGGAAAGACCAAATTGTTTTTAATTACTTTATTAAATTTTTTAATCCTTTCTAGTACGTTTGAAATTTTGGTTAAAAATCTGGTTTTTTCTTGTGTCTGATTAGTATTGGAAATTTTAGCCTTGTCTTTTTTTTTTTTTTTTTCATTGAAAATCTTTGAAAAATGATTTTTTTTTTATTTTTTTATTTTTTTTTTTTACACATTTGTTACCCACCACTTAATTTTATGAAATTTTGATTAATTAAATTTCACTGCCTTCATATTTATATTAGTTAAAAGCAGGACTCCTTAGAGAATTCAAATCATTAATTCTTTTTTTGTAAAACAAACACCATTTGCTGACATTATTTAATTAGAGAAGCTTTTAATTGATTTTATAAATAAGATTTATTAAGGTCACTATTATCTTAAAAATGATTTTTCAATGAATAATGAATTTTTAAAAATTTTTTTTTTTAATTTTAATTAAAATAATTTAAGTTTTAAATCTTTTAAAATTCTGTATTATTTACACACTTTTAGATATTACTAATTAAAAACCATATTTACTAATCATACATGGGAAAGCTTAGTACAAATCATCATACACCAATATTTTTAAGACTTGAATTTTTTTTTTTTTTTTTTTTTTTTTGTATGTGTACAAATGTGCCGATTTTTGTAGATAGGGACATCTATACAAGACATTATCAGAAAATAAGAGCAATTACTATTGTAAATTTAAAGTTAAAATTCAATAAAACTTTATATTACGGAGAATATTTTCATCAATTTTTAAGTTTACTAAGTACGTAAAAATTACATATAAAAGATGCTCATGTTATATTCAATTATTTTTTTATGGCTACAAACTCCCCCACCCCCAATCTGTCATCAAGCTGCCAAACATGTCAGCAGTTTAAATAAGCAGCTACTGATATGTTAAAAAAGGCATTTCTGTGATATTTTCAACTTAAAGTAAATAATGTTCCAATTCAGATTAATTAGACTTTAAATCGGTTACTATTCCTTAAATAAAGTTTCAGAAAAGTATATTTTATTTTTGGAATATTTTTTAATAAAGTGAATTACATTGCAATATACACAGGTTAAAAAATGGTGCTAAAATGAAATTTTAGCAAAAAAAAAAAAAAACTTTCAGTTAATTTAAATTAGTTTTGAAATAGAGAAAAGTATTTTGCATATTGGAAATATTAAATTTATTTCTATTAACTTGAAATTGGAACTAAAATAAAAGCTTCAGGAAAGATTTTTAATTCTTAAAACTTCATTTTAAACATTAGATATTGTTAATTAGCGTAGATACCTAACAACAATTCCTATTGCTCAATTCTGCTTTCTTGCTTTTATGTAATAATTAGTAAGTTTCATACTTTCTTTTTATTTATAAGCTAAGATGCTAAAACCATTAGCATCCAATTTTTAAGAGAGTAGGTTACCTAAAATCCACCAACCAGCTGCTAGATTAAGGTAGGCAAAAAGAGCTGAAATTTGAAGGAAACTTTTCTTTGTTTTAGAAAATTTATCATGAAGAAAAAGTCCTTCTAGTCTGAATTGTGCAAGTAAATCAGCTTTGAAAAAGGCATGAAGCCTTTAATTTTTAGGTGATTCTTTGAAATCCATAGGGTCAGTCCCACACATTTGGTTTATAGTGTAGATCAGGCATGGGCAACCTTTTCCGACCAGTGGGCTGCATCAGATATGGCTCATCACATGCCAGGCTGCACTACTAAAAAAAGATTCAACGTAATTTTTCATTGTTGATTGTTTTTGGAGAAAAGATTTCTCAATGATTTTAAAAAAAAAAAAAAAAAAAAAAAAAAAAGATATCCCGGTATAATTTTATCACAGATGACAGTAGTTAACACTGTTGCATGTGATTTATTCATCTGAAAATACAAAAAATAATTTTTAGATTAAAAATTATATTTCTTCTCCAGACAAAAAAATTATTATGAACGTCCTGTTGCTAAAGAAAATGATATTTACACACATGGTCTTCCTTAGTCAAAATTGCCAATTGTTTAAGCTGATGAAAATGTTACCTTGAACGAAAAGTTACAAAATTGAAGAAACGTTTGGGTAATCATTGTTTATGTGCTTATGCACGAGAAAATGTGAGTGAACAAGTGAGGATGAAACGAAATAAAATTTTAATAAACCTCATTTTCTTCATGGACATTCAGAAAGTGAAATGGGCTACATGTAGCCCAATGGGCCCACTTTGCCTATGACTGGTGTAGATACTTGACCTTTGATCACAAGTATTTAACTTGTCATTTAACCATGTAGATTTTCTTAGGACTTGTTTAAATTTTCTCTTTGGTGGCCTCTACTCAATGACAAGTCACTTCCTGTTCATAGTATTTATATTAAAATTAATTTGAAAATACTAATTATTACTAAGCTTAATTCTTATTATTTATTATTGTAACAGGTTGAGAGTGACCCCCTCTACCAGTTGAGGCATTTTAACCTCCTCCCAATGAGGATTGAAGTGATAAGTGATGTGAGATCCTATTTTGAGACAAGGGGCCAGGTGAAAACTAAAGGAAAAATTGTTGATTGGGGAAAGGGATAAATTAATTAAAAAATGTTAATTACTTGAAATCAATTAAATTGTTATGCTCTTTAGTTAAATCCTGTTAGTTTTGTTATTATTGTTGATATTTTTGAAAAAGCATTTTACTATTATTTGTTGATTTCAATGAATTAACTAGGCTAGGTGGGGCTCTTCAGCTTTGAATGGTAGCCGGTCTATAAGAAGGATTATTCTGAATTCAAAATCAAGGAGAAGGCAACAGGAAACCACTTCCCCCAAGTTCAATAGATAATAAAGAAAAATGAATCTATGGAGAGGCATGATCACCTACATCCTGAAGGGACATGGCATTAAAAGGAGAAATAGTTCCAATCTTTTAAATCTTTGTAAGGTTTGAGCTAAGCAAGGTGTTGTGAAACAGAAAAAAATTGTTAGAATCAAAGAAAAGATTGCTCTGTGATATCCATCTTATATGGCAGTGAATGTTGGACAATTTTCCCATAGCTGAAGAAAAATCTAAATGTGGTTCTGTAGAAGGATACTGAAAATTCCATGGACAAAATGAATAAGTAACAAGGAAGTCTTAAAGAAAATGGCAACAGAAAGAACACTTTTACTCAAAATCAGGAAAAGACAGCTGGAATTCATTGGACACATAATGAGGAAGGAGGGCTTGGAAAATTTAACCCACATGGCGCATATTAAGAGAAGGCAGTGAGCCAATTACCTGACAAGCTTGTGTGAATGGGTGGCAGAAAAAGGGTGGGGAACCTTAGCAAAGGGAGAAAAACTGCTAAGAGCCACACAAGATAGGTGATCATGGCTCTCAACAACTTTCTATGTCAAGAAGCACATAGAAGAAAAGCTTGGCTCTATTACTGTTTTTTTTTTTTTTTTAATCTTTGTTTTTATTAGAGATAGATTACAATGTTATCTGGTTTAAGTTCAAATTATGTGAGTGACAAATTCTTGATGAGTGGCATGATTTATTCAAATAAAGAAAATATATTTAAAATAATTTAGTTTATCTATAAAAAGTCTTCAGTTTTTTAATTTTATAATGGACTCTAAAAATTTAATTGCTAGATTAACTATCATAATAAATAAATGATAATGTCTAACAGTACAATCAGTAAAATCTTATATCAGATGCCAGCCATAAATACATGTCCCATAGGATGTGGTCTGTGATTAATTGAAAGGTCAGTCGGTAATTACAAACAAGTGACCTTTTCTTTTAGTTGGTGCAATGGTTTCAGACCAGGTAGATCGGAAATTCTCTGGGGTAAAAAAGGAAATCTGAACTTGACCTTCTTGTGTTTTGATTTTAAAAATTAGGCTACGATGAATAATATATTTTCTGGTATATCACTGTGAATTGAAGAATAGTAGTAGTAATAGTAGTTGTTCTTTTTCTTTTTCTTTTTCTTGTTCTTTTTCTTGTTCTTGTTCTTTTTCTTGTTCTTGTTCTTTTTCTTGTTCTTTTTCTTCTTTTTCTTCTTTTTGTTCTTTTTCTTCTTCTTTTTGTTCTTTTTCTTCTTTTTGTTCTTCTTTTTGTTCTTCTTTTTCTTCTTTTTGTTTTTCTTCTCTTTTTCTTCTTTTTCTTTTTCTTCATCATTATTATCATCATGAAGAAGCAAATTAGGATTTTGACCAGTACTGAGTTTGCTTAATTCCTACACAAGACTTACTACTCAAGTTGCTTAATGTTTTTATGTTTAGGTCTAGTAAGGAAAAAAAGAAAAAGAAACCTATAACTAGAATTGATAGAATTCTTGAATACACAATTAAATATGTCTAGTAACTCTTTTTGTTTAACTTTACACTGTTTTCTCATTTACTTATGCAATACTGACATCATTAGTGGCATTGCTTAATATTTAGTCAGGTTTGTGTACAATTGTTTACCAAAAAAAATTATTTTTATATTGTCTTTTTTATGCATATTCCCTCAAGATGTCTTATTGCTGGGGATCAGTTGAGAGCTAGTTTCTTCCTTGGTATACTTGCAAATTCAAACATTGCCATAATAAGGACAGTCTTAACCGTTCTTCAAATTTCCAAAACTAATCTTGACTGTATAGTGTCTAGTATGACTGCTTCATATGTTATAGGCAAGATCCTAATATTTTCCTTTCTCATATTTTGACCTTTTGATCTGCTGGCATAGCTACATTTATGATCTAGCAGATTTTCTTTTCTTTTTTCTGAACTACTAGATCCTATCTTCTGGCACAGATGAAGTGTTTAAATTTGCTATACTTTCCTCAGTATATTTGCAAACCATAGTATTAGCATAATGTTATACCATTGTTTCTTGGCTTGTTTTCAGGTAAAAATAGAAAATTTCAATTTAATGGCAAGAAAGAGGTTTCCTCATGGGTGTTGCCATCTTGGTTCCAATCGGATACCCTTTAGTACAGACTTAGCCAAACACTAGTTACTAGTTAGTTTATAATACAAACACTAGGAACTGACATCAAGGCAAGCATATCTAAAAGAACTGTGTGTCAAAAGGATGTTTTTTCCATTGACACTGCTATTATTTTAATTACCTTAATTCTTCAGCAATGTTTATTTTTAAAATGCAATGATTATAATGGTTGGCAAAACATCAGCTAATTGCCAATTGATTCAAACTTTATAAAATGGTAAATAAGGATTTCCTTATATGTCACATATTTTAATAATTTAGTAAATGTTCATAAATAAAAAATTGTTTCAAATTTATTTCTTTATAAATTGGTAAATGATAAATATTGTATTAGTTTTTAGAATGTTGTAAATATAATATAAAATTATTCTTGTAAATAAACAATCTAATAAATAATAGTATTCTCAAGAACAAAAAAAAAAGCCATATAAACTCACTGTCATCATATGTTTAGGTTTTATTACAATTCCGATCATTGCTTTTTAAAACCACAACCATAGCTGAGGATAAAAGGTAGTTAAAATAATAGCAGTGTCAAGGGAAAAACATCCTTTTGACTTTTTTTTTTTTTTTTTTTTTTTTTTTTGTGCATGAAAGTCCAAGTTTTCCAAAGATTGTTAGTTGGGGTGGGGGTGTGGTTTGAGAATGTTAAAAAAATTTCCCCTATAAATTGATAATTGCTTTGTTTTATAACATTTCATATAGCCTGGAGGTAAACTTTGTGTACATCTTTTTGAAAAAGATGAAAAAATAGACATAAAGTAAATTTTTAATACCTGTATGTCTTCTATCATTTTCTCTTATAACTCTTCTTTTTTCACTCATAATAATTTACTTTTTTTATACCAAACTCTACAGTTATTGTTTGTTTTTGGTTGATTTATTGCAGTGTTCATTTCAGATAGAATGATCTCTTTTATTACATGTCTCTAATTTGTATTTAGATACATTTTATTTATTTTCAATTTTTCTAATTGAATTGTTCGCCTATATTGCATATGATCCATTATTGAACATAATTAGGTTAGAATAAAATTTTTTATATGAATACTACCTTATGAAAATTGGGATGTAGTAGGGGGGGGGCTATGTCATAGATTAGGTGAGGTCCCACAAGACCCTTGCACCACCTCTGAGTAGTATAATCATCACTATAATGGTTGAGCTCATGTCAGCCTGGCACTAATTTGGAACAACAGGTTGATGTTAAAGATTGCTGCAAAACATTGATTTATTTAAAATGAAATGATCTATTATAACATGTTTCTAATTTCTATTTAGATATATTGTATTTATTTTCAGTTGTTCTAATTGTTCACCTATATTGCATATGATCCATTATTGTGCATAATTAGGTTAGAATAAAATCTGTATTTTATATGAATACTACCTTATGAAAATATAGTAGAGTAGGGATTACATATCACAGATTTAGTGAGGGGACAGCAAAGCCCTTGCACCAGCCATGGCTACAAAATGTTTTACAAGAGCAATTTTTTAACTCTTGTACTCTGCCCAGGTCTCTAGCTGTACAACTCAGACCTTTCATAACTTGCCTCTTATCTATAATAGATTAGATACCATGTTATTTTTAAATTTGTATGAGTGTAAAGTATTTTACAGGCTGGCAAATATATTGAAAATCAGCTATACTGTAATGAAGCTGGTTTAAGAATTAAGATTCATCAAAAAATCAAAATAGGAAAACCATAAAATTTTCGCAGGTCTTGCAAGTCATTTTAAAACATTATGGAAAGATAATTTGATATCAAATTGGAATATTTTAAGGCTGCAAATTCCCTCTTAATTTTCATTCTTAACCTCGTTATAGAATTGTAAAATAAGAACATGACAAAAAAGAGACACACATACTACACTTTGATCCTTAACAGAGCACACACATACTGTAAATATTTATTACTGTAAAATTATAGCAAAATGGCACAAGGCCAAAAATATGGATACTCTCTGCCTTAAGGCAGAAGTACTGATCAGTATTTAAATAATCCCTTTTTGATGGGTATTATGCTAATTATATCACATTTGTTATATCGGTTTATATACTAAATATATATCGTGGGCATTTTAATATCAGTTTCTCAATTATGCTGTTCGTATTTGCTATGAAACTGCATAACTAATAAAAGGAAATGTTTTAATATATTTGTTTAATAAATCTTTTGTTGTCATAGGTTACATAAACATTTATATTTATATGCTATCATGTGCTTATTTTTTTTCTATGATTGAAGACAAAGAAAGTATTTATAGTTGGTTGGTATTTATTGGATGTGAATCCATAAAGTGCCATCCTGTCTGATATTCTTCACAGAATCTCAAAGTGAGATGCATTCAGGCAGAATTGACTAGATCTTTTATAAGAGTCATTGCTTTTATTTTTGAATTCAAACCCATCCTGTAATAAAGGGGGGGAAAAAAAACAACTCAGTCACACCTTGTATAACAACACATATAGTGTGTTCTCAATCAAATAGCAAAAATCAAAGTTAACTTAAAACTGGTGGATTCTTTGGGGCAACTTTAGTGACCTGTTAAGAGAATGTTTTGTTTTTTTTTAATATTGAGTACGTATTGACTATTTCTAGAACTGCTCTTTTCAGGACTATTCAGATTTGTTTTTGTTAAACTTATTAGTTATTTGATGTTTAATATATTTTCTATTGCCTCCTGCCAAATGTGTTTGATCTGCAATTAGTTTTAATAAAAAATAATTTGGACATACATCTCATTTTGTATATTTTCTGTTAATGTTTTGACAGATATATTCTTTAGTTCTTATCAGATGTAATGTGGAAGAAAAAAAAACATTATTTTAGTAAAAAAAAAAAAAAAAAAACAAGCTGGCCATGGGTTTATTTATTTTTAATTTTTTTTTTTTTTTTTTTTTTTTAGCATATCACCCCAAGCAAGGTGGAAGTGCCACTAGCACACAGGGGGGTTACAGAGAGTGAGAGCAAGAGTAAAGAGGTGTGATAGAGGAAAGGGCTAAGAGAAGGAGGGGGAATAGATCAAGGCATCTGGAGATGTCGACTGACATTACATTTGAATAGTTAGAGATTATAGCTATCAAGGAAACAAGTAATAGGAAGGTAATTCTACAGATGGGAGATACAAGACGAAGCTATTAGAGTAGAAGAGACAACCACATTTAACCGTTTTGACAGTGAAAGGGTGGTACCGAGATGCCGACTTAGTAGCACGTTTAGATTCATGCAGTCTGGGACCTAGTGAAAGTAGCTCATCAGAGCAGTTACCATGAAAGTATTTGTAGAAAAGGCAGAGGGAAGCGACAGCATGTCTGTGGGAGAGCGACTGTAGATGAGTGATATTGTTCATTAATGTATCTGCCAGACTAGTATATTCCTATAGTGTCAGGTATACAATATTGTGTTAACATTAGCAACAACTATACCAAGAAGAGATTCAAATGTCTAAATAATGTTGTATGTGTTACTTAAAGCCATAGACAACAAAGGTTATAACTTTTTAGTGAAATCCAAGATTTTTCTCTTGTAGATAAGTTGACAAACCTTATTTCTTGCTACTGAAAGTCTTGCCTACTTTAGTCTATTACTCAGAGCATAGTATAGGTTTGTGGAAACTAGTATAAATTGTATATTGCAATGAAAATGATTTGGAAAACGAGCTTTAGCAGAAAGACAAGAATAAAGATGTAAGTGATTGCAAGTTGTTGTTGAAAGGTAATGATTGCTCTCCTTTTTTAAATCATTTCACCTCAAGCAAGGCAACAAAGCCACTAACACACAGGGGATTACTGAGTTTAAAAAATGTACAAAAAACATTAAAGGGTGAGAACAATAAAAGAGCAGAAATTAAGAAGACAGAAGATAACAAATGATGTTGCATTTGAATTTTTGAAGGTCAAACCTGACTGGGAAGCAAGAAGCCAGAAGAGTTCCACAAGCAAGAAGTGCGAGGAAAGTGTTAGCATAAAACTTATGGTTACATCTAGGCCAATCTAATACTGAGCTCGAATTCATATAGTCTAGATGTGTATAGTAATTCTAACAGAAAATTTGGCTCATTTTATGGCTGAAATGTGAGGAGTGGGGTAGTTACATAGTGCTGGTGTGGCTGGGGTTAATCAATGGAAACCTTCCAGTCTGTTCTAAAAATAAAATTTAATTTAAAAATATTTTGTAAAATCGTTTTATTACATATTAAGCCTCACCTAGTATGGCACAAGGCTGCAGATGTGGGCACCCTGTAAGGATCAAAATCACAAGAGTAATAAATTAGCAAGAGTAGTTTGCTAATTGGTTTCCAGTAACATGCTCTTTGATGTTTAGTAAGATTAGCTTAAGACATGTGACCTTAAGTATGGAGGATTGATTTCTATGCACATTCATAATGAACTAGGTCATTAACCATTACTTCTTGGCTAAGTGCTGAATAGTTTGGTATGGCAAAATACTAACAAGAAATGTAGGTACAGAGATTGTTGTATCTATTTTCCAAGCAGGGTGATCTTTTTTTTTTTTTTTTTTTTTTTGCAATGTTTCAGACCAGATAACCACTTAAGGTAGAGAGTTACAGAGTAAGAGGCACAGTTTTGGCAGATATGTGGGGAAGATAAAGGCTAACCCTAGACTTGAACAGGTTAAGTTATCTGGGAAGCATTCTCTTGGGAGTTGGTTTCACAAAACAGCAGTTTGTGGGAAGCTGCTTGAGTGGAAGTTACATCTCATCAATGGAAAGGGAAGGGAATGTGAGGGTGCTTTGCTACTTGCTTAGAAAACTAGCATGCATATATTATTTTTTAAGCAATCCCCCCCCCCCCCAAAGCAAGGCGGAAGTGCCACTAGCACACAAGGGGTTAAAGATGATTGAGAACAAGAGTAAAGAGGTGTGTTTGAGGAAAGGATACAGAGAATGACACGGAACAAGCTCAGGGTATCAGATGTCGATTGACATTACACTTGAATATTTGAAGATTATAGTCATCAGGGAAACAAGCAAGTGGAAGGGAGTTCCACAGACGGGAAGTGTGAGAGAAGAGACTGTTTGAGTAGAAGAGACATTTACATTTAACTGTTTTGACAGTGAAAGATTGAGATCGAGATGCCAGCTTGGTAGCTTGTTGGAACAGTTGCCATGAAAATACTTGTAGAAGAGACAGAGGGAAGTGACGGCATGTCTGTGGGAAAGCGATTGTAGACTAGATGCCAAATCAAGCCCTATCACATTGTCCAGCTTTTTTTTTTTTTTTTTTTTATTTTGGCACAAAACACTGACCACTGGAAAATATGTAATCATTAAGATTGTCTATGAAACTACAGTTTCATTTATAATATTTTAATTTTTTTTGAATAAATCCTTGACTTTTTCTTTTTCTGCTTTTTCCTGATAGCAAATAAAAAAATATGCACCCTAAGAATATTACTTATCATATGAATTTTCTATTAAAATAGAGAAACATATAAAATAACTTAAGGCAATTTCATGTTTTATAAAATAAACTGATTGAAGTCTTGTTTTCTGCACAAAATAGTCTATTATGCATTCTACTCAAAAAATTGTCCAGGCCACAAGCAGGCTGTATTGATTGTGTGCTGTCAGATATTACCACTCACTCTTTATGGTTATTCTGATGTCTAGGTGCTTATACCAACTGAGGTGACCTCTTATTTTCTGATTTTGTCCGCCAGAGTGTAAGACAGCATGCTTGTAAATGTTTGGTTTTAACAGTGATATTTTTTTTTCTTTATATGAAGCACATCTGTATCCACATACCATATATATATATATATATATATATATATATATTTGTGTATAAGCAAACTTCAATCATAGTGCAACCACTGAATTTTTTGGCATGAATTTTAACCACTATAGAAAAAAAAAATGAATGACTTTTAATCTCTTACAAAAAAAAAAAATTACCTGTGTATAGTGTGACCCACCCCATTTTTTTTGTGTAAAAACTGGTCCTAAAATCTCATGCTATACTTGAGTATTGTGTAATGATTAACACTCTAGTCTTATTACTAGATAATGAGTTTGATCTTCACTGAGCATCTTATATTTATTGCCTTATGTGAAAACTAAGCTAGGCTTAATTTCTGTCTGACTTTCTCCCTTTTAAGTAACCAAATACAAGTCTGGGGTTTACACTAGCTTCTAAAAGCATTTTGAGGATATAAGATGATGGATCAGCCAAACTAATATTTGAACATTTCACCATTTTCATGTGTATTTAAATAGTGATTCTGAAACAATTGATATTAAAGCTTCATTTTTACAGGGCAGGCAACGTGATAGAGATATATTTTTCATGC
Source organism: Acanthosepion pharaonis (assembly GCA_903632075.3). Classification (NCBI taxonomy): domain Eukaryota; kingdom Metazoa; phylum Mollusca; class Cephalopoda; order Sepiida; family Sepiidae; genus Acanthosepion; species Acanthosepion pharaonis. The sequence goes on along the minus strand of CAHIKZ030000587.1, from coordinate 1,082,059 downwards.
TACCTATAGAAATAAAGGAAGACTGTTATTTGAAAGCTAAACAAACACTATATAGACTTGATGACACGTCTTGAAATTGGTATTTCATTGTAAAAGATGACCTTATTAGACTGGGTTGTAAGCAATCAGTCTGATAAAGCCCTGTTTAGATGGTATAACAACAGGAAATTACAAGGAATATTTGAGATGCATGTTGATGATTTTCTATTTGCTGAAACTGATGGTTTTACAAACAGTTTTTAGCATTGATTGCATATGCAAGAGCAACATCTAATTCCACACACACATTTATAATTACTTTAGAGATTTTTTTTTTCTAATTACTTTGCATTTGCTGAATCTTGTGAAGAGAGATCAATTGAATGCAGAAAGTACACATCTATATTGCTTTAAATCCATTGCTACTACATCAGTAAATTGTTTAGCCAAAGGAAGAGACACCAATGGTTATGCAGGAATCTTTTTTGAATCACTTACAGACTTCGCATCTTTTGCTGATGGTTTTAACAGGATTGTCATTAATCCTATTGCAAGAAAATATGAGGAAGTTATTCGCATACATCACAAATATGCCTTATAATTTCTTCTTGTTATACCATCTAAACAGAGCTTTAAAATCCAACTCAGATTGCTTACAACCCAGTCTCGTAAGGTCATCTTTTACAATGAAGTACCAATTTTGAAATGTTATTAAGTTTATATGCTACTTTGTTTACCCTTATTATAAGGAATCATGCTTTTGACATACAAATATAGGTGATAACATTATACATGAGATTGCATTATACATGAATAAATACAGTAAGTTTTTATTATGCTCAGTATAGATGGATTTATAACCTAATTATCTATAGTTACTTTATAATGGTTTTAAACAGCTCAATATACATGTATAGTAAAGTAGGGATTGCATTATACATATAATTACATTGTGCATTAATAAAGAAAGTAAGTTATTATTATGCTCTCTTGACAAGGGTATGGATGGATTTTGATCCTAATCATCTATCATTTGTAGTAATCTTTATGACAAGGGTATGGATGGATTTTGATCATAATCATATATAGTAATCTTTACAAGTATAACACTCTTTGCATGTATAAAGTAGGGATTGCATTATACATGAGATAAGATTATATATTAATAAATATATTGTTAGAATTACAACTTTTTTAATTCAATTATATAATTAAGTGCATATTTTTGTATGTTTTTTTAATTTAACAGAATGAGGATATTTATAATAATTCAAATTCCATAAGGTAAAGAGACATATCTTTTCATTAAAAGCTACCAGCTGAGAAAATAAATTTTAAAGTTTATACAGAACTTCAGAAATAAAACTCATAAAAATCTGATATTGAATTTATCATCTTGAATCGTTGATTAGTTCAATGGATTCTCTGCAAAACAATCTATAATTTTTATAGAGATGCAATTGTGGTCATGACACACTGATTATAGTTTATCTTGTAGTTCAAGTTGCTTGTAATTGAATTAGTCATTTTTATCTTCTTTTATTAATCTAATTTTTGATAATATATTTCTGGTCTAGTTGTGCAGGAGACCACCTAGTGAGCATTGAACTCTATTACTTAATCATATCTAAATAAGTGGTTTCATTACAGAGGAGCCACAGTAAATTACCATGGGAAGAAGAATTAATCCTTTGGAACTGGCTGACAAGATAGCTAATGAGAGAATTTCTTTGTCCAAGAGCAGATAACAAATTATTTTGCTACTGTAACGTCATACATTGAAAAGTACTGGACTGAAATTAGAGCAATTTAATTTTTGTTCTCTATCTGTATGTGTATCTGTCTATCTCTCTCTGTGTCTATCTATCTCTCTCTGTGTCTATCTATCTCTCTCTGTGTCTATCTATCTCTCTCTGTGTCTATCTATCTCTCTCTGTGTCTATCTATCTCTCTCTGCATGTCTATCTATCTCTCTCTGCATGTCTATCTATCTCTCTCTGCATGTCTATCTATCTCTCTCTGCATGTCTATCTATCTCTCTCTGCATGTCTATCTATCTCTCTCTGCATGTCTATCTATCTCTCTCTGCATGTCTATCTATCTCTCTCTGCATGTCTATCTATCTCTCTCTGCATGTCTATCTATCTATCTATCTCTGTGTCTATCTATCTATCTGTCTATCTCTGTGTCTATCTATCTATCTATCTCTGCATGTCTATCTCTGCATGTCTATCTATCTATCTATCTCTGCATGTCTATCTCTGCATGTCTATCTATCTATCTATCTATCTCTGCATGTCTATTTCTGTGTCTATCTCTCTATCACTGTATAGTGTTCAGATTTTTTTGAAAGGCTTATCTGCTCAGTGCGATATTCAAAAAGTAAACAAAGCAATTTCTAAAGAATTAAAGGATTTTATTTTTAACCTAACATGTTTATTACTTCAATAACTAGTGAAGTTATAAAAATATGTTCGATTAAGAATAAAATCTAACTTTTTAGAAATTCTTTTTTTTTTTTTTTTCCACACTCAATTGCAATATTTATGTCTCCCACTGGTAAATGTAATTTAGACAGCACTTAGCAAATGAAAATGTGACATTTAAAAATGTGGTTACCACAAAGAAACATCATGTGTACTTTTGAGAAACTTTGATTTTTCTACAAATTCTGTTGATATATTGAGATTATTAAGAGAGGTAAAATAAAACTTAATTATTGTGTGTTAGTCAGAAAATAATGTTGCATTTTTTGGAGATGAAATAAAAATTTGTTCAAATATATACAAAATTAAATTGTCACAAACAATTATTATAAACAAAAATAAAATCCATCTGTGAAATAAATTCTTTTATTCCTTGTTGAGAAAATGAGCCTCAGTGCATCATTGGAGGAGCTTCATTGTGATCGAATATATATAATGAAGAGTCCACCTAATTTCTATTAATCCAGGTACTTCATAAGGCCTAAATCCAGCCCTGTCCAAAGGGATAAAAATTGGATTTCTTTTGACATTTTTGGGTGATTACTAAATATAACAGATACCCAAGGAAGTAAGTTAATAACCAAAATATTATAATTAGAATTCCGAAAACAATTCCAGGAGAATCTTTGATAATGATTCTTTGTTTCATAAATATAGCAGTTAGATGAAGTAAAGATCTTGATATATTGGTTTGGCTCTTAGATTATTAAAAAGGCTGGAGACATCAAATTCACTTTGTTTCATAAAGGCAAGAAAATGCATTCCAAAGAATCCGTCTATAATAAATATAGAAATTCAATAAGGCAAAGCCATTTTGAGCAAAGTAATGCAATATTCTTTCGTCTTTTATCCCATCAAAGAGGTTAATGAACTGCAATTCCTAAACATTGTTTAGAGAATCCGCGTCTCAAACTGGCATCAATATTTGTTGTCTTGATTTATAATTTATTGCTTTGTATTTGCAATTAAATCGGCAAATCTATTTGTTAATTGAATGAAATCTGTCATCAATTGACTCCAAGGTAAACATATTTTCTTTCTCAACAGATTATTTTTGTTATTCTGCTTCTCTACTTATTGTCATGTATAATCAACTAAATTGGCAATACTATCGCTCTCACTACTACTACTAATACTACTAACAATACCACTTAGGCTTTTAAGGCAGCTTCAGTGAAAGGCTGTAAATCATGTCAAGTGAGGTGGAGATTATGTAATTATCAGTATAATGGTTGGTGGTAAATGGACAAAATATTGACTGATATTTGAGGTTTTTGTTTGTTTTTGGTACATGCTTCTTGCAATATACTCAGCTTGGCCTCATAATGTCACAAGACCAAATTTATGGAAATGTTGGAGAAGGATAATTGTGTTTGGCTGGTTTTCCAAGTGGGTAAGACTTGTATGCCTTGAGAATCAACATCTGAAATACTGGCTTTCAATAGGGCTATAACAGATCTATGGTAGTTGTAGAAAAATCAACACTTCCAGCACATTCTTCTTTAAAGGAAAATTGATATCCTATCAAAATATCATGCTATACAGTTTATACCTTGTGTGCGTGTGTGTGTGTGTATATATATATATATATATATATATATATATATATATATATATATATATATATATATATTATGATGGGACAAACAAATTGGAGATATCAAAACTTGGAATTGGCATTGGAGAATTTTTAATCTAATTTTCGATTTCAAAAACAATTCTTTGGAATTTTGTTTGTTTAAAACTTAATTTTCCATTCTCAGTACTAATGATAAAAAGATATACAGTGTCAGTAAAACTAAAATTTATAGATCATAATAACACCTAAATTAAGAATGATGTAAAATTATTTTACTTGTGTTAAAAAAAAAAATGAATGTGCAAGTTTCTACTCAGTTTTCAAACTTTCCATAAAGTTTGCTAATTTAAAGTCTGTTTCAGTTCAAAATAAAATTTTTATTCTTATTTCTTTTTAAACACTGTTAATTCACCTATTTAATATAAATTATTAATTTAATAATTATAAACACAAAATTGATTCATGTTCTGCCAGGCTCTCTTTTAAGTCAATTTTTATTATTCCTTTTTGATTTATAAAAAAGAAAGTGTTGTTTGCATTTAAAAACCTAGAAAAAAAATTTAGGATATTATATAAAATTTTGTTTTAAAATTAAAATTTTCAGCTATACTTCAGTAGAAATTAAAAATAAAATTTCATATAATTATAATGTCCAGAAAATGATTTGTTGATTAAATCTGACAGAATGATTTATTTTTGTTTATGTAGCTTACTACATAAACAAAATAATTCTTTCTTTTCAATAACTGAGACTTAAAAAAGTAAACATTCTTTTTATGAAACTTAATTTGTTTCTATAAAATTCATATATTTGTTAAAACTTTATAGCTTCCAAAATGGGTATCACAGAGGCAGTACAGCAATATTTCTCATAGTAAAATTCATGCTGTCATAAGATATAATGCAGCTAATATGGCAGCAGCTGTACAAGCCTAATACAAGTTGTTACCTTTTTTTCTACACACCTTTCAGTTGACCATTAATGCTGCTATCTTTGCACAAAGGTATGTGAAGGTATGCTTTCCATTTTCTATTTTGTTGGGCAATTCAGTCGCTCATCTGAAGCTTTTGTAAAGTACCAGGAATACCAGAAGAAAAAAATTGAATTCACTAGATCATAAGTTTATTCAGGATGTCCAGACAAGATGGAATGGTTAATATTATATGATGTCCAGAGTATTTGAACAAAAATATGCTCTTATCTCATATTGCAATGATCATGCAAAACCACATTGTTTAGATTCCAACCAATGGAAGATTTCTTAAGGAAATTACTGAAAATACTTAATATGTACAATAAATGAATTGTTTAAGTAACAGAAGCAAGTGCCTCTTATATTATACCAGACATTAGTCATCACTTTTTTTAAAAGGGAAGAAGAAAAGGGACGGTTTAATAGGTTAGCTTCAACCCTTTTAGCATGGAAAGCTTCTTTTAATGCTAGATTTAGCTTCTATTTGGAAGATGAAAACCTTATTCTAACAACATATCTTGATCCCAGGTTCAAGACTGGTTTCTTTGAAAATAACTACAGTTGCCTACCTAATCATAAGGCTATTGCAGAATGGTTCACTCAAGATATCTATTCTATAACAGAAGGAAAAAAAGACACCTCAGCCAAAGTATCACAAGGCACGAAGAATGACTCGTCTTACATGTCTGAAGAGAAAAGTGATAATGATAGTGACTTTAATTTCAGTTTTATGAAGTGCCTTAGTGAATTAAAGGAAAAAAAAAGTGATGAAAGAAAAGGGGAGCCAATGTGTACGAGATTACAGGAGTAAAGCAATCAGTGAAACAAGCATAGTAATATATTTATTAAAACATGAAATGGCAAAATATATTGCATTAAAAAATTATAAAAAGTGATAATGCTTTTCAGTGGTGGAATTCAAATAAAAATGAATTTCCCATCATGGTGCTTTTAGCCAGGAAATATCTATCAGCACCTCCCTCTTCTGTTGAAAGTGAATGGTTATTTAGTATTGGAAGTAACATTTACTTACCAAAAAGAAATCGGCTGAAAGGCAAAACAGGAGAGATAATGTTCTTACATTATAATTTAAGAATTTTAGTACATAAATATGGGTAGCTAGGTAAAATTTGTTCTTTTTTATAGTTTAAATCTTATCCAATTAAATAAAAAAGGATATCTAACTTTATTTCAGAAGCTTTTTTTATTCATTTTTCTACTAAATGAAAATAATGAATTTTAATCATTGTCGGTATCAGAATTGGTAATTTAGAACAGTATTGTGAATTGTATTGTAATCGGTAAAAACATTGGTATTGTCACATTACTAATACAACTACATTTGTCAACAAGAAAAATTAACTATAATAACATTTTCAAACCCCAAAAAACTTTTAAACCAGAGATCTGAAATTATGTCCAATTGTATACATACTAAAAATTTCCTTTTGAGTTCATTTGAAGTGGGATTAAAAGAATGTATGTATATTTCATTTAACCCCCCACCAATACATTCCCAATACACTGGATTTCCCCTCCTCACCTACCATACCTTATGTTGTACGCTTATTCATTTATTTATTATTAAAATATAGCATTCAAAATTTTTTTCTTTTTAAGAAGTGAAGCATTAGGAAATCAATTGACTGAAATCACCTGAAGATACCGAAAGGTTGAAACCAAGGTAGAGGAATCAGCTGATCTCCTAATTTTCAATCCTTACATACAAACTTTCCCATGTCTAAGCACTTTCGGCTAATACTAGACATTTTCAAAGACTATTTTATTGCTTGTTACGCACACTAACACACACACACACACACACACATAATTGAATTTAAACTGATAACATGGCAGACAACATTGCATTTATAATCATATAGTTTAAAAAAAAAAAATATGTGTTAATGTGGTAATACCTACATAAATTTGCATTAGAATCACTTGTGTTCAAGTAGCTGAAAATTTCTTTTTTAATCCTGTAAGGTTAGAAGCAGCTAAATGCACCTGCAATTTTCACATGCTTACAGCATTGGTCATGACTGAATGCATTAGTAATTGGGTAGCAGTGCATTTCAATGCACAGCATTAACACCCATGACATGGTCAACTGGAGGTATTAGAAATCTACATCTGTCAATATCAGTGGTTCCTGACCGATTTTGAGCCATGTCCCACTTTGGCATTTCTAAAATTTTGGTACCCCCCCCACCTCCCCACATAATATTTAATTCTTACATGTATGCCAATTACACATGTATTGTACATACATATACACAAAATCTTTTTTAAAGGCAATTCATCTCAAGCAAGGTGGGAGTGCCACTAGCACACAAGGGGTTAAAGATGATTGAGGACAAGAGTAAAGAGGTGTGTTTGAGGAAAGGATACTGAAAAGGACAGGGAACAAGGTCAGGGTATCGGATGTCGATTGACATTACACTTGAATATTTGAAGATTATAGTCATCAGGGAAGCGAGTAAGGGGAAGGGAGTTCCACAGATGGGAAGTGCAGGAGAAGAAGCTGTTTGAGAAGAGACGGTTACATTTAATTATTTTGACTGTGAAAGGGTGAGACTGAGATGCCAGCCTGGTAGCTCATTTAAATTCATGAAATCTGGGAACCAGCAACAGTAGCTTGTCAGAACAGTTGCAATGAGAATATTTGTAGAAGAGACAGAGATGCATACTGTATATGCATCATATGTATTAACATTAACACTCTCACTCAGACTCACTAGAAAACAATTCACTGTTAATAACTCAAATTGTCCCCTTATTCTGTTGGTATAGTAAGCAAAAGGGTGAACATCCTACGCATGTCCCACCAAAATATTACCATGCCCAACTGGAGGGGTATGTGCCCCACATTGGGAATCATTAGTCTATATCTCTGAAATGAGGTATTATGATTATTTACTTTATTCAGACTGTATCCTTATCTTCATTGCCATATTCACAATGTTTTGGCTGTTATAAACTCCAGCCTTCTTCAGGTGATTGGAATTTTGAACTGAACCTTTTAGCTCGTCCACTGATTGTTCTAATTCCATGTACCATGCCTCTTCTAGATGTCTTAGTTATTTCCCTTTAACTCAACTCTCCAAGTTTTTAAATTCACCAATGTCGTATTCTGGTCTTGAACTCACAACTCTAGTCACTGGATCTAACCAAGCCTTTATCCACTGGGCCATGTTTCCTCAAGAAACAAAAAACTTGGAGAGTTAAAGGAAAATAACTGAAACTTCTGGAAGAGGCATGGCACTAGAACAATCTACACCTGTAGATGAAATAAAGGGTTTATTCTCAGCCTGACACTTTTTGTAAATCAAACCAAACTTTTTACATCCTTTCATACAGTGATAGAATAAAAAGAAAATACAATTTATTTTGTGAGTTTTGAAAATTCTCAATATGTTTCATTCTATACAACGGGGGGGAGTATTGCTGCTAATTTTTTTTATTTTTTTTTTTTTTTTATTTCTTCCCATAATCGTTTCAGTCCAAGCAAAGTGACAATGTCACTAGGAGACTGGGAGTGAAAGAGGATGAGAACACTTTAGTGAGGAAAGAACAATAAAGGAACAGGATTTAGGAAGACAAGATAACGATTGACATTTTTAGAAATTGTTGGTGACAGGAAGCAAGAAATCAGAAGTGTGTTTCACAGACAAAAAGTGCAAGAAGCTGTTAGTGTAGAAGTGGCAGTTCTAGCTAGCTCAACAGCAAAATGATAAGATCTTGTAGCCCACCTAAATTCATGGCTCCTGATGTTGGTGAGAAAGTGACTGAAGTCAAGATGCCAGGTCAGGATCGATTACATTACTAACTCTTTTTTTGAATTTTGTCAAGAATCTCAAGATATATAATGGGATCACCAGACCTGATCTGGCAGCAATATTTAGTGCACAGATTAATGGTAGATGCAGGATGGGTTCTGACCAGAAAAATTTTCTGGCATGACATAGTAAACCAACTTTCAGAGGAGTAGGCATAGCTATTGATTCAATAGTCGCTCCACTTCATGTCCGTGGAAAACGTGAGCCCAAGAAGGCGTAGTGTTGCTCTCCTGGAGTTTAGCATCAGCATGTTGAATGAAGAGAAGTAGAAAAGGTTCTCTGTGATTAATTAAATGAAAGCAATATCTGTTTATAGCTCTGAGGTGTGGTATTATGATTACTTACATTATTTACATTATTCGGACTGTTATCCTCATCTTCATTGCCATATTCACAACGTTTCGGTTGTTGTACACTCTGTCTTCAGGTGATTGGAATTTTGAACCGAACACTTTATTTCATCCACCGTGGTAGATTATTCTAGTTCCACATGTCATGCCTCTTCCGGGTGTATCAGTTATTTCCCTTTAACTCTGCTCTCCAAGTTTTTGGTTCACTGGTATTGAATTCACGACTATTTTGGTCTAGTCAATGGATCTAACCAATGCCTTTATCCACTGGGACACCTGTTTTTTTTTGTTTTTTTTTTTATTTATTTTGTGTAAATTCAAATTAACAAGCAACAATTACTTGGTACTATGAATTGAGCCAAAAACATCTTTCTTTATAATTATTCATTAAACTCTTTCTTTTTTCCTTTATTTAAGACATACAAACATAGTATTGTTTTGTCTTTGCCATTTATAACTCTCTTCTGTAATTTCTATTTCCTTTAAATAAAAGCCTACTCTAGGGCAAATAGGCTTCTGTCTTGTTGAACCACTTTGTGAATTGAAGTAGGTTTTATAATTGATTTTTTTTTTTTTTTTTTTTTTTTTTTTTAAGTCTGTCTATGTTTGCATTCTTTAATTGTCTTTCATTTTCATATTTTATGCTGTTTTAATGCCTATTGGAAAGGGAAGCAAGAAAATATTTAGTACTATTTTTCACCCTTTTTGCTTAGTGTCTTTTTCTCTTATAGGTACAATGGTGTTTTTCTTAAAATTGCTTTTGGTTTAATGTTGCCAAGTTTGGCACAATCTTATTTTACCAAATCCACTTTCAACATGGCAGGTGAATGTAACATCAAAGAGAATATGTGAATTTGTAATTATCTAGATATAAAAATGCTACATGTATCTGCTTATTAACAGGAGGGGGTGCTGAAAAGTTCAATAAGTTCAGCCAAGAAGTCCCCTCCCTCCCTCAGAAAAAAAAAATCTGAATTTGTTCATTTTGTTAGATTTAGGGAAGTAGGTTGGGACTAAAACTTTTCAGTATCCACTTTGTGTATGAGTGAGTGAGTGCATGAGACAGACAGACAGACACATTACCAGAAGAGTCTATTACAAATTGTCTCCTATATAGTTGACACTTCTGGTGATGTAGCAATAATAGAAAATTGTTGAATTAATAAGGGAAAAAAAATCTCATGTTGAAATCTACAGTAAGAACAAATCTTTTGGCTGATAACTTTTATTACAGAGTATGATGTTAGGTATTTTCTTTTTTATTTTATTGGTTATAGTTATTCTTTTGCCTAATGTTTAAATTAAACTTATATAAAAATAAGTTGCATATCGAAATTTTTATTTTTCTGTTGACATTTTACTAGTTGAACATTTTCCAAAACACATTTGAAAACTCAAAGGAAGTTTTTGAAAATGTTCACTGGTTATCGCATTTTATTTTTAGATACTTTGTCAGATATTTCACATCACTCATTTAGCACACACACACACACACACACTAATTTTAAAAAATTAGGGATCGGCCGATCACACCACTTTGGTTTCAACCTTTCAGTATCTTCAGGTGATTTGGGTAAATAATTTTTAGAATATATTCCTCAGAGATTATTGTATAGTTTGTTTTTTTTTGTTTTTTTTTTAATATATGGGTGTTTTCACTCTCTTTCTAGAAGAGTAGTCATGCTATCAAAATGTTAAAATAATTAGCATTCATAATATGAAACATGGTAAAAAACTAATTCTGAAATCCAATCTCTTTCTTTTCCTAAAGGTGTGGCAGCTGTTTGACAAGGCAGAAATATGGAATGCCATTCTATATTGTATTGTATTGTTCCAGATACAGAAGATGCCATTTTTTTTTTTTTTTATTCATCTGATAGTGTGATGGAATACAGCTACTCAAAATAACTTGTCAACAGAAGCAAAGAATGAAGATTCTCTTTGCCAATAAGTCTACGACTTAATATTGCTTGTTGTTATGACAATAGATCATTTCAGAAGTCTTTTTGAGGTGTACAGTCTATAAAGATACCATATTTTCCAGCTTCCAAGACACAGTTTTTTTTCCTAAAAAAAAATACCCTGAAAAATATGTGTGCATTTTCCAAGATGAAGTGTGTTTTCCTTAAAAAAAAAAAAAAAAAATGTTTTAAGAGAAATATTTTATAAATTTCAACTGAAAACAGTACTAGCTGTTTGGTCAATGAATACCAAATGTTTCCTTATAGGGAAATGGCTAATATTATCATTACAATTAGAGATGAGAACAGATGCTACACTTTGATCCCAGCCTGATGGTCAGGGAGTGAAGAAAAGCATAACTCTAGTAGCATTGGCTGCTAGGTCAATGAATGCTGAATGTTTCCTTATAGGGAAATGGCTAATATTATCATTACCATTCTCAGCAAAACATTGAATTTTACAATTTTACTTTAACACTTGTTTGAGCAAGTTTCAGCTCTCAGTTTTTATGTTATGAAAACTCGGAATAGTACTGAAATCTAGAAAGTGATAATCAATAGTCAGAACTTTATGCAAGTATTAGTAGCAGAACATGCATATAGTTATAATTTAAATTGATGAGCAATCCTCTTATGATTTTATTGTAGAAATGCATTGAAAATTTGGAAGAAAGGAAAAGTGGTGATTAAACTTGCTTTGCTATTGGTCACAAATTAAGGCAATTTTTACTGACAAAATACAGTAGTTAAATATATTATAGTAATTTACATGAAACAAGTGGATTTTATCTTTTTGATGAAATATTTCCTCTGTCTAAAGTCTGATATTTCTCTGAATTGTTTTGAAGCAAAATGCATCTATGAAATTTGTGTTTCGTTGAATTACTCTCTAATTATTTCATCTCCTGCCTTTTGTGGATTTTGCAAGTATAAAATTGGCTGTTAGCTGAATGGAACTCTTTACACAGATTTGAATTAAAAACTTGTCTTCCAAGTAAAACTCTGTTATGAATATCAAAAGTCCTACATTACAATCTACCCCTTCCCCAAATATATATAACATTTGTTTATCAAAAACTTAGTTTTGGTCATTTCGGTATCTAGTAATGAGTAGAATGTTAACTTGGTCAGTCATTACAACTGAGTAGTGAATTGATCCTCACTAGATGTATTGTACTTGTAGCCTTGTACCAAAACTAAGCTAAGCTTAGTAAATAAATATTTTTTAACCACATCCCCCACCAAAAAAAAAAAAAAAAGAAAAGAATTTCAATATATCAAAAATTTCATTTAAAATCTATACAAACTAATATTCAAATCAGTGATAGCTATTAAGTTTCAAACTTGTACTAGGACAATTGTTATTAATATTATCTAAGTATAGTCTGGTAAAGTCAGACCAGTGTGAATGCACTGAGTGAGGAACAAACTCACTTTTCTAGTAATGATCTGTGAGACTAGATTCCTAACTATTATTCCACATAGGTACTTTCCTTTTTTTTTTTCTTAGTCTATCTTTGTTAGTTACAAGTTTGGTGTGCTGGTCATAATGATTTATAAGACATGCTTGCTAGACATTGATTGCAAGCAATATATCCACATTCCAAATTTAGTTTATTGAGCCAAATTAAAGTAAGAAGATAGGGTTATACCAATATTTTAATAAAGAGTCTACTAGCCTTGAAAAATCAACTCTTAAAATCACAATTCCTTGACTCAAATTATAGATGGCATTTTTTATTTTCATCAATAAGAAAAACGATTTGTCCTCTTTGTCTATCCGCCATCTGAAAGATTAGGATATGCATGTTACAGTCTTTGAGATTTTTAAGTCTTGCAAATTGGATGGCACTAGGTGTGTTTTTCACATACCTTAAGATCTTATCTGCCTTATTTAGATGGATAACTTTGGCATTTGTGATAGCTGAGCTCAACTTGCAAATAGCAACACCTATGTCAGGTGTGCCATGCCAGCAATTCAATTCATTTGTCCAACAAGGCACCACAGTTTAGCTTTCTCTTCAGTGGTAATTGCATCATCTTTTTGAAGTTGTCAATATCTGTACATGCTAATAGGCTCAATTCTTTTTATGTCATTTTCCTTATTGATTCAGATTGAGAAATTGTCCTGGGTATGACGATAAACTACATCTAGCTGCAATCATGAGATTGAAGGTTTTGAGGAGTTTGGAACCACCACTTAATTGCTGTTGTTCCTAGGTTCACCCTGACCTGAGGTGGTAGCACTTGTTAGGGTCCCAGCTATGGGCAAATAGTAGAGCCCAAAACACAAATCAACAATACATTTTTGTAAGTTTAAAATTATGTTCAAAATATTTAGATGTCAACATTAAATAACCCATATATAGGTTGATATGCTGCTAAGCAAAATTAACCAACAAACACGTATATGCACAAAAACTTAATTTAATTGTGAAAGCTGAATAACATACTTCAAAACTCCCAAGAAAATTAAATTTCAGCATTAAATGACCCATAAGAAGTTGATATGCCATTAAACAAACAAACAAATCAGATAGATCAAGCTGATTAAGTAAAAAGCCTATATACTTGAATGGTTGATGAATGTTCACAACTTGTATCAAATTTACTCCTCAATTTTCTATCACACTTAATTCAAAATTTTCAGTTCCACCCCCAAAGTTGATCAAAATATCCTGAAGACCATATATAGAATACAAGAAGAAAACATCTGGAAAGTATGTATTTATCCTTGCACAAAGTTTGATCATCTCTTTGAGTCATAGAAACCAAACTCTAGAGACACCTGCTAATCCATAGACAGTCTTTAAGTTTTCAAATTTTTTTAGTTTTACATTCACATGGTGGACATAGATAAATGTTTCTATCAATTGGTTTTCTTTGTAGGAAAGTGGTTTTATAATTGATAGAATTATTTCGTTTTATAACCTATCTAGGTGTAGTGAATATTGGTTGACCAATTCCTAGACAGAATTAAAGGAACAAAACATATGCCAACAAGAACATGAAGAAGGTACCTAATACCATATAACCCTAATCTGTTTATGGTGAATTGCATAATAACAGGTTGTTGATTAGAGAGTCAATGTATTGTAGTATTTTAGACTATTGTGTGAGTGGTACAATGTATGGTGGAGTATTGTCTAATTGTTAGTGTGCTTCCTTGGATGACAATAAAAAGAAGGTAATATGAAAGCAAAGTAAAAATGTTTTTTAAGTTTGCAGATGGCAAACATGTTTCTTTACAACTTGCTTGCATCCCACTTATAATTTGTACACTTTTAAAGCCATGATTAATACAGATATTGTAGGTAGTGATATACTATTGTTATCTAAACAGTCTCTGAAGAAAGCTGGGATCAAATTAAAGTTTAAAGAGGATGCAGTTCAAATATTTTAGCAAAAGATCAATTCACATGTAATTCAATCTGACCATTATACTCTTCCATTGTGTAAATCACACTATATGCTTGATGAGGTTTAAAGAAACAAAAACATTCATAGCACATGGATTTAAATAGCATTGAATAATCCACAAATCCATTGCCCCCACCCACACTTTCTATATCAGAATTTAGTTGAGTACAAGTAAACTCTGCTACCAATTGTTAATTAATCTTAAAATATCTTTTTTTCTCTTTGCCTGTTTTTCTCTTGTTCCCTCTTGGTAATCTCATTTTATAGCATATTTATATCATGGGGCAGTAACTCTGCTCACTCTAATATGCACAATTATTACTGCTATCAGTTCAGTCAAAGGACAGTTATTTACTATTATTTTTCTTTACCATTGTTAAAATGTGGCGTCTGCATTTCAAGTAATCTGCTTTTGTATTTGATTGCTATGAGTTTCTAGAATTTTTAATTTTAACTTTGATTTGGTTTCATTATTTCATTTTTGTTTTTTTATATATCCAAATATAGACATTTTTTAATTTTTTAATCAGTTTAAAAATCTTTAAAACAAAATTGTTATACAGTGATGATGACTTTTTTGCTGACTTGTCTCGCCTTTTGTTTTTGCTACAATTTTATTTTTTTTCAATATCTTTTGTATAGTAAAGGCATTGAATTAAAAGTATTTATTCAGTTTAGTCTGGTACAAGGCTATGAGATTGTATTCATGACAGTAATAGGGACTCAAATATATTTAAGTTTATGATTATTCTTACTTTTTCTAATTTCAACTTGTATAAATTTATAGTTCCAAGAGTTGTCTGTACTATTTGATCAATTTTTTTTTTTTTTTTTTTTTGCTTTTAATATTGATACAGTTGCTTGGCCAATCTAAAGAAAGGGGGTCCTCGTTTATTTTGTTTTCTTATAAATGGCAATGAGCAGAAAATGAAGTGATGCATAATGGATTGAGCAAAATATTTTGATAACAAAAGACTCTTAGAAAAAAAAAAATCCTTAGTCAAAACATTTCTTGGTAGATTTACAAAAGTATCCATACTTGATCAATAGTATATTATTTTGAATTAACTTATTCTAACCAGCTGTTACCACAAAACTGAATACTAGTGTTAATTGGGTACTGTATTAATTAAATTTTTCTTATACCTATGTTGTCATGGTAACTTCTTTTTTTTTAAAGTAGGTGTCTTAGTTTTTATTGGCTGACCCAATATGTTCCTTTTTGGTTAAAAGCTAAAAGATTTTTGTTTTATTGTTTGACATTAATGAACTGATTTATTGTTTTATTCCATTATCTTTTGCAACTTCATAATTCCCTCCTCCCAGAACTTTACCAGTTCTCATTTAAAAAAAAAAAAGAAGAAAATGCTCTAAGTGCCTTTTGCAGTCTTCCAAGGAATTGCATTTATTTTTCATTAGACTTAAGGTTCAGTATCCAGTGATTAAGGCAGATGAATAAAAATTCAGCAAAACTAATGATTTTTGCTTGCTCACCAGAGAAATATGCAATCTAGCTTTATTCTACTGAAATATTATGCTGTTTCTCTTTACTAATTCTGAGTACTTGTCATTTGCTGCATTCATTGTGTCCCTTCGGCAGTAGTACATTTTGTGTCTCTAGAATTCCTCTTCTAATCTCACCATATCCATGGATAGAAAACCACCTCTGATACATTAATAGTATTTCGTTTTGCTTACCACATGTTATTTTGCATTCCAAAAATGTAAATTATCCTCTTCCCCACCCCCCATTCAATACATCAAAGTGACTGATATAGCCAAGGTATTGCAGATGATTTTTAACATTCCCTTAACCAATGACACCTTTGTCCTCTTCAAAGTACACTCTTTTATAACTTCACACACTTATCTCAATATTACTTTTCAAAATAGTCTGCAAAGTCCTTTCAGGATTGCTACCAGCTGCTTGAACATATCCTGTTTAGTCTTAATTTTATCTAAATCTTCTCCTATTCAAAAACTCTCTCCTTTTTTTTTTTATCTGCAAAAGTCACAGGAAGCTGACAGGCCTGGGTGATGTGATATCTGCCCCCCCAAAAAAAAAAACTCTGCTTGGGAATGCATTGACCATAACAGTATCCAAACTCACTCAATAATGCTTCATTGTTAACTGAGTAACTCTATGAGAAAATGTCTGTTCATGTATCTGCAGTAAGGCCTCTTCTGATTGGTTGCCAAGTTAAAGCCATGCAAATGGTTCTTGAAATGTTCAAAATGGCTGGATACATTCCAGACAAACTTCATAGATAGATTATAAACAAGTACTGTTTTATATTTAACAATCTCAATTGCTTTTGATGTACTAACGTCAGTTGATAAACAATCTTATTACAGTGTGATAATCTTCAATTTTCCGCCTTATTTTGTGTCCAAATGTAGCTCAATTCACTACCTGTAGCCAAATCTGGCAACCCTGATTCACAAATGTCTCATAGCTGAAGTATGGATGACCCAAAATGACAAAGCATATTACCCACAGTGGCAAAATTATTATATTGCCAGCATTAAAATAGTATCATATGATAGGCAACAGTCTAGTCTAATTACATTTGCTTATTGATATTGAATATCCATTAGTGGACTTATTGATTTTTGTTCATTGATTGCTTTCTATATGTTTGACATAATCTGGAAAGCTGCTATGATTCCATACTCTTTAGTTACCCAGATATTGTGTCCTAGGAACTTAAACTCTTCTCTCTTGTGAAAACTCCTTTTTCCTCTTTCTTTTCATCCTGCTCTTTTTCTCAACACTATTCTCTCTACTGAGACTATTAAAGCATCAGCCATTTTCTAGAGAAGTGAACTTAGAAACATCGGATCTTTATTATTGAGGCAATATCTGGCAGCCTGTAGACTTCAGCTGAGCGTTCAATTTCAGAATGAAGCTGTTCTCTATACAATAGCCATTTGGTTAAATATCCAAATCATAAAATAACTTTATCATTGTGCTTATATTAGAGGTGAGATATAGAGACCAAATTTTTCAAAAAATGTGGGGAAATGTTTTATTTCATTCATTTGTGTCCAAATAAAAGGAAATGGGCCAACCTTTTGAGAATTGGGATGGAGCTGGACCAAAACATGCCCAGACCTGCCTGAGACCCCCCCCCCCAAAAAAAAACACTAAAAATGATAGTGCATTCCAAATAACATCAATATTCACCAACAAATCATGGTAGCTGCAACCCTCCTGTCACAGCCCATAGACCTACATCTTTGCATGAGCCACACTTGTGAGGTGTTTGACACGGTGAACATATCTCTTCTGAATCATGTAGTAAGTAAATTTGAACTAAAGAAAAACATAATCAAAACAATGCCATCTTTGAAATCTTTTCTGGCTGAAGATTTAATCCCTGCTGTAATTGATACATTTTGTAAACTTGTATTGAATGACGGTCAAAAAACATCATTCTATGAGGAATTTGATGATGTATTGAATAAAGCTGGTAAAAAGAAAAAGGTTACATTATATAAAGAAAGACGTTTTGGTCTTGGATATAGTGTTGCTGCCTTGCTTCACAAATTTTGATGATCTAAGGAATACTGTTTCAGATACACCATCAAATAATCAAATGGTACAGGTATATGTGAATTCTACCTCGAAGTGGAATATATTGAATGCATTTTAAGATGTTTTATAGTTTACTTTGAAAGTCATGATGCCATTTTTAAACATGTGTCAGTTGGAGTCACTAAAAACCCTCTTGATCATTCTTCCTGTTCTTTATAATGGCCTGAGATGTTCAAATATGGACACTTTCCAAAACTATACAGTTGATTACTCATCAAAATTAGAGATATATATCTTGGATCATATTTACAAACAAGCAGTAATTGATTTGCAGCAACAGCCTGGTTGGGAGTTTGGTTTCAGCATTGAAGGTGAAAAGCCACGATGTTATGATCTGACTAAAGTTGATCCTGAAGTTTTGTCAAAGCTCCCTTCATAAAACCTCATCTGTGAGAGAGATCTTTCACATATGGACAAGATAGCAATTTGAGCAGCATATTGTTCGAATTGTAACTTTACTGCAAAATGTATGAGGGATGACATGACACTATAGAAGGCCTCAGTAATTACCATTGACAAGGAGACTAAGAAAATAGCAAAACTGTTGGATGAAGAATAAAGAAAATGGTTCAGTAGTCAAGAGGAAATCACCAAGGCCAAGCTTGCTGAAAAGGAAAGTCTATTTGACAGGATGAATGCTATTGTATGTAAATGCAAAGCTCGCAATGGCCGATTCATATCAGAAGAGACTGAAGAAGGTATGAAAGCAGTTAAAGATAAGCAGAAAAGAAAAGATGTTGAGGAATGAAATAGTTCTCTGAAAAAGTTTGAGTAAAAAAGATTGCTGAGAATACCCTGATTTGTACAAAATGAACAACACTACAGTAGTGCAAATGATAGTAAACTTGGTGATCTTGTTGTTGGGTAAATATGAAATTGATTGTGATACTGGTGCCACATTCCCAGATGTAGAGACCATGTTCAATGAATTGAATGAATCTCAGGAAAATGTTGATGAATCTGTTCCACTGAATGAAGAAGATGAATGAACCATGCCTGCCAATTTGTGACAATGATAATGGGAGAGCCTAGTGTGTCAGAATGACTTGAGAAAAAATTGGCACAGATGAATACCTGATTGACTGTCTTGAATGCATGCCAAATGACAAGATGAAGAAACTGTGGTGATACCCAGCCAAAGTAGATCAACAGAAGACACTAAAGATTCAAATTCTTCTGTGTAACGTGATTGGATCATGGGACTTAACAGTACACCAGTATTTGTTTTGCATAACAATGATGTTATCGATGAGTTATTTAAATCATTATACTGTTAATGAGTTGATATGTTTGTGTTTCATATTAATATTTGTTTAGAAATTTGGACTGTTTTATACTTTTTTTAACCACAGCTAAACAGTTGCATACAATTCAGTTTTATCATTGAACATTATATTAGTTATTTTCTGAACTTTGCCAATTCAGACCAATTTTAGCATTTTTTGACAAAATTCTTTCATTTTTAAGCTTTTTGACAGGAGTTATGACATATGTAAGACTTAATACATATTTAATTGTTTTAAGATATATCAGCCTGATCATGTGTCTTGATAGAATGTAATGTTGAAGTATTTGTTGATTTCAATTCAAGTCAATTTTGTCCCCATTATTTTCTTGAAATTTGGTCTATTTCAGCTCCAAAATACCCTATTGTTTTGGAAATTAATGTGTAGACTCCATATTGTGTATGTAGAACCATGAATTTCATTATTTGAATCATTTTGGTGAAGATTTGTTGGTGAATATTGATATTATTTGGAATACTGTTGCCTGTCATATGAAGCTGTTTTAATGCTGGCAATATATTTTTGCTACTGCATGTTTCAGTCTGAATCCATCCCAGTTTTCCAAAATTTTCAAAAAGTTGGCCCATTTCCTTCTCTTTGAATACAAATGAGTGGAATAAAACACTTTCCTACTTTTTTTAAAAATTTGGTCCCTATTTATATGACAAATTACAAAAGTTTTTGTGACATGTTTCACCCATTAGAACTTCATGTCATATGTTTCATCCCTGATGAAACTTTTTTACAATTTGTCATAATATTTTTCTAAATACCGTTTGTTGATATATAAAATTATACACAATTATATATTGTTATATCATATATAAGTAAAATGTTTGACACTTAGCTGATTGGTGTTACCTTCAGCATCCTGACTCCAGAGTTTCATAGACAGACCGTTGTCAGGGGGTATCAGCAATTGACTGCTTATACTTATTAACTTTTTCTTTTTTATATCCACTAATTGGTGTCAGTTTTTTTTTTTTTTTTTTTTTTCTCTCCATTGTGTATGTGTGCATGCGCTCATGTAGAATGTTGTGATTATTTGTACTTTTAGTCATTTTTTCTCACTTTACAATCACTCCGTAACCTTCTCTCTCTTTTTCTCTTTTTCATTCCAATTGCTACCATTTTGACTTCTGGCTTCCTAGACATACAGTTATGAATTTTTGAGTGTTCTACTGTTTTGTTGATTTATGAAAATTGTATTTCATTTTTTGGCATAAATCATTTGAATGCTTATTTCTAAAGAACTATGGCTTACGATCAACAAAGTTAAGCAACATCGACTTTGGTTAGTACATAAATGGGTGCCCACTTGGGAATACCATGTGCTGTCAGCTTGGATATGTAGGTGGTGTAATGGATAATGGCTCAGAATTGTTAATTGGTGAGTCAAGTTCCAATTTCTGTTGCATTCATTGTATTCACTTTTGCACAAATACCCTTGGGAAAGGTATGAATCTGCTTATCCCCCAGATATGGGTTAATTAGTAAGATTTGTATCACTAAACCATTATTACCTCTAAAAACAAAAATTCTTGAAATCTAAAAATATTTTCTGGTTTTAAATAACCCGCAGAATACAATCAATGAAAAACAATTTAAAGAATGGATTTATTTTTAATCTGATATTTTTATAAATTCAAAAGTCCTTATAGTGGATACACATATTTGAAGGAGATGTCCCATTTTTATTTATTAAATGCATTATGCTACTTGGCCTGTGCACTCAAAAAATCTTAGTTAAGAAAATATTTCCCAGGCAGGAATTGAATATGCATATGTTTAATTCCTGCTAGGAATGCATTCTCTTTACTAAGTTTAATAAATAAAAATGGGGCTTCTGTTTCAAATACAAAGTATCTATTATAATATTTGTCATGTATGTAGTGTTAAGAGAATCTATAAATGAAACTTCTAGTTCTGGGTCATTTGATGTGGGCAGACGACTTTACCAGTGGACGTCTTTCATCTGAATATTCATTGAGTGGCACCAAAATCAAGCTTGCTCCTGGCTAAGTTGGTTGTTGTTGAAACCTGCTTCAGTGCAGTCCATTTATTACTCTTCACTGACCTGATGTCTAAACTATACCACAAAACCTAGTAACTGCCAACTGAAGTTATTTTGAAGTGTCTCTAACTTGTCGGTAAGCCCTTATTATAACTTCCAATTGTAAGGTTATTGTTATAACACACACTCGTATTTGGTATAACGTAATTCGTATTCTCTATATGTAATGCTTGGGCCATTGCTATATTCCTGTATAGTTAGTATGAAGGCCGACTCCAATATGACTATTACTAACCTCATACCATGGAACTCTTTATAGTCTTGGTATAGTTCATGTAGTCACCAGGGGTGTACTCTTTACTTCACAACAGCCGTTTATGTTTTTACTTTATAGCCACTAATCAAATCATTAAAATTACTATAAAACCCTTTTTTTGTTACAATAAAACTTAGTTGGTTTTCCTGTCATTTCAATTTATTTTTCTTTTTTTTTATTTCTTTTTCACACACATGGGGAGTGTGTGTTTGTGTATATATATATATATATATATATATATATATATATATATATATATATATATATATATATGGTGTGTGTGAATATAAACTAAATAAACAAGATATTTGCAGCTGTATATATATGCGATAGTGTACATACACAGATAAGCAAACAAATATTTATTTAATTTATGGTGTAAACAAAAACAGTGCTTAATGTAGTTAAACAGAGTTATGAAGTATATATTAATAAATACACATGTACCTACGTTTGTAGTGCAACTTAATCTTTCATGGTTTCCCAAGTCATCAGGCACAAATAGCAAATGAACCACTTTTATATATATATATATATATATATATATATATATATATATATAAGTCACAGCATTAAAAAAAAAATCCATGACTATGAGAGGATTAAAATAAAAATAGTTAAAATAAAATAGTTCCACATGCTTTATATAAAATTATTCCATCATATATATATATATATATATATATTGCATCTAGCATGAAACACTGTCGCCTCTAAGTGTTGACTTCAATGTTCACTTTTATATTTACACACGCTCTATTTCTGATATTGAGCACTTTATCCCATAAATATAGTAACACCTTAAGACTATATTTCTTATATATATATATATATATATATATATATATATATATATATATATATATATATATATATATATATATATATATTTTGGTTTTGGTTAGACATTGCATACGATTTGGTGTATCATATTTTGGTCAAGCAAATGGCACAGCAAATCCTATACAATATTTTACAGAATTTATAACTTTAACAGTATTTGATATTCTTATCTTCAGAATAAAGAATGTGCATTTGTAAAAGCTAAGGAAAAATGTACAAAAAGGAATATAAAACCTCATTTCAGATCTGGGTTTTTCCTCCTGTTAGCTTTTCTTTTCTTTTAGTGAACAATTTATATGGGTTGGGATATCCTTGGCTGATAGACATAGTGTATATACACTGACATTTTTAACAGAAGGAAACGCTAAAGTACATTGCTATAATCAACTAGCAAATATTTTTGGCTCTGACCCATAATATAAGTAACTTTTAACGGGAGATTTCAGTGCTGTTGATGCTTGCAATGATACCTTCTGGTATAGTATTATAGATATCTACTCAACTTAGCTTAAAATGGCACAAGACCAAATGGAAATAAATATAGGTTAAAAGATTGTAATGATTTGCCAAGTGGGGATGGCCTTGAAACTAAACCTTCCAAATATTTTCTTTTATTTAGGCTGGAACATCAACACCTGTCACTAGTAGGAATTATGCAAATATCTTAGTCATAAAGCAGGCTTCTGGCTAATTATTAGATAGTAATAGGAAGTTCCTAGGCTAGAATTTGACGAATTTTATAGCTGATTCTAGTCATATTAGAAAAATTGATCAATTTTTTTGGCAGCAGTCCTTATAAATGGAGATTAGCCTCCCCCCCCACTCATATTTTCTGGTGTTTTGCTGATGATTGGTCATCTTGAATGCTCATCATCTTCAATATAAACCTGGTTCAAGACATATGTGCTCCTCAAAAGAATAATTGCATAGTAGATTTGATGGTCTTCATGCATAATTTAATCCATGTTTTTTTGCTCAAATTTGTCAGTCATCACAGAACTATTTCAACACAGTGTTACAAATAATAAATTATTAAACACAAGTCAATATCATGAAGCCTATTGGTAGACTGACTCAGCAGGATGGGTACCTATGTGTATTAGCTGCACACATTTCAATTAAACAGTACATATAATCCAGAAACTTTCTGCTTCATATTGAAGAAGGGGGGAAAAAATTGTGGCATTGGAAATTTGACTTTTGCTTGGACTTTAACCTCCATCACAATTGGTACCTTTTTACCAAAAGAACAGTTGATAGATAATTTCAGTGTTCTCGGACATGATAATAAATAAAATTGGTTATAAAAAGACCATCAATGCAACAGCTCTATTCTATCTATGTTTACATTAACTCTGAAACACTGACAATGCTTTTCTTCTTTGTTTTCAATGAATTTCAATAAAAGAATCATTAGTAATGCATTTCCATTATACATATATAGCAGCACTATTTTGTCATGTTTGAATTATTTTCTGACGGCTAAAAATATCTTAGAAAGTGAACAGCCAAAAATTGCTAAATCTGAAGCCACATGATAATCTTTAAAGAAAACTTTGAATGTGCAAAACTCAAGAATGCTGATGTCTAATGGCTTCTTGAAATACTTTGAAAGAGACCATTACTTCATCTATATACAATGGGAACAATGTTACACAAGACAGATTATTCCCAAGAAGAACTGTTTGCCAAAAGGTAGTGATTAGCAAGTTTCTCTCAGGGAGCAATTACTATGTTAGTGAAGTTGATTTTTATTAGGAACTCTGTACAACACAGCCCTGTGCCAGACATTTTTTTCTTTTACTAATGTTCACTCAATACATGGCCCAAGGGTCACTCAAGGTAGAAGGGTACAACATAAGAAAGAGCAAGATAACAGGGAAAATAGCTAATTCTAGACTTGGAAAGGTCAAGATTTAATTAGTGAATAAAATTAGGAGGTTAGGAATATAGATTTGAAGTAGACTTTAGAAGGCAACAAAAGATGAATCTCTTCTGTTCAAAAGACTAGGAAGGAGTGTGAACCAAATGATAGGCAAACCTGTCTATTTCTATTGGGAGAAAAAAACAAATCAATAATTACTGAATAACATTTCAGATTTCAAGCTGAGATGTCAGAGGTATAGAGTTGAAGGAACCAGAAACCCAATCCTAAACAGGAAACAAAGAATGAACCTCTACTCCTGTTCAAAACATTGGGGAGGTGTATAAACTGGACAATAGGTGAACTTAGTTAATAACCTCAAAGTAATAATAAACAGTAATAAATAAAATTAGGTAAAACAATGGCAAAATCAGGTTTTTTCATTTATTTAAATCCTGTATATATAATAAATATTATATATAATAGCCTTATTCAATCAGTCATTAAATTCTCATCAATGACAATCTTTGTTACTGGTTTTCAGTACACGTCTATTTAAAAATTACTTGCAATGTTTTCCTATATTAAATTCATTTACAATGCAGTTACATTATACATCTAATAGCTATGTTTTGTTAGTAACACTTTACTGAATTTCTGACTACTAATGGTTCTTTTTTTTTTTTTTTTGTCAATAATACTTGTTAATTCCTGATTACTAACAGTCCTTTTTTAACTAATTTTCAATTTTTGTTTTTAACGCTTAACATTTAGATTGAAAAAAAAAAAAAAAAGGTTAATTCATTGTCAATTCATTCAAAAAAAAAAAATTTTTTTTTTTTTCAATTTAATTTTTTTTGCGTGTGTGCTTTCTTTATTTTTACTGTTTACCTGACCTGTATTATAATCACACATTTTTAAAAATTCTTTTCAGACATCTACAAATTCATTATACCGCTACTATGGAATTTTCATATCGGGATTTTTATTCTTAAAATATTTTTTTTCTATATCATTTAACTCCAAGCAAGACAATAAAGCCACTAAGATGCAAGGGGTTACTAAGTGTTAGAGAATATGAGGGGCAAAAAAACATCATTGAGGAGAGAGAGAGAGAGAACGTTAAAAGAGCAAGAATTCGGCCAGTAGATAATAATTGACATTGCATTTAAATTTTTGAAGATAAAAGTTGACTGGGAAGCAAGAAACTAGAAAATTTCCACAAGCAAGAAGTGTGAGAGAAGAAACTATTATCATAGAACTTAGTTATGTTTCGCCATTTCAACTGTAAAAAGATGAGCCAATTTAGTACTGTGTTTAAATTCATAACATCTAATTGCCATAAAGGGAAGTTCATCAGAACAATTACCATAAAAGACTAATTATGGAAGTGGGAAAGTGATTGAAGCTGATATGCCAGGTCAGAACCAATAATATTACAGATTCTTTGGATTTTATCAAGAATCTCTAAATATATAAAAAGAGCACCACACCAGATATAGCAGTAGTATTCAAAGCAAGGATGAATGGTAGACTTATAGATATGTAAGATAGATTTTGGAGAGAAAAACTAAGCAATTGATCTAATATAATCTTTCCACTTCACGTTAGTAGAACACATTAGTCTGATGAGGTGCAATAAAGGTTAGCATCAGCCATACTGATGGAAGGTAAATAGGTTCTATCAGATGATTAAACGAGAACAGTTTTTTGTTTTGGAGATGTTAAAATTAACAAGCTATTTTTCAATAACTAAAAAGGTTTTTTTTTTTTTTTTTTCTTTGCATATGCTGTTCAATTTTTCCTCAAATTTTCACTTCAAATTAAAATTTGATCTTTTTTATTTCTACATAACATCCCACTAAATGTTACATAAGACAAAATGAATGGTAATATCTCCTTGGAAAGAACCTTCATCATTCTTGAGGTGGATTGTATAGAATAGGACTATAGAGTGGATCTGTTTGAGTGCTGATGTTTTGGCATGGTTATTTGGACACCAGCTAATTTGGTGCCAGACTTTCAGGCACTAGGAACAAAATCTTGATTAATTCATCATTATTTGCAGGTAGAACTTTAAAAAGTTTTAAAACTGTTGAAAAATGAAAACATTAAATCATTTATCACTAAACAACTGTAATGTAACTTCATTCAGTTCATTTATTATGATCAAGGCTCCTTAAGTATCCAATAGTATCCATGTTTTCAAATCTAAGAACAGTTCATGTATTCTTCTATCTGCATCTCTATTCTTAAACATTTTTCCCAGCGTCTAAACATCTGGCACCCAAATGGCCATGTCAATTTTTTTGTGCATTTAAGATTAAAATGAAAGACAATGTCTATTTTTCATATTTTATGATCACTAAAGGCTTTTTATAACATCTGTACTGTGAACTGCAGAAAACCAAGTTCCAATTTCCATTGGCTTTGTTATATTTACTTACATGCACATACTCCCAGCAATGGGTTAATTAGTAAAACTTGTATCACTAAACCATTATTATCTCAGAAAAAAATTTTTACAATCTAAAAATATTTTCTGGCTTTAAATAACCTGCAAATGGTTGATAATAAAAAATTAATCATTTACTGTGAATTGGCTACCCATCTCAATTTCTTGATTTTATTACGACATTTTATTTTTAATGAAAATCTCTATTTTACAAGGGTTTAATTTTTGTCACAATTTTTAAGATCAGGAATTATTGTTTTTTCTATTTGGATCAGAATTTTCATCTTGTACTCAACATTTCAGCCATTGTACCCCTGGTTATCTTCAGGTGTCTGTATTTGGTAACCTTATTGGAATTTCAAACTGAACCTTCTATTTAATTCTTCCATTGCAACCAATGAATTCTTGGTTCCAGGGTATCTTCCTCTTTGGTGAAAAAATTCCAGCATTCACATGCATGGCCTTAGTGTTTACTCCTCTACAAGCTGAAAAGTTACGGTATCTTCAGGCACATTTTTGATCTGATCCAGTCATTCGTATTGAATTGTGAAATGAAAGTTCTCCTGAATGGATACTAATGCAGGTGTCCTCCAGTGTTCCATCCTTGGTTCTACACTGTTTTTAATCTTCATTAACGACCTTCTGGATGACATCAGCTCTCAACTTGTCATCCACTCTGATGACACTATCATTTACTCCATCCTTGATAGTAAGGCTGATCAGTCAGACAAGGTTAAAATGGCAGCTGGGGTCTAAAACAACCTCATTAACTGGAGCAAAAGATGGCTTGTCAATTTTAACACCTCCAAAACTGAACCTCTCTCTGTTAATCATCTGAGAGACCTCTCTCTGCTGTCCATCAGCATGGCTGATGCTATCCTTCAGGAAAGTGACTTATTGTGCCTTTTTGAGCTAATGTTCTTGGCTGACATAAAGTGGAAAGACTGAATTGAATCCATTGCTAGGTCAGCTGCTAAGAAAGTCTGTTCACTGCAGGGCGAGACAATTTTTCTCTCTGTAATCTATTGTGGAACTCTCTTCTGGCTCCATGCTTTCCAGCCAACTTTAACCTGCAAAAATTTAAATGCAAGGTCAATTGCTATCTACTTTCCTCCTGAATGCTTTTTTTTTTCCTCTTTCTACTCATTACTAAATTTTCTGTTCTTAATTCCTCCACACCCTGTAACCCCTCACATGTTAGTGGCTGTACTGCCTTGCTTGTGGTGATACCATAAAAAAAAAATTCCATGAGAATAGATTGTTCTCATTCCATTTTCCAAGCTAAGATAACTCATATGAGTGTATACTCTCCAGTCTTGTGTCTGTTTCTTCCATTGAACCAGAGTATGACTTTTCAGTACTACTACTGGACTCAGGGATTGAACTCTGTCAAGCAACCACATGTTTTAACCAAAGCTAGTAGTGCTGAAAAGTTATATATTCTGGAGGGTACAATAGCCAAAACATTGAATATAACAACCAAGATATTAGTCTAAATATCAACATATACAATAATAATAATAAAGACTCTATCGTTTCAGGCTTGAAGTAGACATATTTTTGTTCTAATCCTATTTTCCATGTATCTTAAAGCTATGCTCGGATACAAAATAAGTGCCTTACTTCAATGAATGATAAACAGATTGAGACTTGATAGATGTCTGTTCAGTCTATATTGATTCAAAGATAAAGAAACAATAGTTATAAAGCTGTAACATGCTCTGAGCATAAGCCATTGCATTCTCTTAGTCTTCAAATGGCATCATATATATGCAATCATATTAGCTTCATAATTAATAGATGAGTTCAATCCTCAAGATTCTTTCACAACCTGTTCCTTGGATGATCATTGAACCAATTGAATTTAAAATCAGACTACTTAGCAACTCATCATTTCTCAAAGTTGGCAGCTTTCTCAATGAAAATTCCAATATTGATAATGAAACTGACTGCAAATAAACTATAGGCTTATTCTCATGTTATGTTTGGCAAGCTACACAAGTCTTCGAACAGTAGATCTGGACACATGAATATAGGCACATAGCTCATAGTATGAAAAGATATTCCTGCTTTACCCTACATATAAAATGCATTGATATAATTACTAATGATATGGTTATTTGCTTAGTTTAATCTGTGTGGTTTGGCTTGTGAGAACTGAACTTGACCATACAGTAATAATAGTTTACTAGACTAGCTCACTAACTTTTACTCCATGGCAAGTTACCAGTTTCTAAGTTTGCCACAAGACTATTAACATAGAGCACCCAGTAAGGATCAAACTCATTAGACAGTAATAATGATCTGTTAGATTAACTTCCTATTTTAAGGTACTTCTCAAATATTATTTATTAAGCTTACTTGGTCTGGTACAAGGCCACAAACAATATGGGGCACTCAGTGAAGATTATTTATTACTCAAGTGAACTAATTGCAAGGCAAACCTGCTTAGTTGGTGGTCCTTGTCCAAAGCCACTATAGTGAAGCACCAAGTAAGAATTTAATTCAGGATACTAACAAATTAGTCCCTGTGATGAGCTTGCTATTAAGCTATGATAAATATCCTGTATGTCAGCTCATTGAAAATTATTTAGCCTGAGTAAACTTTGTTTTATATTGAACATTTCTTGGTAAAACAAATGTACTAATTTCTTGGTACAGCAAACATTAATTAGGAAGTCTTGCTTTGTATAATCCGCTTTGTGGTTAATAAAAATAAAATATAACAAGGGTTGTTGTTCATGACCAGCTAAAGGCTAGGATTTCTAAAGCTGATTTTGTAAGTAATCCTTTTTTCCCCACTTGGAAGATTGGTGTAATACAGTTTCCTCTGCATTTTAATTGATCCTGACCTAGCATCTTGATGTCAGTCACTTACTCACGGACATGATATGGCTTCCCTCTATCTTTTTTACAAATATTTTCATAGCAACTGTTCAGACAATTTTTTCCCTTGGTGTCCCAATTACATGAATTTAAGAATGCTACTAGATTGGCAATTAGGTCCCACCCTTTTATTGTTGAAATAGTTAAATATAACTGCCACTTCTACTCCAACAGTTTCTTTTCTCACACTTTTTGCCAGTGGAACTCCCTTCTGCTTATTTGCTTCTCTGATAACTGCAATCTTCAAAAATTTAAATGCAACATCAATCGCTATCTTATGTTGACTTGAACCCCATTCATATTTTATCCTATCCTCACCCCCCATGCCTAGTCTTTTCTCACTTTCTCTGTCTGTAACCCCCTTGCGTACTAGTGGCATTCCTGCCTTGCTTGGGGTGAAATGATTAAAAAAAAAAAAAAAGTATTGTGCATTTGACCTTGTGTTAAAAAATGCTAAACTATTGTGGATATTGTATAAACCTATCTTGATAGTTGCATATTTTCTACTGTCACCATCATTGGTTTACAAGCATAGCTAAAAACCAAAACTTTGATGTTGGTAAACCCCCACTCACTCCATAGAAAATTGACATCACATAGTCTTCCAGCAACCATTTTTCTATCAGTTTGGTTTATTACTATACAAAAGTAGATTTTAGTAAAGTTTTTCTTTTTTGTACCAATGCTCCAGCTATATATAGACAAGAATTTTAAATTATGTACTATGATGGCCATATAAAGATGTCAGATTACAGAAAACTTCAGCAACATCTCTGTGGGGATTGAAGACTAACCACTGTTTGCATGTTTGTCTTTAAAATACCAAAGTAACATTAAGAAATATTTCAGCAAATTTGACATTCTCCAAGACTTAAGAAAATTGAGCAAGTAGACAAATTGAATGTCTCTCATTGATCTACAGAAATATCATATAAAATAAGAAGCTGAAAATATGAAACATTGTTTGAAAGATAGATTTCAACAGAGAAACCAGTGTTCAAGTTGTCTTTCCATTTCTTTAAAAATACCTATAATACAAATTAGATTTATTAGTTATAAAAAAAAATGGTTTACCATAGCAGGATGGTAAGCAAAACTTACCTCACAGACCATTCATCAGTACCATGAGTTTGATATTCACTGGATGTTGGTCAATATAAAACTAAGTCTAGGGAATATCTAAAAGACATCCCATGCAACAGAGGGTTAAAGTATTGTTTTTTGAATTTAGTGGTATGGCAATTAAGAGTTCAATCCCTGGGCTGGGTAGTATAGATTCAGTAGAAACAAAACTAGCAATAAGTGAACAGTACTTAAAAAAAAAAAAGAAAAGAGATATCCCTAGACACAGACAGCAGAATGAGAACAATCTACCCTATATATAGATTAAATAAAGGGTTCAGCTTGGAATTCCCTGATGGTTACCTAGATCTACAAACACCTGACGAAGTTTAGAGGGCATAATAACTGAAATATGATGATATAGGTT
The DNA here is from genome assembly GCA_903632075.3 of Acanthosepion pharaonis. Taxonomy (NCBI): domain Eukaryota; kingdom Metazoa; phylum Mollusca; class Cephalopoda; order Sepiida; family Sepiidae; genus Acanthosepion; species Acanthosepion pharaonis. Next base: position 1,050,720 of record CAHIKZ030000587.1, on the reverse strand, counting down.
GAGTATCCTTTATCAGAAATTCCAAAATCTGAAATATGATAACTTGCCACAAATGGAAAATTTCAAAAAACACGGCTTAGCATGATTATTGGATTGCAGTGTTACAAATAAAAATGCTGATTTTTTCAGTTTTATTACATTTAAATTCAGAATCTGTGTTTTGTTTTATACAAATCCTGAATGTAGTGCAACATTTTAATCAAAACACATCATTGATAGAGACTATCATTGATAGAGACTATCATTGATAGAGACTATCATTGATAGAGACTATCATTGATAGAGACTATCATTGATAGAGACTATCATTGATAGAGACTATCATTGATAGAGACTATAGCATGATTATTGGATTATCATTGATGTTACAAATAAAACTATCATTGATAGAGACTTTTTTAGAGACTTTTCATTATCATTTAAATGATAATCAGAATCTGTGTTTTGTTTTTATACAAATATTGATAGAGACTGTATGATAGACTATCATTGATAGAGACTATCATTTTACTATCAAAATAGAGACTATCACATCATTGATAGAGACTATCATTGATGAGACTATCAATCTCTTCTTCAATTTCTCATTGATAGAGACTACCTTGTTCTATCATTGATAGACTATCATTGATGATGTTGCATTTCAGATATTTTTTGATAAGTAGTGTGAGACTATATTGTTTTTTTTTTGATAGTTTTTTTTTTTCGTTGATATATATTGATAGAGACTATCATTGAAAGTATCAAAACATTATTTTTATGTGAAATATCTTGATAATTTCACTGACTTGAAAAATCTTGATAGAGACATTAGATGATTATCGATAGAGACTATTATAGAGACTATCATTGATAGAGACTATCATTGATAGAGACTATCATTGATAGAGACTATCACAAAATTTATTAAATGTTATATAAAGACTATCATTGATAGAGACTACCTTCAGAGACATCATTGATATATTATCATTGATGATATCAATGATCTCTTCTTCCAATTTCTCACACCTGTTCTAGAAGTAGTGTTTGATGTTGCATTTAAATATTTTTTGTAAGTAGTGTGCATATTGTTTTTTTTTTTTTTTTTTTTGTATATGTACAGAAAGTACAAAACATTATTTTTTATGGAAATTTCATTTAAAAATCTGTGTGAGCATTACATGATTAGCGTCATTACCTATATCTGTATGTACACAAAATTTATTAAATGTTATATAAAACTACCTTCAGCATATATGTATAAGCTGTGTTATGAAATGTAAAGGGATATCATGTTTATGGGGTTTCATTCCCAAATTGACCCAATTTTATAGATGCTATATACAAATTAAATAGCCTATATTCCAAAATTTGAAAACCCAAGCTCTTCTGTTCCCAAGACTTTCAGATAAAAGATTCTCAACCTGTAATAACAAAGACAGGGACATTAATCTGATTGTAAATAATGTAACTAATATTTTACATTTGGACTAAAAGATCTGATTTTTGAGTTTAAGAAAATCCAAATCCAGAGCCTTCTTACTCCTGTTGCAGGAACCATAGCAGCCATACTCACCACACTTGATTAATTGCAAGTTGGTGAGGCCATTTAACCCATAGTTGGGGTGGATGGGTGTTGACTTTAAGAAGTTTATCTGACCTTTAACAGTTCTTGTGCAGTAAGGAGGATAAGCGAAACTCCAGCAGCGTTTAGTGAGGGTGCCAGTTTAGCTGGCAACCATGCAGGTTTTGAATTCAGAATTGTTTTTCTCTTAGACTGGTTGCCACACAAGGCTATAGGACCCAGTCTGTCTTGCTATTTACCCATAGCTGTGGGGCCAAAAGAAATATATTCATACCTTTCCCCAAGATTATTGACACATAAGTGAATATAACGAACTCAATTGGAATTGAAACTTGGCTCTCCAATTCCTCAATCTGAGCTGCTACCCATTCCTCCAACATGCCTTCATGGCATTGGATTCTAATATTTCACTTCAGAAAAGCATTTTGAGATGTTAGAAAACTATACTCAACATTTGATAAAAATGCTGATAGAATTAGTTCAATTAATTTTTGTTAATCTCCTTATTCTCATACAAAGAAGATACATTTGAATCATTACAGCCAGAGACAGTGTAAGATTGTCTGAAGAAAATCTAAATCCAGAATGTTGTCCTTCTTGATTGGTTGACACCCAAAGCTATAAGACTCCATCTGTCCTGCTATTGAATCTATAGATGCAGGGAGAAGAGAGGGATTCATACCATCTCCAAGGGTATTTGTGCATAAGTGAATGTAATGAACTCTACTGAAATTTGGATTTGGCTGTCTGATTTCTCATTCTAAGCTGATGTCCATTACTCCACCGTGCCTCCAAGAAAAGCCACTGAATAAATCATGTGTCTGGTCACACTAATTATGATGCTCATATTTGGCCTTTTGTAATCCATCCCAATGTTGACATTTAAGCTTTTCATCATGAACCAATTATTTAGGTATTAGTCCAGTAAGAGTTCAAAATTAGTTATAAAGACAGTAAAATAATTAATAAGTGTGCTGGTCTACTTAATGAAACAAAGCATAATCTGTTTGACATAAATTGTTGAAACAAATGTATAAAAAAAATGTCTATCTTACAATATTTGTTTTAAACAATAGGAGTAGATATGTTTGTCTTTTGCTCTGTTCACTCTCCTTCCTTGTCCTTTGAACAGGAGTGGTGGTTTATCACTTGTTTCCTGTTTAGGATTCAGTTTCCGACTCATTCACTTAAATTCTCATTCTCTTTCACACTCAGTAGCCCCCTTGCATCTTAGTGGCATTATTGCCTGCTAAGAGAGAAATGAATAAGAAAAAAAAAATTTGTTTTTTTTTTTTTTTTCATTATTCAATGCATTGCTTTACTTGTCAGTAGTCTAAAAAAAAAAACCCCAAAAAACACAATACAGATCAGTTTCTACTGAAGAAATGAAAATTAGAAAATATACTTTTTGGTGGAAAATTATTTTGTATTATTATTATTTTTCAAACTGCACAAATATTTTTCTTTCAAGGTAAAATAAAAGAGAAATGGTAGTTTTAAAGTAAATGGTTGCAAAGAGGAGTTATTACCTATATAGTAATAACTATTAGTTATTTACTATTGTTAAAGCTTAATCAATATCAGAGAAAGAGATTGATACTTCCTTCCCCATGAAAAATGAGATTTTTTTTTGTGAAAACATTAAAAATCTTAAATATGTTTCTTCAGGAGGCACTTACTTTTGTGTGTTTCAATTCCACTTGAGAACATTACATTCATTTACATGCAAATACCCTTTGGAAAGGTATGAATTCATCTCTTCTTTCCTTAGGGGTAAATGGCAGGATAAACTGGGTCTTTATAGCCTTGGTTGGCAACCAGTCTAGGAGAACAACTTTTAATTCAAAACTTGAAGAGTTTTTTGAAGACTGTGTGGCACACTATATGTTCTAGTTCTCTGTATTCTCCTGAAAAGTATGATTTGTTCTATACAAGCCATCACCACCATAATCAAATTATATGTGTGGGTAGTCTGGCAGTTTGGTCTTAAGAACTGAGCTACTGGCTCCTTGTATGCCAAACAATGGGATTATCCACACACACAATTTACTTTAATTTTTTTCTATTTCTCTTGGTAACTGTTGTATGTATTGGGTATTTTTATGTCTTTTCCCCCTCCATTCCCCAAAATGGCAAACAAAATATCCTCCAGGTTTTATATGTGAAAATGTGGTACTTGGATGGTCAATGTTTACCCAAATGTTATAGGCTACCTAAAGTTGTGCTTAGCCTAATTCCATCATAACATTATTTCCTCATATACCATCATTATCATTACTACAACTACTATAGCAATTATCATCATTATCATTTAATTTTGTTTCTTTTAATTGTTCACCTGGGTCTTATCTTGAACCATGCAATGTATTTAATGACTGCCTGGGTAGTACATATATTATTCATATATGAATTAAACTGAACTGATCACATCTATCTTGTATATACACCAACATAACTGTCTGACTTGTTCTGTTGAGAGGGATGGGATGTGTGGGTTGTGTAATGGATATCTGCTTGGAATAAAAAATTAGAGCGCTGATTTTGAATTCCAGTTGAGTTTGTTAAATTCACCTTAATGCAAATACTCTTTGGAAAGATAAGAATGTATCTCCTCTTCCAGCAATGGGTTAAATAGTAGGACTTGAATCTAGAATAATCATTGTTCTTAAAACAAAAATTTTAATACATAAAAAAAATTAATCTTACAAATCAAAATATATTCTGGCTTTAAATAACCCAACAATTGTTAAGTCATAAAAACAAAGCAACAATCAACTGTTGATAGGGTTTAGAATACACTGATTGCATCCCTTGCAGATGGGTAAGATCCTGCTGTTCCAGGAGCCATCTCTTGGGTAAATACTTACAGACTTGGATATAAATCCAATCAATGTCTACTTTTGAATTGACATCTATATCTACCTTTCTATTAATCAATTGTGATTTTCGTCCTATAACTTATATTTGGCATTAAGTATGAATCCACCTCTTCTCTCCTCCTCAGCTATGGGTTAAATAATAGTGCTTGTATCAGTAAATAATTGTCATCTTGAAAAAATTCTTATCTAATGTTGGCAATCATGGCTCTCCTCAATTTCCTGTCCTTTGTAGCTCTTAATAAATTTTGTCTTTTTGCTATATCCTAAACCTTGTTCTGCCATCCATTTACTCAAGCTCACTCGGTAGGTAGGTTATGCATTATTTTCCTCTATCCCTCTGGCCTTCAATTTGTCCTGTGCCATACCTTTCAGGATGTTGGAAATCATGGCTCTCCACAATTTCCTCTCCTTCATAGCTCTTGATAAATTTTAATCTTTTTGTTATTTCTCCTAAACCTTGTTCCACCATCCATTTACTCAAGCTCACTAAGTAGGTTATGCATTGTTTTCCTTCTGTCCCTTTTACCTTCAATCTGTCCTGTGAGTATCAGATTTTCCAAGCACTCTTTCCTCATTTAGTGCCCTAGAAATTTCATTTGCCTCTTTCTGATGTTAAGTATAAGTTTCCTTTTTGTTTCCATTTTCTTTATCATTTTTCACATGTCTGGTCCATGGTATTCTCGGCAGATTGTCCAACATTCACTACCATATAGGAAGACTGATATTATGTAACAGTTCAGTACTCTCTTTGTTTGTAAAACTACTCTCACTGATACTGTGATATCACCTCCTGCCACTTCTGTTTGGTTGAAGACCAGAGTGTATAATGGTTATGTTAATATTAGTCTTGTTTCATTTCAAAGGAAACATTTTTCATTCATTGATTGAGAAGCCAGTGAGGTTGTCAGTTGAAATTTATAAAATCTTTCTCTTAAAACAATTTTTCAGAAACAGATTTCTCAAATACAGTAACTCGTATCGCTCTTTCCTGTTTTAGTTGGTGTTTCCCTCCTAACCTTTTGTTTGAAGTAGTGTGGAATGTCAACATTTTGATTGTCATTATTTTCTCCATTTTAGTTGTTGCTGCTGTTGAAAATCCTTGAATGATGTGGCTTGTGTTATCTGGTACACTTCTTTGTGGACTGGTACTACATAGTAATAAACAATGTTTGAAGAAGTAGGTCTTTTGTCAAGACTTTCAATCTTCACTCACTCAAAGCCATTTTTAATTATTCATATGAGAAAGTGGTTATATACAGCTGACAGTTTAGATATTTCTGAATGTGTTTGGCACCATGCCTGACATCCATATGAAAGTCTCGATTTGATGAAACTACATAAGAACATGACTCAAGGTTTCAGGTTAATGTTTTGGATTTGTAGCGATTTCCTTTTCTCCTATACTAAATTTGTTATAACTGATCCATATGTCAAGGTATTTAAAGTTTGGTATTTACTAATTTCACATCCTGAATTATATGATAGATTCAGATTATGTGCCATCACTGCTTTCATACCAATTCCAAATCATAGTTTCTCTTTTGGAAAGGCTTATCTTGTATCCTATTTCTTTGAACACTTGATAGAGGATGTTGATTTTTATCCCAACTATGAATATCTGTCATCAGCATACTCCTCCTCCCAAATCATCAGTCCATTGGTGTCTGGATGGAAAGCAAGATCATTATCTTCTATTGGTAGATTTGTTTTGGGATGTGGTATGGAATACTTAAATGATCAGTGCCCATCTCATCACATCTGTATTTGTAAATGCTCAGGGCATAGTCTAAAAAAAGATAATATAGACTAGGTCTCTCATTTTCTCCTTGTCATATTCCTGATGAGGTTTGAAAAATTTCCATACTGGGGTCCTTATCAGCCATGTAAGATTTTGTGGACTGATAACACTCCTTTATTAGATCAATGGATCATTCAGTGGATTCGGAACTAGGAAGCAGTTTGAGATGAGAAGAGCAAGTATCTATGGATGTGGTCATATGCTGCTGTGAATTCAACATTGCAGGTATACAATTTCCTGAAGTTGTTTGATGGCATATATGTTATCATTACATCCCTTACCAGAACAAAAACCAAACTGAATTGTGAGGAGTTAACTTTCATAAAATGATGAGGGCCTTGTTAATATAATGTTCATTAATCCTTTCACCATGATGGATCCAATTGAGATGCTTCTGTATGTGTTAGGGTCTTGAGGGTTACATTTTTGTTTCTATAGTGCATTAATGCATGATAAAGCACTCTTTTTGGGATGCATTTCTGATTCCAGACTTCTTTTATAAAATAGAGAAACTTGTTAAATTCAGGTAGAAAGTGAGCTATTTTCAAAAGTTCAGATTCAATATCAAGTAATTCATTATTATTCCTTAGTTTTTTTTTGTTGTTTTTTTTTGTTTTTTTTAAGATTTCTTCATCACTAGGTTCATTATTGTTTATGTTTGGAGGTAGATTTTGTAATGATTGGATGTATATTGGTATATGTTCTGTTTCTGCAGGGGTGGGGGCATCTTTAGTTTAATGTGGACATTTCCTTCTTTTTATATTCCTGTTGAGGTTTGAATGTTTCCATATTGGGGTCCTTGCCAGACGTCTAAGATTTTGTAAATCATCGGCAAGGTAAGTTATATTAGTATTCCATTTGATTAGTCATTTGGATCGATACATACTTAAAGACAAGATTTATGGTTCAAATAATAAGAAGCTTTTGTTACTGTCTTAATCAGATATACATGTGTTCACAGGGAAAAAAAAAAGTAATGTCCATTCCACATTGAGAACAGGTCATTACAACCTTCTTCATCAAGATAACTACTGGTGACTAAAAGAACTGAAAGATATCTATATAATAACAATAAATGGGCACCTCGAGGCGGTGTAATGGTTAGCAAGCTTGTCTCGCTAGAACAATTACAACTGAATAGTGAGTTTGATTCTCACTGGGTGCCCCATACTTCCGGCCTTGTGCCACATCTAAGCTACACTTAGAAAATAAATATAATAACAATAAATTACCATTTAAACAATGCCTCTTGATTTGTTTGTTTTAGACTTACCAATCCTTCATGGGTTATTTTAAAGCCAAAACAATTTTTTTCATTGTGAGTGAATATTGCATTAGTAATTTTTTTTTTTTTTTTTTTTTTTGAAGACAATTTTCCTAGATACAAGTCCTACTATTTAGTCTATAGCTGGAGGGAGTATATGGATTTGTACCGATCACAAGTGCATTTGCACATAAGTGAATGCAATGAACCAACTGGAATTTGAACTCAGCTCTCCAGTTTCACATTCAAAGCCAATATCCATTACACAACCTGCACATTCAGTTGTCACTTAAAGACCTGAAAGTATTTTATGTAGTTATTTATTTTCAATTGATAATATTTACTTTTTTTCTGTCTTAGTCATAGTCAAGAGATTTTATTATTTCACCCACCCCCATTTAAATATTGCTGTTTGTTTAAACTCCATTAGATACAGCTGTGACTAGAGACAACAAGAGATCATTGACAGTGTAAAATGGCATTGCGGGATTATTGATCTGATGGCATTTGCGCAAATATTTATATCAAAACCAGATGTTTCATGTTTTATACATATGCAAAATTCACTTGAAATAATTTAGTCTGTCATGTTTATGTCATTGAATTATTCTTAGTTTTTTTGGGTTTTTTTTTTTTAAATTTTGATTAATAGAAAACCACAAAAAAAAAAAAAAGACTACTTCATCTGACACATTAGACAGTATCAAGAAATAAACATTGTATCCATAATTAAAACAAAACCACTTCCAAACCGATTAGTCTGTTTCAGTGATCAACACATAAGTAATGATATTAAAATGCCATAAGGTCAAATTAGCAGCTGATCTAAAAAATGACTTACAATCTGTTGTTAATTGGGACAAGGAATGGCTTGTTAATTTTAACGCCTCCAAAACAAAACTTCTTTCTGTTAATCATCTGAGAGTCCCCTTTCTGCCTCCCATCACTATGGCTGATGCTAACTTCAAGTTATTATACAGTAATCTGTGCATGAACATTTTCTTTTTAACAGGAGAGAAATATCGCATAGGAATAATTCCACTCTTCTTCCAGTTTTGAAGGTTTTTTTTTCTTTTTTTTTTTCTTCTGCAACATGGTACAATTAGATATCACAACTAGTAAACTGGCAGTTGCCAGAAAAGAAATAAAATTTATTCCCAATATATTTCAATAAACGCCACTGTTGGTTTGGAATTGGTATCTGTCACTTGGATTGATTGCCAACCAAGGATAGACAGCTCTTTTTGTTCAGGTATTCACTCCTAGTGAAGAGAAGAAGTGGATTCATACTTTCTCAAGGGAATTGGTATGAAAACACAAAATCTTGGCACAAACTCAAATTCAATTTGTTGGTTCTATTTTTTATGCCAGTAGCTGTTATGCCGCAATGCATGTCTGCAGTTAAAATATAATTTTGAAATGTGTTCAAGTTACCCAGATTAAAGATATAGATCCCGTTTTAAAGCTAAATTTACTATCAAGCTTTAAGTTCAGGAATTTGTCTATGCTTAACAAATTTGCTAGGCTGTTCTCCCCATCTATTATTGAAATGTTCGTTTGGTTGTTCTCCCCATTGAAGAGGTTTGCTCAGCCGTTTGTTCTCCCCACTGAAGAGGTTTGCTCGTCCTTTTGTTCTCCCCACTGAAGAGGTTTGCTCGTCCTTTTGTTCTCCCCACTGAAGAGGTTTGCTTGGCCATTTGTTCTCCCCATCGAATGGTTTTATTTGAAGGCTTACCTTGGTCACAGATTTTTTTTTTTTTTAATCATCTCACCAATAAAGCCACTATATTGCAAGGGGTTATTGAGTGTGAAAGAATATGAGAAAAAGAAAAACATTAAGGGGAGAGAACAATAAAAGAACAGGAATTAAGAAGATGGAAGTTAACAGTTGAAATTGCATTTAAATTTTTGAAAACCAAAGTTGACTGGAAAGCAAGAATCCTGAAGATAGTTCCACGTGTGAAAGAAGAAACTGTTGGCATTGAACCATAAAATGATGAGACGTTGCCACCAATCTAATAGTACACTTAAATTTGTAAAGTCGAGGTACCAAAGAGGAAAGCTCATCAGAACGATTAGTATGAAAATATTTATAGTAAGTCAATATTTAGTTGATCTAATGAGACAAGCTTGCTAACCATTATGCCATGTGGGAGTGCACCAATCCCCACATTACTATGCATGGAAAGTCTCTTATACAAAACCTTTTAAAGTGAATACATATGATAGATAATTAGGGTATAAATCCATCTATACTAGCATGAAGTGGGCTTAATAGAAACTTATTGTATAATGTATAATGCAATCTCATGTATAATGCAATCCTTTATATTTGTATAAGGCTTACATTATAGACAAAAATATAATATATTCAAATATATTTTTGTCTGTAATGTGATCCTCATTTTATTTTGCTTGGTAGTTTTGAAATGATCAATTTTCTGTTTGTGCAATGCATCATCTGAAAATGTTAAAATGATTCTCACAAGTCAATGTAAATCTTGCATTTGGATATCTGCAGCAACTTACAAGGAAGAAAAGATGAAGAATTTGCCACATCAGTCCCCACTGGTTCTGTATATGGGTTCATTACTATTTTGCTTATAAACAAAGACAAAATTACCACAATGTTAATCAGCTGTAATGCTGTCTCTTTTTCTGAGATAGACTTTAATTATACAAGAATGTTATTTTCATACACATCTGCATATATATATCTATATAAAAGAAACAGAATAAAATGTTTTTGATTGATGTCAAAATAAACCAATATTTGTAACTTTATTTTTTGTGTTCTTTACTTGTCAGTCCTTCTTTCTAGTTTGTTTTCATGAAAATGTTTTATTAAGTGATTAGCCAAATATCTGAACATGCCTTATTTGACAAATAAAAATATCAATAAACTTTTTAGGCTAATGATATTGTTAGTTACCTTGTTCTTGAAACAGATAACAATGTTTTCAAAGTTTACTTTGTGTGAAATACAACAACATTTGGTAAAGGTACTTTTTACTTTAAATGTAAAAATAAATATTTAAAATTGAGATTTTTGTGAAAAATTATTTTAAAAACATGTCATATATTTATTTATGTATAACTTAACACAGGCACTTGCATTTTCTTTTTCTATCTAGAAATGTAGATCACTAAGTTTGTAGGCTAATATGAAAGAAGTATTTTTCACCACAAATATTTTTTCTTTACTTTCTTGTCATTGCACTGCAGCAGTGAATAGTAATAGCATAATCAAACATTATACATAGAACATTTCAGATCAAAATTCAGCTAATAATCCTGTCAGTTTATATAATTATTGGTCCATCTTTGCAAAACTCTTTCTTTCTCTTTTACTTTCTTTTGCTCTCTCTTTCTTCCCTCCTTTTTTTTTAATTATGTGCATGTAAATCAATAAATCTACATCCTAATGATGGAAAAACAATAAGTATAAGTACAACAAATATTTATTTTTCAATGTAATCTCCTGCGTTGTCAATGCACTTAATTCCAATTGAGAAATATTCATCACAAATTTTGAATATTATACAATGAAAATTTCAGATCAAGATTAAGAGCTGTATCAGTCTGCAGGCTTATTGATTCACTCTTATAAAAGAAATTTAGTATCATAATCAAAAAACAAAAATGAGGGATTGAATTATACAGGAATGTAATATTTTGGTAAATTTGTTTTACTTGTAGCAACAATGTAAGTAGTATATATAGTGGCCCTATTCTAAAAGAGCTCCTCTCATAAATGGTTAACCTGCACATTTAACCTTTTAACATTTTAACTGTTGCATTATTATAACATTGTTACCTGCTTGTGCTGGCCTGTTTTGGGAAAAACAGGAAATTGTCATTTACTAGAAATAAATGACAGTAAACACACAATTTCCATGGATTCTGCCATTTTGGTTTCAGTCAGACACTCTGCATATAGACAAAGATAAACAACACTCCCAATACACAATGTAATAAAAATATGAGACAAAATAGGTTGTACTATATGCTACAAAATGCTTGTTTGGAAATAGTACTAAGTGCTAGTTAGCTTATAACACAATGTTTTGATTATACACACACACACGTCAGCAGCATGCAATGTAAATTATGTAAAGATAAAAATGTATCCACAACAGCAGTAATGTTAAAATATATCTATAAGTTCAGGTTTTAAATTGTCTGAATAATAATGTTTTAATGCAAAGATCTAAATTATCAAGGGCAGCCAAGTAACTACAATGAATGACTGAACTCTCAATTCTCTATCACTAATGTAGATGGTTGGGGCCCCTTCTTCAGCTCTGTTCACTGCTGCCTGTAAACACCGGTTTATATGGAGAATCAATTATCACCTGTAACCTTCTACGTGTTTCTTGTAATGCAAAATTTCTTTTATGAGTCAGTATCTTCACCTCTTTTCCCAGACCTCATTATCTGTTAACACACATCAAATTCTCTGGGAAAGAAACAAAGAACTTGAAAACCAATAATATAATATATCTTAGGTAGTGACCCATATTCTGTTTTTAATTTTTTTTTTTTTTTTTTTTTTTCCCAATCAAGTTGTACTGATTTCCTAGATGTTGAATATATTATTCATTTTAGCATGTTAGGCTAATTATATTTTTGAATTTCTCAGCTAGATTTGTCTTGATATATTCCATCCTAATGAATGCTTGGAGTTAGTCAAAAGTTAGTTTCTCAGCTTGTTTTGGTTTTGACACATTCTATTTTGATAAATGCTTGACCATTGGGGTTACCAAAAAGTATGTTTCTAGTGATATAAACTCATAGGCTCAGTTTCAAGCCATTATAATGCTCTTCTTAATCTTCATTTTATAGTTCTAATTAATATTTTTGAATTTTAATCTTCTATTGATCCATACTTTAATTAGTATTTTTTTTAATCTGTTAGCTTAACCCTTTCACTGCCAGAAGTCACCATTTACAACTTTCATGCACCATTAAAACTTTAAATAAATTCACCTTGTTACAAGATGGCACACAGTAAAACGGACCCTGTTCTCTTTAAAAATGACATATTCCCAGTATGAGGCATGCTAAGAAACAATCTTTTCTTATTTTATACCTTATTTTTACTGTTCTTGAAAATCTCATTAAAGAAAGACACAAAATGAACATTCACTGATATTTACATTCTGTTTGTCTCTATTTTCTTCTTTTAATCTATATTTCTAAATTGTTGCTTTGTCTTTTCTTGTGGATTCTAAATAAGTTGAATCATTACTGCAATTTATTTCATTTGATATCAGCATTAATTGCTTTTTATCTTAGAACAAAATGTTCTTGGCAGCATTGTCTTCAGAGCAGAGATTTTGAAACTGAAAATTCAAAGATACCTTCTACAAAGGAAATATTCTAGCCAACTCTTACTTTTAGCATTTGATTTCTGGACTGTAATTAATGAAATACTAAAATAACCAACTTTTTCAATTTTTGAAAATCATTTTTAAAAAAAATGGTTAAAAATACATAGGTACATGTCTACATATAATTTTTTTCTTCTGTGAAATGGATGATGTTTCTCTTCTAAAAGATTCACAGTAGATCTAATATTTGACATGTTATATTTCTTAGCCATATTCTTCTATGTGCTGTGTCTCTTTATGATATTGACAATCATGGTTCTCCACAATTTCCTGTCCTTTTTAGCTCTAATTAAGTTTTTTTTTTTTTTTGCTATCCCTTCTAAACCCTGTTCTGCCAAACATTTACACAAGCTTATTAGGTAGGTCATTCGCTGTTTTCCTTTATTCCTCTTACCTTCATTATGTTCCATGAGTGTCATATTTTCCAAGCCTTCTCTCCTCATTATGTGCCCAAGAAATTTAAACTATCTGTTTTTGATTCTAAGTATATGTTATTTTGTTTCTATTTTCCTTAAAACTTTGTTGCTATCCATATGTTCAGTCCATGGTATTCTCAGCATCCTTCTGTAGAACCACATTTCTGTTGCCTTAACTCTCTCCACCTGTAAGGAAACTGTCCAACATTCACTGACCCTGAAGAGGGCAGATCTTACATAACAGTTCAGCACTTTCAGCTAGTGTCCAGTTTCTAATAGATTTTTCATTCATTGTGGAGTTTGGCTTATTGAGTCTCATTGTCCTAATTAATATAAATTTTCAGTTGTTGACCTTCAATCATTAATTGACTGACACTCCACACTTCCCAGGGGTTCTTGAACAAGTTTTGAGACCACTGATTTATAGATAGATCTGTTGAAATAGTTATGATCTATGGAGGAAATATCTGTTTGAAATAGTTCATTGATTTATATTGATGACAGTTGAAATGACAGTTGTCATCTACTTTTATTTAGATCTGTTGAAATACATATTCCTAATGAAGCTATGGAGGAAAACATTTTGTTTCTAATTGTCTATCAATAGCTTGAATAATTGATTTGTTTTTTGAGATGTTGAGCAGAAAAAAAACACATACATCTTTGTTGTTTTATTTTTATCACAATCTTTTAGCTGCTATGTTTTTTTAGTATTCTTCAAGTGAATCCATTGCTAGTGTCATTGATGACAGTTGTCATCTAAACTCAATAGTTTCTGTTTTTTAATCTGATGTTTAAAATCACAAAGCTGTGAGATAAATTCAGGCCTAACTAGAATAAAAAACACAGACCATACAGATATAAATTTTTCATATTGAAAGCTTTAATGACTATTTTGTTTGAATATTGGTCTCAATATAGAATTATTTCAAAACCCAGATTATTTTTCAGCCTCTTTTTTAATGTATTTGTTCCATTTATACATGATTCCTCATTTATTGTAACAAAGTCCAGAGAGGCTTCTTTTGCCTTTTTTTTTTTTTATCAAACCTTTGCTGGATGATTTTTTTTCTGTTGAGAAAAAAAAAAAATATTAGGTAACAGTCAAGGTTTTATTTTAAAGAAGTCCTAAGAACATTTGGGAATACCAGGTGCTTTAAGCTTTTTTTTTTTGGATGATCCAAACCTTGAATTTGAGAGCTGAGTTCCAATTCATTTGAATTTGTTATATTCATTTTATACACTAAAATGTAGAAAATGTATTCACCTCTTCTCTCCCCAGCTGTTGGTTAATTAGTAAGACTTGTATCACTAAATCATTCTAAAAAAAAAAAAATTTTTTTTTTACAAAAAATATTTCATGGCTTTGAATAATCTGCAAAGTGTCATTAATCTATAGAAAACAAATCAATCAATTAAAGAAGGCTAAATAATACATCTATTGCTATACTAAAATAACAAAGATGACGATACTAATATGATTAATTAATGGAAATACTTAACACTTTGAACAATATTCTTGTTTATATTTTGTCAGTTGTTGTCTATCTGTACATCTTAATCATGTAAGAATTCAGTATCTATATAAATTATATTGTTTTTTTTTTTTTGTTTTTTTAGTTTTTTTGTACTAAAAGGTGTTTCATTAAGACGGATCAAAGTCAGCAGTAAATAAATCAGTGTTATTGGTGAAAATTTATTTATTTCTCTATTGGATCATGTTATTTAAGTCATGGCAATTATGTGTGAAAAATATTGTTCAAATGTCTGCCAAGGCTTTGGCGGCACACCTCCATTCGATGGTCAAAATTTTGATGATGTCTCTACATAGTTGCTCCTCAATCTCACTAATATGCCTTATTATCTCATCCTTCAGCTGTTGAATTGTTGTTGGCTTGTTGGCATAGACCTTACTTTTGAAATTACCCCAAAGGAAGAAATCTAAAGACGTTAAGTTGCATGATTGTGGTGGCCAATTGACTTTGCTGTTTCAAAAGATGATGTGATCAGGGAACCTCTCATTCAAATTCTGTTTGAATATCCATTTTCATAATAGGGTTTGATAACTTTAACATGGTGTTTGATTGTTAATCTTTCCATGGTTGAAATTGCCAAAGACTTACATTGTTAAATCTAAAAGAAAAAAAAATCATTAGACACTTAAACTTAATTCACATTTAAAGTTGGTCCAAGTTGTTGGAACACTCTTTATTAGCATTAATTCCTGCTCACTGACAGTCTTTCTTGATTTCCAATAGATTTTTATGATAAAATTATTTGCAATGCATTTACATTTATACATAAAATAGCGCTATTTTATCAATAATGTGTGCATTAACTTATAACCACTGACGATTTATTTATTTCTGTATCAGTAAATTTATTCATAAGTTCAAGAAGTAGTCTTGCTTGTTCCATAACCCTATCATCAGCATCGCCCTGATTATCAGGTATTTTGCTTCTCTTTCTCCAGCCAGTATTGTGCAGCCTGCCTGCTTATGGTTTAAGAAATGCTCAGGCATCTTGTGTTGATCCTTATCAGTTCAATACATCATGCATCATAGCCTTTTGTGACATGCTGAGGGCAGCTGGCTTTTCTTTTCAGTTCTCTTCCAGCTTCAAGAGAAGAGCCTTGGACTAGATTTGTATTGTCAACTCTGATTTTTCAGAACCTTAAGATGGCCAGAATCAAATTATAACCAAAGCATCTGGGGAAATCTTTCAAAAGCTTTCATCATATTGATTGCATTATCTGTAATTATGATGATAAAGTTGCCATTTTTAATTCCCTATTTTCCTGCATATTATTGAAAAACTCTAAAGGTTACCAATTTAGGAAGTAAAAAGGAATTTGTATAAAGACATTTTCTTATAATTTGCTTTACTTTGTTTGAACATTTCTTTTGGAAATTTTTTTTTTACTTTTGAGAAAAATTGTATTGACTACCAATGGTCTTTTTTTTTTTTTTTTTTTTTTTTAAACAACTCACCCCAAGCAAGACAATAATGCCACAAAGATGCAAGGGGCTACTGGAATTTAAGAGAAGGAAAATACTTTAGAAGGCACTGGAAACCCAATCCTAAATAGAAAACAAGGGATAAACCTCTACTCCTGTTCAAAAGACCAGGAAGTAGTGTGAACCAGACAATAGTATCACCTATCTACATGTACTGAAATAAAAAAAAAAAAAAAAATAGAAAAGAAAATAATAAATAAAATTTTAGATGGTGACCTTAGAAGTATAGAGTTGAAGTAGATTTTAGTAGGAACCAGAAATACAATCCTAGACAGGAAACAAGGGATAAAACTTTACTCTTGTTCAAAAGACCAGGAAGGAGTGTGAACCAAGTATGAATAGTCAGGCCTGCATTCATGTTGTTATGACTTAAAATAACAATTTTTCCACTTTCCATTTACAACCCTGACGGCACACTTTATCCAACTCCCCAATATATAATCATAAAAATTGAGGTAACAAAAATCAGGAGGGAAGCAATAGGGTTCAATGTGCTGACTCAGGTGCACATATCTCAGCAGGAGTGCAATAGGGGACAGCCGGTAGATTATATTCTATTAAGTTTTTAGTTTAGTATTGTGATATCTCCTATCATGGTATAATTGAGCTAAGATTAAATCCCCTAATTACTAATTTTTTTTTTTTTTACACAACTGATTCCAAATATCTCTTGTTTTTTACATAATGACCAGTGTTTGAATTTATTTTGGTGAAAAAAGATATTTGGAGAAAATATATGTAGAAATAATTCACCGTTCAGTCTTAATTTTGGTTAATGACTTTAACATGTGAGTTGTGTCCATTTACATAAATATGTCCATGAAAGTATATCCTTATATTGTGCCATTATTCTAAAAAAAAAAAAAATAAAAACAGGAAAGGTTTCTTCCGTTTAGAATAAATCTTGATTTTATTTCAATTGGTTTTTGCCTTTTTATTCTTCTTTGCAGTCTTTTTATTTTCACATGTCTTTGTCCTAAAAGGATTTTAACATTCTTTCACAGCCATACTTGTGTACCTGGGCTCAAAATCAGGGTACAGTTTTACATTCACCTCACATTTTAAATTGGAGATTGGCCATCATAAATTCAGGCAAAAAGTCAGTATCCAATTCAGCATTATATTTATATTGTAAATTGAACCTCCACTAACGTCATTCCACTTGATTCCACTTTAAAGCCCATCCTGGGTATGGTGATGAACTACATCTGCATCCTGGGTAAGACGATAAACTACGTCCAGCAGCAAGGCCTCTGATCAGGAGGTTTTGATGAGCATGGGACCACCTCTTAATTGTTGGTATTCCCAGGTCTATCTTGACCCGGGGTAGTAGCACCTGTTAGGATCACAGCTATGTGCAAATAATTAATCCCCAAACTGGGGTCAAAACTCTATGAAAGTGTAAAAAAATAGGTTTTAATACCAGAAAGACTTTTTAAAAAAAAAATATTACCAGTTATACATTTTTGGAGAAAAAAAAAATATTGCCAGTTATACATTTTTGGAGAAAAAAAATATTACCAGCAATAAAAATCTTGTTGGTATTGAATAATCCATTGAGGTTGATATTCCATAAAACAAACCAAAAGCACTTTAAAGCATAATTTTTCTTAAAAATGGAAATTTTCTGAAAGAAATAAATGTCATATTTGAACAAAACAAATCATCATCATTCGTCCCATGATGTGATTTAGTTGTAGAGGTGTTGCTGTATACCTGAGTACCTGACCAGTTTCCTTCAGATATCTGGGTTTAAAGCCAGAGGTGTATACATTCATGCATGACAATTAGATCTAGTCAAGCTCTCTGTTGATGTTCTCCAACTTGAATAATCACCTTGTTCATAAGCATGTGATTGGATTTAGTCAGGGGAACCTTCCACCCCCTGGCTGTTGACTTGACTTCAGTCTAGGAATTCCTCCACCCAGTGCTGCTGCACTAGATGAATACATAGCTATGGAGCCCAGTTTACCCTATTGTCCTAGATAGCTCTTGACCCTACAAGAAGGTTCATCAACTTTTTGACAGGTCTTGTTTTTAATCCTGCTGTGTACCTTGTTACACTACTCACCAGAAAAGCCTGGTGGGAAGAACTAATTTAGTTGTCAGTGACCCAGCTATGTGGCAGTTAGTACTAACCATGTAACTCAGTACTATGGTACCAGTGGCACTCATAGAGTGACCGGACATAATAAGCAAAGAAAGCTTTGTAATAAGAATGTATTTTCATACTAAAAGACTTATTTTATTTAACTGTATTTTGATCTAAAATGATGTTTATCTGGCCTATAGTGAAAACATTGGTTGACATTATTGATGAGCTATTAGAAAGTTAGATAAACTAAAATATTTCAAAGTTTGTACATTGAACCAAGAAATTAACTTACTTTACATTCATCTAGTTCATTGAATATTGCTGCCAAATCTTGTCTGGTGCTTCTGCTATGTATTTAGAGATTCTTGAAAAAATCCAGAGAATCTGCAATGTTATCTGTCCTGACCTGGCATTTCAGCTACAGTTACTTTCCCAATACTATAATGTAGCTTCTTTTGTACCTTTTCTATAAATATTTTAATGGTAATTGTTCTGATGAGTTTTTCTCTTTCATACCTTGACTTTATGAATTTAAATGCAGTACTAGATTGGCAATTAGGTTTCATCATTTTACAGTTAAAATTGCTAGATTTAACCATTAGTTCTATGCTAACAATTTCTTCTTTCACACTTCATACTTGTGGGAATCTTTTCGAGCTTCTTGCTTTCCATCCAACTTTGGTCTTCAAAACTTTAAATGCAATTGTCAGCTTCTTTCTTAATTCCTGTTCTTTTATTGTTCTTTCTCCTTAATATTGCTTTTTTTATTTTTTCCTATTCACACTGTCACCCCCGCCCTTGCATCTTAGACAATAGTTACAATAGTTATTTTTCAGTTTTCTTGAAGCTTAAAGAAGTAGATACAATTTTATTTTGTAAATAATATCTATATAAGTTCAATTGAAGTTTTTTATTTTTTAAGAATTTTTGTTTATTTTTTAACCATTTCCCTCCAGGCAAGGCGATAATAACACCAAGATGCAAAAGTTTACTGAGAATGAAAGAAAAGATCCAACCTAGTTTTAAATTGGTGAAGGAGATTTGTTCTTTGAGTTTTAATTCCTAAACCTTCTTAGTCACCTGTATCAAATGCTATCCAGAATACTGTTACTGTTTGGCAAGTTTCCTCATAGTAGGGTTAGATTCCTGATTGAATTGAAGTTGGAAAAATTTCTTGGCCACTTGCCAAGTATATTTTGATTTTGAAAAAAAAAAAAAATTTTTTTTTTTTTTTTTTTTTAAATAATTTCACTGCAAGGAAGGCGATAATGCCACTAAGATACAAGGAGTTACTGGGAGCGAAAAGGAATAAGACTTTAGTGAGAAGAAAGGACAGTAAAAGAACAGGATTTAAGAAGAGCGAATCTGGCAATTTATGTTGCAATCTTTGAAGATCATAGGTAACAGGGAAGCAAGAAACTGCAAGAGTTAGACATGTGAGAAAAGTAACTTATGGTTATATTTAGCTTTTTCAACAGTAAAACAATTCTTATGTCTCTGTAATGCACAGGAAATGTGTTTTTTGTAAGTGAATCAAAAGAGTGTGTTATCATTTAGACACACAACAGCAAAAGGTTTGTGTGACAGAGAGGACCTGTGACTGTCTGAAAATTCAAGGAGAAATCCAATATTTAAGGGCTATTTCCAGCATGCTATCTTTTCACATACAGAAATTAATTTCACTTCTGACCTTAGATAATATAAAGAGATGGAATAAGAAATAAACTAATAATTTTTTTTTTTCTTGATATTATTCAGACCTTTCTGGACTGGAATCGGTTACATTATTGTTTCTTATTCCTCATTCACCTTTTATAAAAGGGCAGAAGAATTAATTGGTTGGGAGCGGATGGTTTAAGTCATCCAAATAAGAAGTCGGTTAAAGGAATCAATTGCAACTGTAAGTTTTTCATAACTTGACACACAGTAAAGACAATAATTAAATCTTTAAACAATTATTAACTACTAGTAATTTCATCACACTTTATTGTAAAACTTGTTAAGTGTTGCATCTTATACAAGCTGAGTGCTGAAATTTACTAAATATTTTAGGTCAAAAGTTATTTCTGGTCTTTGTCATTAATTTTTCTTGACTGCTGAAAAAATACTTAGTTTGCTTGTTTAGTATAGAAAATTAATAATACAAAAGTGGCAGAGTAGTGGTAAAGTCAGTGGGCAGTGATAAATCTTGTCTGTGTATTCAGGGTTCACATGTAATTGATGCTTAAATGTGATAGTTCTTTTTTCCTGTCATTACCACCAGAATTTTCTATATTACAATATCTGGGGACCATTGCACCGAATAAAAATTCTGGTATATATATTTAATAAATGATTGTAATTCATTTCTATATTGAAATAATTTGCCATGCTTTTTATTGTAAAATAATTTATGTTGAATTTCTATAGATGTTTTAATATTATGTAATCATTGGATTGATTAGAAGTTTTAATATATTTATTATATTAATCCCAGATATGATAATTGTTACTGTTGTCATTATTGATGATGGTAATAATAGTAAGAGAGATAGGGAATATGTTTATAAAGAAATAGGTATAAATAGTCTCCACCTTATCCACTTGATGTCAATCTCTGTCTAATGAGAGGTCAGCTTGACATTTTTAAGTTTTATTTTTCTCTTTGTTTATTAGTTGTTGTTTTTTTAGTTGTTTATTTTTTTTTTTAAGTTTAATTCTAAGAAGTCCTCTAGTGCCATAGTTTGATGACTCTGTAGCATCACCTGATGATAAATTTTAAGGGAAGGTGGTGTGTTAGTGTGGCTCTGCTAGGCAGCCATAATTATACAAATAGTAGGTTTTCTTTTTAATCCCCCAAACTGCATATTCCCTCAAAAATCAAATAATCCTATAAATATCTGGGTAGGGGTAATTTCTTAGCATTTTATTTTATCAACTGAGCCTCCCACCTCCTCCAAAAAACACATTATCAGTTTTGATCCTGGTGTATGTAGATTAATTATAAGTTTATATAAACAGTTCTTAATAAATAACTAAACTTGTTATAGCCAAGATGGTGTAAGCAAAGCTACAGTAAGATTTATGGGTTATTTTTCTATATAGGATTTCTTTATATTTGTAATAATTATTGATATTTATACAGGCTTACTTTGGAAATATTACAAGTTCATTTCCAGACCACTGCAAGTAACATAAACATTGTTTTCTTGGTGCAGATAAATTGTTTACACTATGCGCTATTTTATTACATGTTCAGTAACATTAGGTGTAAAGAGACAAAACAAAATGAATAATGTACTTACTTTAATTAAAATACTCTATTGCTAAAACAAGCTAATTATCAACTGAGTGTTCAGCAAGTTCTAATCTTTTTACTGGTGGAGGTTTTGCTTTGGTGTTGATGAATGTGGTATTAATTGGCATAATTTCAATACTATTATTATTATTATTATTATTATTATTAATAATAAAATGATTGATGAAAAAATCTGAAATATTGTGCAGTTACCATCAAATTTAGGCATAAAGAGAGAAAATATAGTTGGCTAAATTGTACAAATTATTTTGCTTGACACAACATTGCCATAAATCTTAAATTTGTTAATAAGCATATCTGTGGACCACAATAAAATACAATAAGACAAACTATGCTAGTATATCAAAAGGATCTAGTAATAAGGTTAATATTGTAAGGCTTAGGACCATATCCCATTGAAACACTGGTACTCATATGATCACCAAATTTAAGCAATGTAAAGCCTAGTCCTAGTTTTTATTTGCACATGATCGTTGTTTTTGATTTTTTTTTTTTTCAACTGTAGTTTTAGAATTACTGCTTGTTTTCTCAATATGTTGAGTTAAACTCTTTCATTGTGAGAGTGAACAATACAAAATCAGAAATACAGTTAATTTCATTGATATACAATGTGCTCTACTTATGAGCCATCATTTGAATATAAGACATGATTAACACTTATCTTAATTTACTACAAGAGCTTCTTTGCCTTTTCTCATTTTCCTTTTCTCATAAGATTTATTTTCTTACACCAAATTTAAATATTCGTGGGAGGGTATATGTATTCATTGATAATCTTCTCTGTGTCCCTTTAGGACATTGACGATCATGGCTCTCCTCAACTTCCTGTCTTTTGTACTTCTTAATAAATTTTGTCTTTTTGATATTTCTCCTAAACTTTGTCCCACCAGTCATTTACTCAAGCTCACTAAGTAGGTTATGCGTTGTTTTCCTCTTGCCTTCAATTTGTCCTGTGAGTATGAAATTTTCCAAGCCTTCTTTCCTCATGATGTGTATTAGAAATTTTCAATTTGTCTCTTTCTGATGTTCAGTATAATTTTCTCTAAAATGTTGTTCTCCTGTTCAATCCATTATCCTATAGAACCACAATAGTCTCTTCTTCATCTGTGAGGAGATGGTCCAGTATTCACTGCTATATAGGAGGACAGTTATTATTTAATAGTTCAGTACTCTTTTCTTTGTTTCTAACAAAATTTTCCTGTTTCTTAATATGTCGTTTAGCTTTTGAAAGGCATCTTTCACTATCTAAATGCACCTTTGAATTTGTGTCGTACTTTCTGTCCTCTTAAAACACTCCCCAGATATTTAAATTGTTATACTTGTTTGAATTTGGTATCTCCAATTTGTAATTTGCATGTTGGGATCATCCTTTTGCTAACAACCATGTATCCTATCTTCTTGCAGTTGATGTTTAATCCTTTCTTTTCACTTTCCTTCATTACCTTCTTTAGAGGTTCATGCAGTTACCATTCTGTTATCAGCACTGTCATGTTATTAAGATTGTGGCTACCAATAATGAATTCTTTTTTTGTAGCACCTACCTACTTACTTACCTCTCTCTCTTTCTCATACATACATACATAAATACATAACTAGCTTAAAAGCCACCCTATTAGACAGCATTTAAGCTAACTCATGTAGTGGGCTCTTGATTAGGCCTTCATCACAATAGGTAAGGAGAAGATGCAATAGACAACAATAAACTACAGGATAACTCAAAATTGATCACTGCATTTTATTGCATTAATATTTACGCTTACCTTTTAAAAATTCAATGATAATTGTTCTGCCGTCACTTAATTTAAAGACAATTTGATGTACGTAGGTCCTTACTTTCCATACAAACAATTATTTTTATTTCATGGTTGACTTTTGCTGGATTTTGCAATTAATTTTGATTATTCTCAAATTTATTTCCAAGTTATAAAAACTATTCAAAAAAATTTGTCTCAAATCATGTAAAAAAAAAAAAAAAAATTACTGAAAACTTTTCCCCAAATTTCAGGATTGTGGGTCTGGATCTGTAATTTGCTTACAGTGTTGGCCTGATTTGAAAATGCTATATGTTGGGCTATGTCCTTTAGGAATAAAGTTGAAAAAGAGTGACACACTGACATTCACACTTATTATATAAATTATTATTACTATAAACATTATTATTTACATTTATATTATATATATTTATTACTACTATGAAGAAATATAGTTTTAAGGTGTGCTATATTTATGGGATAAAGTGCTCAATATCAGAGCGTATGTAAATATAAAAATGAACATTGGAGTCAACACTGTTTCATGCTAAACTCAATCATCAGGCCACATGTGTTGTGTTTTTTCTAAAGTATATATATGGATCAGTGATGTAAACATAAATTGTGTTGTTGTATTAACCCCACTATTCACTTTATATTTATTTAATTATTACTACTATAAACATATATTTAGTGGAAAACAATGTTCAAGCTAAGGTAATACTTTAGAATGTTCAATCATGAAAGACTGCAAAGCAAAATTCTGTTATCCTTGAGAAATGTATGCCTTTTTGTTGGGACCTTTTGAAACCTTTATCTGCTAACTTTTGTATCCAAAATGTAAACAAGGTAATTTCTAAAGAATTAAGGTATTTTATTTATAATCTGACATTGTTTCTAATTACTATAAATGTTATATTTAGTGGATACAGGTGTTTGAGTAGATATCCCCGTTTTTAAATAATGTAAATGATATCTCCGGCTTGGGCAATTGAAAGTCTTAATAAAGACACATGCACACATGGGAACTGAATAATTCTTTCTGATAAAGAGATTCTCAAAAATACCTGATATTTACAGAGCAGGTCAGACAGAACTTTTTAGTATGCCCTCATATAGGATTGATTCATTTTTTATGGCTTGTCAACTCTTTGCATGTTATTTAAAGCCAGAAAATAGTTTTAGGTTGTAAGTGTGTGTGTGTGTATATGTATAAAACGGCTTAGTGATACAAGCTTGACTAATTAACCCATATTTGGGGAGAGAATAACTTTCCCAAGGATATTTGTGTATAAGTAAATATAATGAACTTGGCTCTTGGATTAACAATGCTGAGCCATTATCTATTACATCATCCACACATCCAAGTTTATAACACCTGGTATTCCCAACTGGTCACTCATCTATGTACTGACCAGGCTCAATGTTGATTAACTGGTGATTGTACAAGAAGTGGTGGCCCTTATATAGATTGGCATGAAACAATTGTTCTGTTTCCACAACATCCTTTGAAGTTGTTCCTTGCCAGCTATTTGCATACTGGTTTATAAAAGGTATTAATTTGTTAAAATTCCATCAACATTTCAGTAGCTCCGTATATATACCTACCTGAGTGTTATTTTGGCTTTTCTGTCACTAATACATGCAGGTTTTGTGACTTCACCTGCATAGTTCTATAGGGATCTCACCCCAAGGTCACAACAAAAGATCAAAAAAGACAAATGTAACTTTCCGGACATTGCATATGCCATCTAAATAGGGGAGCATCAAAACTTGTACTGTGGTAACCTCCGGATGGGATACAAAACCAGGAAATACTGGTTTCATTCATTCTTTGATTACTTATACCATCACACTGGACTATATTCTGTTGATAAACTCTGGAACTATTATGCAGGATTGAGAATATTGGAAATAAATTTTCTGTTGCAGTTTTTTTTTTTTGTGTGTATATATATATATATATATATATATATATATATATATATATATATATATAAACTAGTGAGCCAGTCAAAATGACTTGAATCACTTTATAGTCCACCAATAGAAGGTTAACCAATCAGAAGACGTAGAATATTCAATCCGTCATGTATAAAGGCGGCCATTTTGTTCACTCTACCCGAATGTCCAGTCCAGCCTGTCGGGCGAAGAGAAACAGAAGGACGAACTATGCTCTGCTACTTTTACCAAAATATCCACTGCTAACCTGAACAAAGCTTTCCTACTGTCTTCGAACTATTCACTGCTAACCTCTGGATGCTATACTCGAAGACGACTGTCATCATGAATAACGTTTTCTACTTGGCTTGAACTTGGATCCGGCTCAACTAAGTTATATATACTTTTTCTTTTCTTTTTTTTTTTTTTATTTCACCTTAAGCAAGTCAATAAAGCTACTAAGATGCAAGTGGTTACTGGATGCTAGAGGATATGAAAAAAAAAAAACTCTAAGGAGAGAGAACAATAAAAGAACAAGAATTAATACAGATACTAACGATTGATATTGCATTTAAATTTTTGAAGATCAAACTTGACTGGGAAGCAAGAAGCCAGAAGAGTCCCATGAGCGAGAAGTGCAATAGAAGAAACTGTTAGCATAAAACTTAATTACATCTATCAATTTCAACTGTAAAATGAAATCTTGCTGTGAATCTAGTACTGTTCTTAAATTTATGCAACCTAGCTGCCATAGAGGAAAGTTCATCAGAACAATTACTATGAAAGTATTTATAGAAAAAGCACAGGAAAGTTACATTATGGTGTTGGGAAAGTGATTGATATCAGATCAGAACCAATAACATTGCAAATTCTTCTTTGGATTTTATCAAGAATTTCTAAGTATATATCAGGAGCACCAGACCAAATGTGACAGCAATATTCAAAACAGGCACAAATGGTAGACTTAGAAATATGTACGATAAATTTTGGTGAGAAAAATTGTCTAGAAATGACACAGTGAACCAACTTTCCTAACTGCAGACCTAACAATTGATTCCATAAAATCTTTCCACTTCATGTCGGTGAAAAACATTTTTAAGAAAATTTGTGCTTTTGATATGTTTCTTTGATAATGATAAATTAATAACCTAGATAGGTGTGTGTTTCTGTCGAACATGTCTTCAATAAATGAATAATCTGAATAGGTGTGTGTGTCTTAGCCATGTGTGTCTTTTTATAATGATAAACTACATCCACGTCCCGGGTAAGATGATAAGCTACATCCGACAGCAAGGCCTCTGATTAGGAGGTTTTGAGGAGTGTGGAACCACTTCTTAATTGCTGGTGTTCCTAGGTCCACCCTGACCTGTGGTAGTAGCACATGTTAGGGTCTCAGCTATTGGCAAATAGTTAACTCCCAAACTAGGGTTAAAATACTATGAAAGTGTAAAAATAGATTTTATTACCAGCAATACATGTTTGTAGAAGAAAAATATTACCTGCAATAAAAATCTTGTCAGCATTAAATAACCCATTGAGGTGTTGATATGCCATAAAAAAAATAAATCAAACCAAACTGATTTCTTACAAAGAATACATATTCTATTCAGACAAACCTATCCTAAAAATCTTGTCAGCATTAAATAACCCATTGAGGTGTTGATATGCCGTAAAACAAAACAAACCAAAAATGACTAACCTTTATAAGTGTATTGTTGTGTGGTGAACGCAGACCACGTGCCTCATAATAACCTGTATTATACTTTATTATGCATGAGGAGATGCTGATGATTTTTAGCAACCCCTCCCCATAATCAACAACTATTATTAGCGAGTTATGGTAAATAAACTTTGTTTCTTATTGCAAGAGGATTGAACTATAATTATAGTTTCTAGCTTTTTTATTTACTGAGCTATCAAATTTTTTTCAGGTTTGCATGTAGTTTTTGATTTTACTGTTTATTTTTTTCCATAATAAACAAGAAAAAACATTGAATGTTATTTTATCAGTTCATGGAACAAGCCTGTTAAGGTGATAGAAACGATTACTAAAATCCTTTGAGAGTGACTAATCACAGCTCTTGTTCTCACATTTCACTCGGTAAATGCTAAATATAACTACTGTTGTGTTTTGTTGGCAGTGGATGTGCTGCCTCCATGGTTGGCAGGCTAATGTAAGCAATGTCCATGTATTGAAAGTGAAAGTAAATCACTTGGCCACTCCACTTGTGATCTGTGTAATTTCCTGTCTTGTATTTCAGCTGAATGCTTCATTTCTTGAGTAGGAAACATTTTGATTGATCAAGGCCAAATAAAAATGTTAGCCAGGTTTGGGCCTGGCTTAGTTAAACATGATCAGTTGAGTGTGTGATGTTTCAGTCTCACCTGAAGAGTTTTCATTGAAGCTGATTTACAAAGAGCTTCATTTTCACACTTCTACCTTCTTTCACAATTTATAACTATTATTTAGTTATTCCTTTATTGGTATCAGTGAGGAATGTTTGTCTCTTGCTTTTTGTCATGAATATCTTTAGTTAGCCTATTAAGAGATAAAATATAACATTTTATAACATAAAATATTAATATAATATTATATAATATACATTTTATAACATAATTTTATATTGCATTATATAATATGCATTATGTAATTTATAAATTATAACATTTTTAAAAATATGTTATATTTTTAACAGTTGGTTTTTCTTCAGTTGTTTTTTCTTTTCTTTAACCGAGTCATTAAAGAAATGTTCTGACAATTCCAAGATTTTTTTTTTCTCATAGTAATTAACACGTTTTCTGGGGGTTGATTTTGTTGTAGTTAAAATGTTTCTTACCTGCAAAAATAAATGATGAGGAAAAAATAAAAATAAATCACTTAGTATATCGACTGGATTGGATCATTGCCAAGGAGTTGGTTATCAAAAAAATGAAACAAAATAGTTCCATTTCTACTTTACCATTGTACGTTCTCATCTAAGTTGATTTCCTCATACAATAAATTTTACAAATTGAGATTGAATATGAATTCAAATCTGACAGAATAAGAAACAAATATGAAACATTTTTTTTGTTTTTATTTAAACTTCATCAGAAATTTTTGGAAATGAGTTATGCGTGAGAAAGTTCCATTACTTTTGAGTTCTGTATTGTTTTTCATTGGTCAGTTGCAAATATTTAAACAATTTCTTGATGGTTTAAAAACATTTAAATATAAAATTGTTCAAAACATGTGGAAAGGATTTATACCAACTTTGCGAAATATACAAGCTTAAAAGCCACCTTATTGGGCGGCATTTAAGCTAGCTCCTGCAGAAGGCTCTTGATTGGGCCTTCATCACAATAGGTAGGGAGGAGTAAATGTGATAGGCAACAATAAACTACAGAAGAACTCAAAGTAATTACTCCATTTAAGTATTTCATTAGTACTTTTAAAAATTCAATATTTCTTCTGCTGCCACTTAATTTAAAAACTATTTGATGTATGGCTAAGGCAGTGGAGAACTTTCAGAGGAAAATTAACAGGAGATAACTGATAACTGACATCCATCAAAAACATGGCACGTGGAACTAGAACAGTCTACCCTAGTGAGTGAAATAAAGGGTTCAGTTCAAAATTCCAACCACCTGAAGACGGCTGGAGCGTACAATGGCCAAAACGTTGTGATAAATATGGCGACAAAGATGAGGACATTAGTCCGAATAATGTAAATAATGTATTTGATGTACATAGGTCATTACTTTCCATACAAACAATTTTTATTTCATGGCTGATTTTCACTGGATTTTGCAATTAATTTTGATTATTCCCAAATTTATTTCCAAGTTATAAAAATTATTATCATATAAAAAAAATTTGTCGCTAATAATCACATAAAAAAATTGCTGAAAACAATCACAGTAATAAAAACTTGGGAATCCCAAATTTCAGGATTGTGGGTTTGGATCTGGCCTGGAATGTTTGTAATTTGCTCACAGAGTTGGCTTGATTTCAAAATGGTATATGTTGGGCTACAGCCTCTATTAGAAAAAATTGAAAAAGTGTGACACACTGACATTCGCATTTGTTATACAGATTTGCAAAATCTAAGTTGTCAAAAATAGATGTAAAGAAAACTTGCATCAGCATTTTTTCTTATTAGTTTTTAACAGGTTTTCTTTTCTTCATTCTATAATGAACTTATTTCCTATTATTATTTTATTTAGTTTTTATTTTTTTAGGAAGCTGACTGACATAGCTCCTTGCTGATTAGGCTACAGAAGCCAATCAGTAAGTATAATTAAATTTAGTCATATTGCAAAATTATCTCTCATTCAATTTACTCTATTCCATATTGTTTCTACCTAATTTGTTTTGTACATATATAATGTGCACCAGAATGATTCCCTAGTGATGTCTATTTTGGGGTCAGAGAAAATTTTGGGCCTCTATGACATCAGAGTTTCTCTTCCATAGACCCAGCTGAGAGCAATCATTTCTTGACTAGCATTCTGGTATAGCATCTTCATGATTGCAAGAATGGTAAACAACATTTCTGCCTATATAAATGAGATCCTTTTATTCAATCTTATGTAGAAATTTTGATCAATCAGGATTTATTTAATTTTAGTAAGTATAATAGTTTAATTTCTTATATGAAGCTTTTTCATTATTCATTTTTTGTCTAGTTTTTCTTTCATTTTATTTCTACTTTTTCTTTTATTTTATTTTCTTAAGTATTTCACCCCAAACAAGGCAAGGGTCCCACTGATTCGCAGAGGGTCACATAGAGTGAAGGTGAGAGAAAAACTGTATAGGGGGAATGAGAAAAGGATAAAAGATGAGCATGGTTCAAGACATCAGAAGATAGTGATTGACATTGCATTTAAATTTTTGAAGATTGTATTTATCAGGGAAGCAAGTAAATGAAAAGGAATTCCACAGCCAGGAAGTGTGAGAAAAGAAGCTGTTAGAGTAGAAGTGGTGGTTACATTTAACTATTTCAATAGTAAAAAGGGTGGGATCTAGATGTCAGTCTAGTAGCATGCTTAAATTTATGCAGTTGGTGTACCAGGTGGGAAAAAAGCTTGACAGAACAGCAACCATGGAAATATTTGTAGAAAAGACAGAAGGAAGCCACATAATGTCTGTGAGAAAGTGACTGGAGTCAAGACACCAAGTTAAGATTGATTAAGTCATAATATTCTTAAGTTTTCTAATATTTTACATGAAGCAATATTATAAAATTGTAAAGATTTTTTTTTTTTTTTTTTTTTTTTTTGGCATTTGTTAAAGCA
Source organism: Acanthosepion pharaonis (assembly GCA_903632075.3). Classification (NCBI taxonomy): domain Eukaryota; kingdom Metazoa; phylum Mollusca; class Cephalopoda; order Sepiida; family Sepiidae; genus Acanthosepion; species Acanthosepion pharaonis. The sequence continues at coordinate 1,020,024 of CAHIKZ030000587.1, read as the reverse complement.
TTGACTGAAAATTTTCTTGGATACTTTGTTTCCCCCTCTGTATTTTAAAAATATCTTTCACTGAGAGACATTCAAAATTACTCTCCACTGTAACACAGGGTCTCTCATTAACAGCTGGCAATGCTGATAAGATTCTAGAAGTTTCCAATATCATTTAATTCTATTTGACATTATTTTGCATTTCTCTCTTATAAAATGCTGTTGAGTGTTTTTCCCCAAACTCTGGCCATATCATCAAATTGCACCAATTAAGGCTCCAATTATATCTTTATTTAGTTTTTAATAAGCAGTTTCCATTTTCAGCAAATCAATTTAAAAAAAAAAACAATGCAATTATATATTTTAAATTTCACATGTTGTGCAATGCACTGCTCTGTAATGGTTGACTATAATGTGCTTATTATGTAATATCATTTGGGGTGGGGGTCTTGAACAGTCGATAATCACAAAAGGTGATCATGTGCACACACACATGGGCCCATAGTGTCTCAAAAAATGTATACACATTTTGAGACACTTTCTTGAGAAATAATTCCAGCAACTAGAACAACGAGCTATATACCATAATGCATATGAAGACAGCATTTCTTATAAATGCATGCTCTTAGGATTTAGTGATCGCATATCTTCAAATTGATATCCGTTCTGATCCAGACCTTGCTGCTGTGACGCAAAGGAATAAAAAGCCACAATCAACATTTTGATTTAAACTTCAACTGCATTTTCGTACTTCCAGTAGCATTTCAGGATGAACTTTCTTCATTCAAAGCTAAGCCTGAATGATATTAGTAATACTAATATGTAAATCTGAAAAGAAAGCAAGTTGACTTGAACTATAGGCTGTAAAAGTTTGTATACATTTTTTAGACACTATATATATATATATATATATATATATATATATATATATATATATATATATATATATAGAGAGAGAGAGATATCAAATTTAATTTCAAACATTCATAACATTAATTTAAAATAGGACTCAATACAGTTAAATAGTAGAGCAATATTCTTTTTTTTAATAAGATATTACATTAGAACATGTATAAAACTGCTACATAAATGCACTCGTGTTTTGATGTATATCATCACATCTCATCAGGCAGTAGTAAACCGATGAAATGTGATGATACCTGCTTCATTTCTATTTTTTAATATTGTGAAAAATTAAATATTTTAGTGAAATATATGTACAACATTGAGATTTTAATGGATAATATGGTAAAACGTTTAAAAAAAAAAAAAAAATTACATAAGGGATGGCTGTACTATGGAGTCATATTATACCCAAGGATGTAATTTATTCACTGTTTTTAACTTCAGGAACATGGTGTCATATTATACAAAAGAAATTATGGTACAGCAGTTGTATACAAAATATCTTTTATATAAAAGAAAATATCACTTGTATTTGTTTTTCAGTTGGTTGTCTTTGTCAACTAATATATAAAATTAAGTTAACCCTTTTTGCTGAAAGATTCCAGTAAAATTAAAATTTAAATACAAACTTAAATTCTCTTAGAATTTAATTTCTAATGATTATGATTATTTCTGTGGATCTCTTTTTCTTCTTTGATTAAACTCTTCTAAAACAATGAAAACTTATTTTAACATTTTTATTTGTTATCTGAATGCTTTCAAACTTCAAAGCAGTTATTATCCAAAAGTTTAATAATGAAAATTTTGAAAAATACATTATAAGTGCTTTTCAAAAATTTCAAAAAATATTATTTACATTATTTATGTGTTGTCTAGCATCCTCATCTTTGTTGACCGTCCTGGGTATGATGATAAACTACATCATCTATGTCCAGCAGCAAGGCCTCTGATCAGGAGGTTTTGAGGAATGTAGAACCACCTCTTAATTGCTGGTGTTCCCAGGTCCACCCTGACCCAGGGTGGTAGCACCTGTTAGGGTCCTAGCTATGTGCAAATAGTTAACCCCTAAACTGGGGTTAAAACACAATGAAAATGTAAAAATAGGTTTAATATCAGAAATAGTTTGTAAGAAAAAATATTACCAGCTATACATTATTTTTGTAGGAAAAAAATATTACCAACAATAAAAATTGTCAGCATTAAATAACTCATTGTGGTTGATATGCCATAAAACAAACTAAACATCTTTGTTGTTTTTATCACAACATTTTGACCATTCTACCCTCCAGCCTTCATTAGGTGTATATTAATTGATAAAGGTCTGAACCATTCGGTGGTATTGCCTTAAACCCTTTATTTAATGTTTGAGGGGTAGATTATTTCACTGTTTATATCTAGGAATATGTACTCATATTTTAGAACATCTGTTATCTCTCACCCTGTTCCCCCTGGGGTCTCTACTATCCAGCTCGGGATAGTACTCCCAATTACAAAACCACCAATTTGTCCAATCTATTCAGACAAAAATTTGAATAATGTAGGTAATGTATATGAAATAGGCTTTGGAGTAAATAGTCTTTAAAAATGAAAATATAGTTCATATACTCTAAGTCTGTCCTGAGGCTTCAAGTATATTTTTAAAGAAAGATTCTTTGTAAATTCAAATAAATAGTTTTAATGATTTTTTTTTCTAGTCTTCATATGAATGAAACTGAAATCGTTCATAATTATGAAACGCTTGAAGAAGGAGAAAATGAATTTGATATATTCTGGAAAATTTAATCAAAATGCTTTTGTGTCAGAGAAAAAAAGTTATTGAGAAAGTCAAGTAGTGATATTTGAATGTGATTATAAATTATGTTCCTCTTGATGAATGTGATGTAAAAATGGTATCAAAAGGTTGAAAGATTTGGAAGTCTAAATTTGAAATTTCTCATCTTTAGTTTTATTGACAGAAATACATTGAAAGTTGTTTATCAGTAAAACTTATTGGCAACAAATTTTTTTATATAAATTCACTGGAAGTGACTTATAAATATCTATTCTAAATAGTTTATCAAATTAAATTCTTATTGTAATTTTTTAAAAAATGTCTGTCAGTTATCTCATAACTCAAAAACAGCTCCAGTTATAACCACCAAATTTTCTGTAATTATTAATAGGACACCAGAACATGTTTCTAACATATTCTTCTTTTATGTGCCATGTCCCTTCAGGACATTGGAATTCATGGTTCTCCACAGCATCCTGTCCTTTGTAGCTCTTAACAGCGTTTCTCTTTTTGCTATCTTTCTTAATCCCTGTTCTGCCACGATTTCAAAAGTTCCTTCTTCTATATGCCATGTCCATTCAGGACGTGGGAGGGTCATGGTCCAACTTCCTGTCCTTTGTAGCTCTAAGCAGTGTTTTTCTTTTTGCTATCTCTCTTAATTCCTATTATGCTACCCATTTGCACTAGCTCCTTCTATGTGCCATGTCCCTTCAGAATGTGGGAAGTCATGGTTCTCCACAACTTCCATCTCCTTTGTAGATCTTAAGTGTTTGTCATTTTGTTATCCCTTCTAATACCTGTTCTGCCAACCACTTGCACAAGTTCATTAGGTAAGGTTATTTGCTACTTTCCTCTGTCCCTCTTGCCTTCAAAATATACTGCAAGTGTCAAATTTTCCAAACCCACTTTCTTCATTATGCGCCTTAGAAACTTCAGCTTTCTCTTTCTGATTATAATTATAAATGTTCTTTTTGTTTCCATTTTCTCTAAAACTTTGCTCTTGTTCAATTTATGGTATTCTTAGCATCCTTCTGTAGAGCCATATTTTTGTTGCCTAAAGTCTCTTCTTCATCTGTGAGAGGATTGTTAGCCTCCATTGCCATATAGTAGGGCCAATATTACATAACAGCCCAGTACTCACTCTCTCTTTTTTTCTTGTGTGTGTGTGTGTATATATATATATATATATATATATATATATATATATATATATATATATTTCTCCTATTTCTTAATACTTTGCTTAACTTTCGGAAGGCATCTTTCACTATTTCAATCTGTTTGAATTTCAGTGTCATATTTAGTTTGTTGAAAATTAGAAAGTTTTAAGTTTTCAGAGACAAGTTCAGTTTGAAATGTAAATATTTGAAGTTCTTAATCATGAGTTCCATAACTTATTAGTATCATTGTGTCACTATATGTACTGCAATTGTAGCAATAGTTGGTGTATTTAAGGTAAGATAATCTGACGGAGCCCACCCCTCTTCTGGCTGACTTTGAATTTAGAGTTGACCCTCTAGATTGATTGCCTTAGCAAAGCTAGACACAATCTGCTTTGTTATTTACATGGGTTTGAATTCAGAGTTTTTAGCATGGTGTCTATTTTACAGTAAAAACATAATGTTAATCTGAACCCTGAGATTATGTCTTATATGTGAGCTAAATGAAATTGTTATCTAACAAGACACTTTTTCTATGGCATTTTTCCAATAATTTTTTTTTCTTTCTCAGGTTAATGAAAAATCAAAACTTTAAAAAAAAAAAAAAAAATTGCTTTTTTTTTTTATGTTTCCATTCGTAATGCTGTCATGGCTTTATAGACATCAATCTCTTGACATTTCTTAACAAAAGTTTACTTTGGTGATATGGCTATGATTATTGCTGTAAAAAAACATTGGGGCGGGGAGCTTAGGTTTCCCTAAAAAGCAGGTACTAAGTCTGGCAAACTTGGACCTTCATCCCCGCAAAAAAAAAGTGTCAAAAGGATGGTTTTTTTTTTTTTATTGTTATTATTATCCCCCCCCCAATGACATAGCTATTATATTGACTACCTTCACTCCTCAGCAATGTTTATTGTTTTAAAAGGTGATGATTAGAATTGCAATAAAACCTAAACATGAGAAAATGAATTTATAAATTTGCTTTTTTCTTAAGAATTAAAAATAATAAATACTATTTGTTAGATTGTTTATTGGAATGGTTGGTAAAACCTTGGCTAATTGTCAATTGATTTGGACTTTATAAAATGGTAAATAATCCTTATTGTTGGCTAACATTTTAATAATTTAGTAAATTTTTTATAAATTTATGAATAAAAAATTTTTTTTCATATTTATTTCTTTATAAATCGGTAAATGATAAATATTGCATTGCATTAGTTTTAATTGTATTAGTTTTTACAATGTTGCAAATATAAAATTATTCTTGTAAATAATCTAATAGTGTTTAATATTTTTGTTATAAATTCTCAAGAAGAACAAAAATAAATGTATAAATTCACTTTCATATGTTTAGATTTTATTACAATTCTAATCATCGCTTTTTAAATCAACAAACATTGCCGAAAAGTGAAGGTAGTTAAAATAATAGTGGTGTCAAGGGTAAAACTGTCTATTAGACACTCAAATTTTCTGCAGGTGTGAAGTTCAAAGTTTGACAAGCCTTTTATAAAAACCCACAGATATTTAAATTAAATATGATTCAAGAGTTAATGATGGTGATGATTTTAAATAATGTATTTCAATTGGTATGAATATTCATATTACATTGGTTTTATCAAAACTGGATATTTTGGTGTTTGTATTTTTAGTGACAATAAGGTAATTTTTTAATTTATTATAATATATAGTAAATTCTATATGTATATTTTATTTAAGCTGGTTGTTATTAATTTCACTGTTTAATAAATATGAAAAACTGACGTACCCCCCTGGGGGTCTCAACTCCAGTCACTTTTTCACCAATGTAATGTGGCTTCCCTCTGTCCTTTCTATAAATATTTTCATGGCATCTCCTCTAACAAGCTATTTTCACTAGTACCCCGACTGCATGAATTTAAACATGCTACTAGGTTGGCATCTCAGTCCCTACCTTTTTAATGTTGAAACAGTTAAATATAACCACCTCTGTTACTCCAACAGCTTTTTCTCTTGCACTTCCTGACAGTAGAACTCCCTTCCTCTTACTTGTTTCCCTGATAACTATAATCTTCAAAAATCGACATCTTCAGTTGCCTTGATCCCATTTTTTTTTTTTTTTTTTTATATATCCTTTCCTCAACCACCCACCTATACCCAGTCCCTTACTTACACTCTCCATAGCCCCCTTACTTATTAGTGGCACTCCTGTTTTGCTTGGTGTGAATTGCTTTAAAAAAAAAAAAAATAGTGTTTATGACAATAAGAAATAATATTGGATATTCTCATCAAAAAAATTACTGTTTAAGTTTTGGCTACAGAATTGAAGTTAACATAAATAGAATCATAGAAATCTTAACGAGAAATAGATAATTCAAACATTACTTTATCAAGCACAGGGTGGGGGTTACGTTGCTGAATTTGTAAAGGTACATTTATGGTATGGATATGGTTTCCCTGATGGCAAAAGGGATACAGGTTTGATTCCTGTTGGAAGCTCAATCTTTTTTTTTTTTTTTTTTTTTTTTTTTTTTTTTTTTGGCAGGACCTCTTAATCTAGGTCAGTTATTAATTTCACTGTTTAAGGAAGAAAAAAAAGGAAGAGAATAGCAATTCAAACACGTGTACCCCCTAAAAATAACGTTTATGGTAATAAATAATTTTGGATAAAAAAACCTTTAAAAAAATTACTGTTGTTTACATTTCTGGTAAGAAACTGAAACAATATGCAGACGTCCCAACGAGAAAAACGTTCTTTTATTAATAGGTTTATTCAAACCTTGTCCTGTCAAACATGCTCTATGACTGAACTGGTAGAGCCACACATTGGCTCAAAAAATGGTTTCCCCCCCCATGGAAAAGGATGCAGGTTCAATTACTGTCAGAGGTGCAATTTTTCTTCAGTAGGACTTCTTAATTTTGCCAGTTATTTTACTGTTTAAAAAAAGAAAAACAGGTAATGACTCAGACACTTGTATCCACTAAAAATAACATTTACAGTAATAAGAGGTGTATAAAAATAACATTTACAGTAATAAGAGGTGTATAAAAATAACATTTACAGTAATAAGAGGTGTATAAAAATAACATTTACAGTAATAAGAGGTGTATAAAAATAACATTTACAGTAATAAGAGGTGTATAAAAATAACATTTACAGTAATAAGAGGTGTATAAAAATAACATTTACAGTAATAAGAGGTGTATAAAAATAACATTTACAGTAATAAGAGGTGTATAAAAATAACATTTACAGTAATAAGAAATATATAAATTATTTCATCTTGTTTGTTGTTGCTATGAATTTGATTACAATAGAATTAATTGATTATTTTTGTTTGTATTGTGATATTTTTGTAGGTTTACATTCATGATTACTCAATCGTGAGTCAATTATATAATTTGGAAATCCATTGTTAATTAATTTGTTTTATGTTCATGAGTTCTTCATAAAACAGTGTGCACAAAGAGAAAATTAAGTGGACTATGTTAATTAAATTTTTCATAGTAATTTTTTTTTTTTTTTTATCTATAAGGATACTCACTATTATAATTACGGAGGTATTAATTTGAATTTGTTATTTTTTGTATATGATCACAAGACCAGTAAAGCAATAGAATTGTTGTAGCAGCATTTGTGTGCACCTTGAGTAACCTGGATACCTGAATGTTAAGATTATTAGCATTCGATTTGACTAGAACATCTATGAATGAAATTAATGTTTAGTTTATAACTAAGTTAAAGGACAATCATTTTCAAAAGACTTTTTGAAATTTTTTTTTTTTTTTTTTAATTTCATCAACTTTTAGCCCATAGAAATATGCCATCTATATATCTTGCATATAAGTTTATTTAAATTTTCAAAAATTGTTTTTTTTTTTTATGTGGGACATAGATTAAGAGAATGTCAGGTACACATGATTAAAATTTTCAAAATAAGATGCCAGAGAAAATGAAGACCAATTCTGATTGAAAACAACCTTACTCCCTAAAGATGACCAAAGCTGCTGAAAGTACTTGGAGCAACGATATTGAATGCTCTCTCTCTCTCTCATATATATATATATATAATCAAAATACTTATAAAAAAAAAATTAAAAGAAATATCTAGATACCACCACAGAAATATGATACCTAAGGTTTACAATAAATTTTTAAAAATGAAAAATCTTCTTTGATGCTTTTATTTTAGTTTTGATTTAAAGCTAATAGATTAAATTTAATATTTCAAAGAAGCAAAATAATTTGCTCTATTTCAAAAATAATTTAAATTGACTGGAAGGGGCCTCTTTTTTTTTTTTTTCTTTTTTTAAATCACTAAAAATTATTTTTTTAAAATGCTGGGAGTCACTATATTGTAATAAGCTTTTCTATTAATGACTAGCAGTAGAGCCCAGCATTGCCCGGGGATGTAACAGTAAGAGAATAATCAAGTATCAACCATCATAAAGACTGAAAAATAAAATTGACAAAGATTATTGTTTAAGGTTGACGGACACACGTCTTAGTTTTTTTTTTTACGAATTGGTCAAACTCAAACAAAAACATTGTTTTCAATCGTTATGAGTCTACTGATTGAATAGAATTTTATTATAAACAATTGTCTTGTAAATGGAATTTTTAAAACATTCTGAATGTAAAAATAAAAGAAAAAAAAAAAAATGCAAGACAATAAGAAACACTACCTGCCAAAAAAAAAAAAGTGAAGTTTTGTTGAAATCGGTTTGAAAAATGTAGGAAATCCGATCCCATATATAAATGAACACACACAAACACACACACACAAAAACAACCTGGGTTTTATAATAAGTATAACTCGATATGAGTTGTCCCCCTTTCATTCTTGTGATGCCTCTTAATCGTGTTTTCAAATTGATTTCATGCAAAAACAATTGTTTTTTTCCAATTTTTGGTGCTGTCAGAACCACTGCAACGTAATTTTACGTAGTCCTGTGAAGTTTTGTTGAAATCGGTTGAAAAATGTAGGAAATCCGATCCAGTATATAAACGTACAGATACACAACCTGGGTTTTATAATAAGCATGATTAGTAAATAAAGTTTTTACTTCATTCAATATGACCTAACTAGTACAAATTAATACAGAATTTTAAGAGTTAAAACTTTCTAAATTATACTAATCATTTTTTTTTTTTTTTTTAAACTGAAAACAATTCTTGTAAAAATTCATTCTTCATTGAAAAAAAATTTTTTTTAAGACAATTGTGTCCAACAGATTTTGTAAGACAAAAGCAATTAAAAGCTTTGCTAATTAAATAATCTCTTACTTTTATTCCATTTTTTTTATTTTATGATTCAGAGCAGATTTTCGGTAACTAGGAGATCCTGTTTTATTAAAACAGAAAAAAAAAATTTAATTCTCAAGGAGTTTGGCATGTAACTAATATCAACATTAAACGGTACAAAAATTAATTTCTAGCCAATTTCATAAAATTGAATAAGTGGTGGTATTGGGGGAATAATGTGAAAAAAAATGTTTTTATGTAGATTTTCTCAAAAGAAGAAACATTTCTAAAATGTGAATAAATCCTGAAAATTTCATTAACATTCAACAATTATTACATTTTTGCAAGAATTTCCAAATCAAAATGTTTTTCACTACAAAAAAGATATTAAAATTTTCTATACTAATCTTTGATGCAAGAAAAACAATTTTTAACCAAAATGTTCTAAAGAATCAAAAAAATTATAATTTAATAATCAAAAAATCCTTTGGTCTTTCCTCTTAATAATAATAATATAAAGACTTTGATGATAAAGTTTTGTTTTATTAAATTTAGAGCATTTTTTCATCATGTATTGTCACGATTTTATTGAATCTGTGGAGGTACAGAGAAATATATATCGGTGGTCTTGAATGAAATGTGAAAACAAGAGAAATTGCTGCCAAAATACTCCCTCAAGGGTGTTCCAATAACTTCTTCAGGTGTGTTTAACTCCTCATCCCAGAAATTATCAAATCGGCATGTCAATGTACACCTGAGGAAAGCCTGGCACACTACAGCCTAAACATTGTAACAGCAATAACTAATAACACCAATAAAGATGAGAACAGTAGTCCGAATATAACAGTCAAAAATCTACTGTTAGTTATAGAGGGTGTTCAAATAACTTGGACTGATTTTAAATGTGAATTAAGTTCAAGCATTTAATGATTTTTTTTTTTCTTTTTCTTTCAGATTTAACAAATTATGTCTTGGCAATTTCAACCATGGAAAGATTAATCAAACACTGTGTTAAAGCTATTGAAGCCTATTACAAAAATGGATGTGCAAATTTATAAATATACAGCCCAATGATTCTGCTAGCAAAAAATGCACACCAAACAGTGACCTTTTGTGGATGCAGTGGCTTTTCCTTGAGTTTTCATGAGCTGAAATGCAACAATTGAAAATGGGCTTCATCACTAAAGATGATTTTTTTGTGAAAAATCTTCATCGGCTTTGTTCGTGCACCCAATTGATGAATGTATAGCACTCCAAATGGTTTCAGTTATTGTGTCAATTGAATTTTGTAAGTGTGTAGCGACAAATCTTTTGTCAAAATTTGATGTAACGTTGTTGGGGAGAGGTTCAATTCTTGTGCACGATGACGAATAGAGGTGTCTGGATTTTGGGCCACATTCTCATGTACTGCAGCAATGTTTTCTGCTGAACGGTGTAAACGAGCACGCAAATGGTGTTTTCACGTCTGCCACCGACCCAGTTTGTTTGAATTTACAAACAATTTTTCCAATTCCACTCTCGGTCGGTTGATTATGTTGACCAAAAAATTGCAAAGTGCACAAACTGCATTTCTGTTTGAACGTCCATTTTCATAATAGGCTTTGATAACTTTAACATGTTGTTTGATTGTTAATCTCTTCATGGTTGAAATTGCCACAGACTTGTTAAATCTGAAAGAAAAAAACTCGTTAGATGCTTAATCATAATTTACATTTAAAATTGGTCCAAGTTATTGGAACACCCTATATATTGTCTATTTGGGCTGCAATCACTTTTTCTGTACAAGGTTTCAGTGAAGATGACTGACAGGGCACTGAGATTAAGCTTTTAATTAAATTTTTCTTACATTCAGACAAGTGATTTCTGAATATGTAGATATTTTTCCTACATATTCAGTTAAACAGAAAACATCATTGATAATGGCTAATAGATCAGTTGAAAGCAGTTGGATTTGACAGATCATTTGGACAGTTTTTACATACACTGCCCAGAAAAGAAACCACTTGTCTGAATGCAAGAAAAATTTAATAAAAAGCTTAATTGCAGTGCCCCATCAGTCACCTTCAATAAAACATGTATCTATCTATATACCTACCTATCTCTCTCTCTCTCATATATATATATATATATATATATATATATATATATATATTTTCAGTTGTATGGATATGAGTTTGTGAACCTAGATTTCATGCTTTTGCAATCATCAGACACACTCATTTATTTTTTAAAATTGGATCTATTTATGCTTGTTTGACTATGTGGGAGGGGGAATTTACTTCTGTGTTTATTTGGGATGACACACTCATACACATAGAAAAAAAAATAAGATAAAAAAGAGAAAAGACTATCCATACAACTGAATATGTTAGCTCTATTACTGATATTGAGCGCTTTCCACTAAGTACTATATATATATATATATATATATATATATATATATATATATATATATATATATATAAAAAACATAAACATATATTGTTAAATATAACGGACAATGAATGTCTATTATGTTTGATCATGAGTCATCTTAAACTTTGTATACTGTCCAACATCTTTGATAGAGGAATAGCATAATAAAAAAAAAAAATAGCCGAATTTTGGACAGTTTTTGTCTTTTTCTTCTGAAACTAAAGCCACTATATGAAACTTAGAATGGCTCATGATCAAACATAATAGATATTCGTTGTTTGTTATATTTAATAATATGTTTGAATAATGATCTGCAGCCACACACATACATACATATATATATATATATATATATATATATATATATATATATAGATACACCTAGTGAGCCAGACAAACCTACCTAGGTTTCACCTAAACGGATCATCAGGGAAAGTTTGGCCAAACTTTCCCTGATGATCCGCTTGGGAAAACCTAGGTAGATTTGTCTGGCTCACTAAATGTATCTAGGTCTGCTCTATTTGTATTGAGCTCTTTTGTTAGTTAGTTGTTACTCGTATCGGGTTTTTTCTTTGGGCTTCAGACCTGCATCTGTGCGATTTTTTTTTTGTCGACTGAAGTTCATGTTTGTAGCTCTTTCTTTTTTAAAACCTTTTTTCCCTCGAGATTGATTTGATTAGCAAATCAAAAATTCGAGGGTTTTTCAAAAACTAGTCTAGTTATATATATATATATATATATATATATATATATATATATATATATACACAAAAAAAAATAATAGAGAGAGAGATAACAGGGATATATTAATAGTGTTATCAATATATCAAAGATATGTTGATTGTTTAGGTTAAATATTTTGGAAAGAACCAAATCCATAATAAAGTCCCACCTAGAGTTAGCACCAATTGGTAATCCAAATTTTTGTTTATAAAAATTGTTAAAAGTGAAATAGCATTGACTGGAATGTGTTCTAAAATGCTTTTGTACAACAACATCTTTTGTTTAATTCCCTTAAACAAAAAACCTTTTAAATGTTATCTACCCCCATTCCTAGCCTCCCCACTTGCAGAATATTCTCTAACAGTGGAAAAACTTGATGCTGCTGGTAACTTTGTTGCCTCACTGCCAGATAGACAATGGCTTTTATTATGTTTGTCTAATAAATTTAAAATTTAAACTTTGTATTAATATTTTTAATAGTTTTGATCTATTTCTTTTGTTATCACTCGATATACTTTGATGTGGTTTTTGTTTTTATGCACTACTCTGCAGCCATACGCCTTCATTTTGTAGGGATTAAAAAATTTACTTCCTTGTTATCATTATTATTGTAATTATTTTCATTCCAACTGAGTACTCTATATTAGTGAACCTGTACTAGACTCGGTTAAATTTAATATTAGGTGTGTGCAAAAGTTATCAGCAAAATGATGGTTCTCAGCTATGTCTTTTCCAAAAAAGTGCTCTGAACTTTTGCACATACCTAAATGTTATCTTAATTTCATCTTCATGGTGTAAAGTATTTTGTCTTTATCATGAATAAATATTGACTTGTGATGGAATATTGGTTAACATACTTCGTTTAGTAGACACTATTATAGTGCATCGTGTGATTTAATGGTTGGCAAGATTTCTCTTTCTCTTTTCTCTCTTTCTTTTCCTCCTCCTTTTCTCTCTTTCTTTTCCTCCTCCTTTTCTCTCTTTCTTTTCCTCCTCCTCTTCTCTTTCTTTTCCTCCTCCTCTTCTCTTTCTTTTCCTCCTCCTCTTCTCTTTCTTTTCCTCCTCCTCTTCTCTTTCTTTTCCTCCTCCTCTTCTCTTTCTTTTCCTCCTCCTCTTCTCTTTCTTTTCCTCCTCCTCTTCTCTTTCTTTTCCTCCTCCTCTTCTCTTTCTTTTCCTCCTCCTCTTCTCTTTCTTTTCCTCCTCCTCTTCTCTTTCTTTTCCTCCTCCTCTTCTCTTTCTTTTCCTCCTCCTCTTCTCTTTCTTTTCCTCCTCCTCTTCTTCTTTTTTCCTCCTCCTCTTCTCTTTCTTTTCCTCCTCCTCTTCTCTTTCTTTTCCTCCTCCTCTTCTCTTTCTTTTCCTCCTCCTCTTCTCTTTCTTTTCCTCCTCCTCTTCTCTTTCTTTCCTCCTCCTCCTTCTCTTTCTTTTCCTCCTCCTCTTTTCTTTTTCCTCCTCCTCTTCTCTCTTTCTTTTCCTCCTCCTCTTCTCTCTTTCTTTTCCTCCTCCTCTTCTCTCTTTCTTTTCCTCCTCCTCTTCTCTCTTTCTTTTCCTCCTCCTCTTCTCTCTTTCTTTCACTTTCTCTTTTTTTCATCAATTCACCCCAAGCAAGGCAATAATGCCACTGAGATACAAGTGGGTCTACTGAGTGTGAAAGAGAATTAAAAAAAATCTTTAGAAGGAACTATAAAACTAATACTTTGCTTCAGTTCAAAAGACTGGGAAGTAGTGTGAGCAATCAGTACTAATGTAGTGAGTTTGTTCCTCACTGGGTGCATCATGGATTTGGCCTTGTGCTAGGTTAAGTTGATATTAATAAATACTCATAAGTTAATTTGCATTACAAAATGATAGTCTTAAATGAATCATTAGATTTGAATGTTTTAAAATAGGTTTTATCTCCTTTCTTTTCTTGTTCTTTTAGAAATGAAAGCCCACTGATGCATGCTGGGTCCAGTTTTATGCTGTTCATGGTAAGTTACTTAATTTTTATTTATCACAATACGCAATGCCATTTTGTTTTCTTATGTCTTCTAGATATGTAAGATTTTGACAAGAGATTTGTGTCACTTATTCTGCTTCTGCTCACACATGGTCTGGAGACTTATTAACAGCGTTATACAATGGTACATAGGGAGTTACACAAAAGTTTGGAGAATTAAAAATAAAATAACCAGCTAGCCACAATGGTAAGCAAGTAGGTAATTAGTAAAAATAGTGACTTTTAAAACATTCCTATTCTTAGATGGCCAGATAAAATTGGTTCCTTGTTTGACTGACAAAGAGACCTCATTTCTTGTTCAACCTTTGATTCTCTCCTTTATATAGATACGAATAAAGCAAGAACTCTCAACCATAATTCCAGAAGTCAGAATTGTTTTCAACTTCTTGACCAGTGTTTCTAAATTGGGCTGCTTTTGAAAGCAGATGTGCTAATCTTGGATACTCACAAGAAGAAATTCAGTTTGGGCTGAGCTTTCAAATGTAACCCAATTTGGAAACCCTTTTGTTTAACATTGGGACAAAAAAAATATTGGTTGTGCCAATAACTTTTTAAAAATTATTATGACATAAAAAAACACTTAGTTTTGCAATCTCACGTTGGGTATGTATGCAATTATTGTAATGTTTTCTATATATAATAAACATTTTCTTTAAATAAATCTTCTAGTTGTACAAACTTTTCACCAATTTTATTTGAGAATATCTTGTTAAATTAAATTTCATAATATTTTCTGAATGAGTAAATTATGATTTCTCTTTATATAATTAACTCTGTTACATATTATTTTAAAATCAAAAAGAATTCTTTATAATATCCAAAGGTTAAATCAAAGAAATCTATTATCTGTTTGGTTTCATTGTTGTATCAACCATGTTAACACAATGATTAAATATCTCATTACTAAGTAAGGAAGATTATTATATATGTGGCAGATAAATATATAAAGTCACATTATAAAATTTATAACTAGGATTCAAGCATGCAATTACAAGTAATCCATAATAATATTTTAAATTTTGTAATCATATTTATTTTTGCATATAAATTTTTTGAAGCTGTTTCTAAATCTTTGATTGTCTTTCAATCATTCTGCCTCACCTGTTATCCTCTTCTACTGCACATATGAAATGTGCCACACTGTTTAGGAACCACTGCTCTGGGGTTTAAAGTCTAATCATCTGTATTTGAGGTGAAATGAATCAAGATAATTAGTAATCAACAGGATAAAGTTGAAAATGATGCACGAG
Organism: Acanthosepion pharaonis; assembly: GCA_903632075.3. Lineage (NCBI taxonomy): Eukaryota > Metazoa > Mollusca > Cephalopoda > Sepiida > Sepiidae > Acanthosepion > Acanthosepion pharaonis. Next base: position 1,004,603 of record CAHIKZ030000587.1, on the reverse strand, counting down.
TGTTGCTTTTAAAGAGAAAAGGATTGTATGATTTCTTATACATTAAATGAGAAGCTATGATTAATTTGATCTAAATAGCATTACACAATGCTGTTTGATTGTATAATTATACATATAATGTCTCTTTTGTTGTCATCAATGCTTGCCTTAATTTTTGACAATCCTTTCCTGATTTTGTGTACATTTCTAGTAAAAATACCTTGCAGTGCTTACTCTGTTATGATCATTAGCAATGTATTTATGTTATACATATCATAATGATAATCTGTTATTAACAGCTGTATTAATTCCTGACAATCTGTTTTACTGATTTCTCTATGTATTTATGTAGTAGTTTCTAACTGTAAAATAATCAGTAGTGCATTTAGATTATGCATATAACAGCACTATTTTAGTATCAGTGTTTGTTTTCAATACTTACCATTGAAAGACACTGTGTTTCAGGTTAAAATGATGCATGGTGCGCTTCCAGGGTTAAAATGATGTATGTTGTGTTTCCAGGGGTAAAATGATGTACAATGCGCTTCCAGGGATAAAATCATAAGCAGTGTATTTGCATAGTCTATATGCATTAGTTATTATAGCTCTATTCTGTCAGTAAAGCTTTGTTAATTCCTGATCCTGTTTCAATGCTCGATATATATGATGAATATCAATACTTTCTCAAATAATTTTTTGATAATAAACTAAAAAAATTAAATGTGTAATCAATAATTTTTTTTTATCTCTTTATCAATGACCAAAAACAAAAAATACTCTAACAAAAAAAATAAAATTGCTAAATCCAGAATTCGGTTTCAAATTACTCAGGTTTGAACGTACAGGCAATATAACTGCATCACATATACAAATCAATGTGTGTATACATTCCAAAATAAGGGATTATACAAATCATGTATTAACACACTGTGTAATCTCTTTGGTTGTTAACATAAGACTTTATTCTTGCATACATATAATGATACAAATAAAAAAAAACTCACTATCCAACCTTTCTCAAATAGCTCTAATTGAAAAAAAAAAGAGAAATGTATTCTTTCACTACACTGGACTCTATGGCACCTTTTAAAGCTCAGACAGTGCACTGTCATGAATGTTACTATATCACAAGACTTTGAAAATGTTATCAGAATATTAACTACCCATTAGCATATACCTACTGTACCCAGATCAAAATTGACATTCAGTGTGTTCTAATCTTATTTTCTGTAAGTGGATTTAGTTTATTAATCCCAGAAATGATTAAAGTTAAGCAAGAATAATAAATGGAAGAGTAGTGGTAAAGGCAATTTGAAAAATGTGAAAAACTGAAATTTTGCTCGTATATATTAGGTGTGTGTGCAAAAATTTCACGACGGTTTTCATTAAAAATTAGTTAATTTTAACTAATACATATATTTTAATCATCAAAATATTTTCTTGAATTTTTATGATCTGATGTCTATTCTCTGGATGTTTTCAAATTCCATCTTGATAAAATGACTCTGACTTCAGCTGACCAGATAAGGAATGCTGTATTGATAGTAACAAATTTTATATCTGATGAATGTCATGTAAGGATGAATTTCCCATTTCAACTTCATTATTGTTATGTAGTACAAAAAGGTTTTTCTTCCTCCGTATGAATCCGAATCCTAAATGCATCGAATTGTTATGTAGTGGTTTCACAGTGGAGGCTTGTATTTGTACTAAGTCGCTCCTAAAATAGGTTCGACGTACAAAACGTTAGGAACTTGATATAATAGGTAAAGACGCAGAATCAAATGGCAGACAATATAGAACAATGTACCGGTAAGAATCAAATGGCGGACAATATAGAACAATGTTCCGGTAAGAATCAAATGGCGGACAATATAGAACAATGTTCCGGTAAGAATCAAATGGCGGACAATATAGAACAATGTTCCGGTAAGAATCAAATGGCGGACAATATAGAACAATGTTCGGTAAGAATCAAATGGCGGACAATATAGAACAATGTTCGTAAGAATCAAATGGCGGACAATATAGAACAATGTTCGGTAAGAATCAAATGGCGGACAATATAGAACAATGTTCGGTAAGAATCAAATGGCGGACAATATAGAACAATGTTCCGTAAGAATCAAATGGCGGACAATATAGAACAATGTTCGGTAAGAATCAAATGGCGGACAATATAGAACAATGTTCGGTAAGAATCAAATGGCGGACAATATAGAACAATGTTCGGTAAGAATCAAATGGCGGACAATATAGAACAATGTTCGGTAAGAATCAAATGGCGGACAATATAGAACAATGTTCCGTAAGAATCAAATGGCGGACAATATAGAACAATGTTCGGTAAGAATCAAATGGCGGACAATATAGAACAATGTTCGGTAAGAATCAAATGGCGGACAATATAGAACAATGTTCCGGTAAGAATCAAATGAATATAGAACAATCAAATGGCGGACAATATAGAACAATGTTCGGTAAGAATCAAATGGCGGACAATATAGAACAATGTTCGGTAAGAATCAAATGGCGGACAATATAGAACAATGTTCCGGTAAGAATCAAATGGCGGACAATATAGAACAATGTTCCGGTAAGAATCAAATGGCGGACAATATAGAACAATGTTCCGGCAAGAATCAAATGGCGGACAATATAGAACAATGTTCCGGTAAGAATCAAATGGCGGACAATATAGAACAATGTTCCGGTAAGAATCAAATGGCGGACAATATAGAACAATGTTCCGGTAAGAATCAAATGGCGGACAATATAGAACAATGTTCCGGCAAGAATCAAATGGCGGACAATATAGAACAATGTTCCGGTAAGAATCAAATGGCGGACAATATAGAACAATGTTCCGGATCAAGAACTATGAACATTGATCAATTGTTGGATCTGAAAACACAGTTATTAACTAAATGGAGGCAAGATATTATACTAACTTAATTTGGGCATACATATTTAAAACACTGGTTCTCATACAATCTTTAAAGTTGAGCAACATTGAGATTGGCCAGTACTTAGATGGGTCACTGCTTGAGAATATCAGGTGCTATAAGTTTGGATGTGTGGGTAGTGTAATGGATTACAGCTCAGAATTGGAATTCTGGGAGCCTAGTTCCAATTCCATTTGGGTTAATGATATTCACTTATGTGTATATATTTTGGAAAGATATGAATCCACCTCTTCTGACCCTAGCAATGGGTTAATTAGCAAGATTTGTATCGTTATATCATTAATATCCTCCAAAATTCTTACTATCTAAGAAATATTTTCCTGCAAAAAACAAATTATCCAATTATGGATATACATATCTCACACATGCATACCTACTAAAGGCTGATAAACCATTCCAAAACTATCAGTCCCTTAAAATAATTGGAGCTCCCCAAAATGTATATAATCCAACAAATACATGTAATCCAACCTAGTTTGTTACCTAACTGTAATAACCTTTTTTTTTTTCTTTTTTTTTTAACCTGTGAAATGACCTATAGTGGTTGATATGTCATAAAATAGTAACAAACAAACCAGTGATCACTGAACAATATTTTCTTAATATTTCCTGCTGAAATGTGCAGAATGGTCTTGTATACACTCAAATACAGTATGTATCACTGAATTTGATTGAAAATACTAAGAAAAATGCGCATAGTAGGCTAATGGTCATGAGCACAGAAAACAACTGACAAACCAATTGTGGATTTTAGCTGAGGCTACTATATTCACTTAGCACTAATGCCTTTGTCATGAATCCACTTCTCCCTCCCTCCCTCTCTCATATCAGCAGATGATATGAAGATAAAAATTAGCAGTGATGCTATTTTAAAGGTAATTTATATGTGAATTTTCTCATCATAGACAGAGCATTATCTTAATGTATCTCCGAGTCAATCCAGTAGTGTATTTTTTTTTTTTGTACTCAAATGATAAATAAGGACAATTATAACTTCCGTTACTTGGAAAAGATTTGAATCCAGTACAGTCAGCAGTATTAACAGTAAAAAAGGCGTTGGTTAGATCCAGTGACAGGACCCAAAGAGTGAGTTCAATACCCAGTTAAGGCAGTGGAGAACTTGGAGAGGGGAATTAACAGGAGATAACTGATAACTGACATCCATTTGACATGGCACATGGAACTAGAGCAGTCTACCCCAGTGAGTGAAATAAAGGGTTCAGTTCGACATTCCAACCACCAGAGCGTACAACAGCCGAAATGTTGTAATAAATATGGCGACAAAGATGAATTCAATAGTCCAAATAATGTAAATAGTGTTTGGAAAAGATATTGCTTATCATATGATGTAAAATTTTTACCCAGATTTCTCAGGTAAAGTATTATTATACACTGATTTGAACTCCTGTCCTTATTTTATGGGGGTGTGTAGCTGAGTGGCCAGATTATTAGTGTTCTGGCCATGTGTCATATGTGAATGAAGTGTCACTGCTGACACTGGAGTTTGAACATTAATCTCGAGACAGTGGAAATGTAGACTGCCATTTACTATAGAGATATCATGACTGATTTGACTCTTGTGTTAATCTGGACATTAAAGTGGTGTCATATGTTTTAAGACGAATTAGTACTTTTTTTAGCAGCTCTATGCAGTCGTGTATTAACTGAGAAGTAATCAATAATCTTTCTGTTGACTCTTTACTTCTTTGTTGTTAATGTATTTTAATTGCATTTGATAATTAAATACTTTATTTTTTTTACATTGAAGTCTTTCTGTTATTACTTGTATTATGTACATGTGGCAGATTACAATGTGACTTGATTTTGAATATCACTATTGTCAATTTGTCAAGGTGACGACTTGATAATATCAGCCTGGGGAGATTATCTCAGAATGTGACACCCTTGGGAAGTGACTGAAAATCATGACACAAGCTGACAAAAGTCTTATGAAGGGACATTAGGTAGATAAAACTGTTCAGAAGCTGTCAATGATTATACTAGCATGAAAACACAAGTCATCATGACTGAGTGTGTCAGTGTACTTGTTGAACTACTTATGTGAGATTATGTGCCCTCTCAGAAACTATAATTAAGATTTGGTCAGCATAGTTGCAGTATAAATCAAAATGTATCTCTGCGAGCGTTGAAGAAACAAATATACCTGAATAGGCATTTGCAATAGATTAGCTAGCCGCTCTAATAGACTCCATTGTCTCCTGAGACTGACAGATATCTACTGTCTTTATCTTGTTACAGTCACACTGTTTCTGCCATTGATTGGAAACAAAGAAAAGAGTACTGAGCTGTTATGTAATATTGGTAATGGTACCATCTCATCACAGATAGACTTGAGGCAATAGAAATGTGATTCTACGGAATGATGCTGAGAATACCATGGAGTGATTACATGAGCAACAACAATTTTAGAGAAAATGGAAACATAGAGGACACTTATACGTGTTATCAGAAAGAGATAGTTGAAATTTCTAGTGCACATAATGAGAAAAGGGGGCTTGGAAAAGTTGATACTCACAGGATATATTAAAGAGAAGGGAGACAGAGGAAAGCAGCACATAACCTTCCTCACAACCTTGTACAAATTGGTACATAGAAGAATGTTCTTGAAAGCTCATTTGGTAAGGCAAGCTCTGTTCCTCTTGCCTTTGATATGTCCCGTTTAAAACTTTCAAAACCCTTTTTCCTCATGTGTCCTAGAAATTTCAGTTATCTCTTTCTAATGCAATGTATAAGTGTCCTTTTTGTTTCCCTTTTCCCTAAAAATTTATCATTGTTCAGTCCATTGTATTCTCAGCATCCTTCTGTAAAACATTTCTGTTTCTTCAAGTCTCTTCTCCATCTGTCGTGCGATTATCAGCATTCATTGCCATAGAAGAGTACCAATATTACATAGCAGTTCAGTACTCTTTTGTTTGTTTCTAATTAAATTTTCCTGCTTCTTAATACTTTGCTCAGTTTTTGGAAGGCATCTTTCACTATCCCAATGCAACTTTGGATTTCTTTGTTACATTCTTCCATCCTCTGTTAAAACACTTTCTAGATATTTAAATTTTTGCACTTGTTTAATTTTGATATCTCCAATTTGTAATTTGCATGTTTGGGTGTCCATTTTGCTGACAACCATACATTGTGTCTTTGTACAATTAATCTTTAGTCCTTTATTCTTGCTTTCCTTTAATACCTTCTCTTGAGTTCCTGTAGTTTCCTTTCTGTGTTTGCTAGCAACATTGAATGTGCATCTGATGATGTTAAGATGTCATGCAACTACTATTTAAAAACCAAAAAATGATCAATTTTAGTTCATAACAAAAGAAAAGATTTTGTAGGAAGCTTTAAACTGACAGAATTTAAGACTGTAGATATCTTTTATCTACTCTGTGATTGCTAACATGTTTGATTCTAGTGTTTTAATTAAAATTAGACACCTAGCAATAACCAGCACATATTAATGACAGTATTGGAAACAGTGTTGTATATATTGAGAAACTGAAATTAAAACTCAAAATAAGCCTACTTTGATCATTCAATGATGTCACTTGGATAAGCCAATAAAAGAATTAGAAATAAAGTCTCTTTTGTATTTATCATTCTATTGTCATCAGAATTAACTAGTCTTTCTCCTCACCCTTTATTTTTTTTCTACAAATTATTGATTGCTATCAATGCATAGCTACCTGTATTTGTATGCATGTGTGCGCACGCGCACACACACACACACACACACAACTATATACACACGCACACATTTATAATGTACATGTGTGGTTAGTAACACTGGTTGGTCTGATGACGTCAGTACTAATGAAACTCATGAGGACAGCACTGACGTCATTGGCACTAGAAACTAAAGTGAGAACAACCAAAGGAATATTGATCCAAGTTTTTTTTCTTTTTAAAGTGATGTGTATTGACGTCAGATTTTATTACTATAAGACCCACTTTATTCCTCTACTTTTTGCCAATACTAATAGTAGAATAATAAGTACTATTTGTTTAAGGAGACAAGTATTAGTAAATATTTTTTTAAAAATGTTTAAAAATAGTTGTTACATATTTTATGCATTAATTGTGATAAGTAGTATAGGACAAAGGTCTTGTTTCATTTTGATTACTTACTTTTTATATAACTTTTTTTCTTTCTTTTTTTTTTTTTTTTTATATAAATGCATCATTTCACAAGTATATTTTTTATGCCAAAATTATGATTTTTTTTTTTTTTTTTTCCCCCAACATGAACATTTCTGGACCTTTTTTTTTTTTTTTTTTTTTTTTTCTCTCTCTCTCTCTCTCTCTCTGGATAGTTTTTTAAAATTTTAAACATGCCTGTTCAAAAACCATTTAGACTTTTGATGACTATAATTTAGCTGCAAGTAAAGCTAACATTTAGTTTTAATTGTAGTTTGAGTTTGGCTAGTTTTAGTAGTTCTTCTTTATTCATGTGAAAATAATCATAATAATGTCCTTTTTTTATCTGTCTATATTTTTGAGATGAGGTATTGTAACTATTTAGACTATTTACATCATTCAGACTGTTGTCCTCATCTTTATTGCTATATTCACAATGTTTCGGCTGTTGTACACTCTAACCTTCTTCAGGTGATATACGTTGGAATTTCAAACTGAACCCTTTTAGTATACGGAGGTAGATTGTTCTAATTCCATGTGCCATGACTTTTTTTAGATGCCTCAGTATCGGTTAATTTCCTTGAGTAAATCAACTCTCCAAGTTTTGTTCCCTCTGCTGTGGCCAAGTATTGAACTCACAACTCTTTGAATCAGGTCACTTTTTGGATTACTCAACCAATTCTCTTATCCACTAGGCCATGTGTCCTTGGCATATATTTATTTACAAAGATTTTCTAAAGAATAATTTCAAAAATTATTTCATTCATTTCTGAATCAATCCTGAAAGTTTCATTAAAATCTGACGATTATCTGATTTTTGCAAGAATTTCCAAATCAATTTTTTTCCCTGCAAAACTCTTCCCTGCAAAATTTTCTGTACAAATTTAATGTCTGTAATAAAGAATTTGGTCAGCCCAATAAAAGACACCGAGTTGGTTGTATGTGGTACTGTAAGCATCAGGAGTTGCGTCCCCTTCCACAATGGGCTGTTGAGAGAACACCTTTTACTTAGAGTTGGTGGTGCTGACTATTTGCATATGAACGATACTGGGCAGGTATTGGCCAATTGTCAGTGTGGGTCTGGTACTGGGAGAGCTATATAACACCAATTTTCTCTCAGTCAAGAAGTGCGCTTTCAAAAACCAGACATGACAAACCCAAAGTCCCACATTGACACCCCCCCACACACACACAAAAAAAAAAAAAAAAAAAAAAAAAAATTTTTTTACATATAAAAATCCTTTGATCTTTCCTCTTAATCATACAAAAATTTTGATATGATTTTGTTTTGTACATTTTTTTTTTTTTTCCATATATCCTCTTTTTAGTGAATTTTTGGGGGTACCTACATAAATATATACTGAAAATTGTACCAGCATCAGCTAATATTAATTTTATTGTAAAAACATTGACTTTCAAAATAATGTCTGATATTGACTTTTTATTTCATCTTCCAATGAAGAAGAAAAACTGGAAATTTCTTTCTGCAAGTGTGATCTTTAAATAAAAAATCAAATCACATTACCTCAATACATGTTGCATAATAATCACATTACCTCAATACATGTTGCATAATAATCACATTACCTCAATACATGTTGCATAATAATCACATTACCTCAATACATGTTTCACAATAATCACATTACCTCAATATATAATATTTTATTTTGTTTTGAAATATGGCAAAATGTAAGGAAGTAATTTGTTCAAATAATGTGATTATTTTTTTTAAACAGAAACAACTTTTTTGCTTTCTATCATCATGGCTGATGCTTACCTTCAAGAGTGTGACTCATTGTGTCTTCTCAGCTAATGTTTTCCATTGACATAAAGTGGAAAGATTATATTGAATCAATTGCTAAATCTGCCGCTAGGAAAGTTGGCTCATTATGTTGTGCTAAACAATCTTTCTTGCCAGAATCTATCTATCTATCTATCTATCTTATATATTTATAAGACTACCATTTGTCCATGCATTGAATATTACTGCCACATCTGGTCTGGTGCTTCTGCTACGTATTTAGAGATTCTCGATAAAATCTAAAGAATAATCTGCAATGTTATTGGTCCTAATCTAGTATCTTAGCTTCAATCACTCTCCCACCACCATAATGTAACTTCTCTATGCCTTTTCTATAAGTATATTCAGGGTAATTGTTCTGATGAATTTTCCTCTATAGTACCTAGCCATTATGAATTTAAGCACAGTCTTAGATTGGCAACAAGGTCTCATCATTTTACAGTTGAAATGGTGGCTAGAGGTGAACATCAGTTCTATGTTAAGTTTCTTCTTTCACACTTCTCGCTTGTGGAGCACTCTTTCAGCTTCTTGCTTTCCAGTCAACTTTGATCTTCAAAAATTGAAATGCAAATTCTTCTTGCTCTTTAATAATGTTTATCTTTTTTCTCATATTGTTTAACACTCAGTAACCCCTTGCATCTTAGAGGCTTTATTGCCTTGCTTGGGGTGAAATGATTAAAAAAAATAAATGGTGGCTGTCAACTCATTAATCAAGTATGACTATTTCTGACATATTAACATATAGGACAATTTACACTTACAATTATTTTACACTATATCACATGCACACATGAGTGCAGGAAAGTTCTCAGCCCCACCCATTTCCAAAAATCGGTATTTCAGTGCCTAAAATGAAGACATTGTGTTGTATATCTGATACTGAATGAAAGTTTTAAAGTATTTGTTCAATCCTATCATTGGTCACATGAACAGCTTTTAATAACTTTTAATTAACCATGGTAATATACAGCTTTAAAAATTTGCCCCAAATTTAGATAAACATTTGATTTGTCTGTACCCAACTATTCTACTAGCGAGAAAGAAGTGTGACAGAAGAAATTGTTAGCATAGAACTTATGATTACTAGAACTTATATCTTATAATAGAACTTATGCTTAGCATAGAACTTATGATTACTAGAACTTATCATATCTTATAATAGAACTTATGCTTCTAGCAATATCAACAGTAAAATAATGAAACTGAGCTGCCAATCAAGTAAGGCATTTAAATCCATAAAGTTAATGTACCAAAGAGAAAAGCTCATTAGAACTTATATTTATGTTTCCCTCAAGAATCTATCTTGCATATCTCTAAGTCTACCATTCATATATGCTTAGAATATTGCTGCCACATATGGTACAGAGCTCTAGAGATCCTTATAAAATCCAAAGAAGAATTAGCAATATTATTGGTGCTGACCTGGCATCTCAGCTCTAGTCCCTTTCCCACTGGTGTAAAGTTGTCTCCTTTTCTATAAATACTTTCATGGTAATTGTTTGGATGAGCTCTTTGAAGTTTTGAATTTAAGTGCAGTACTAGACTGGTAGTGAGATCATCAACTGAGTTGGCTAGATGTAACCATAAGTTCTATGCTAACAGTTTCTTTACTCGCACTTCTCGCTTGTGGAACTCTCTTCCAGATTCATGCTTTCCAGTCAACTTTAATCTTCAAAAATTTAAATGCAATTTCAATCACTATCTACTGTCTTCTTGATTATTTTTCTATTGTTCTCGCTCCTTAGTAATGTTTCTGTTTTCTAATTCTTCCACACCCAGTAACCCTTTGTGTCTTGGTGCCTTTACTGTCATACCTGGGGTGAATTCAATTAAAAATATAAGGATATATGTTGCAACAGAGAAAACAGTCACACACAGCCCCACACAATATACTATCAAATAAGACATGTCATTGGAATTAACTGCCCACATAATATTCTTGTTGATAGAATACACTTGAAATTACAATCTCAGACGTATGATTTTTTGAAAGTGTACCTCAATGTATACACTTTTAATTATTCTGATAATTTTTTTTCTTTTTCTAAGTAAAACTCCATTGACTAAGTTGTAGGGACTAAATAAAGTCACACACTCTGGTAGATGCTTTCCACATTAACATGTTTTGTTTCAAATATTATTGTGCCATTAGATAATTATAAAAGGGCTTACTACTGCTCTTTGACTTGTTTCGTGGGTAGAGTAAGGATAAAAGAAAAATCAATAGGCCAGTTTATGAGAGGCAGTTACGGTAAATACTTACTCAGCGGGTGAGCAGTACAGGTAACATCAATGTTGATTAGCGGTAGTACGGCTTAGGCTGAGGTACTCATGATGGATACTGAACTCTATATTATTCCTGTATCTGGTTGAATATGGGAAAAGAAACATACACATGCATTCAGATTCACGCACATATATCCTGATACAAGTTACTGCTTGAATTTCAGTTGAGGTTTCATGTGCTCATTTTATCACTAATACCCTGTGAAAAAATATAAATTCACTTCTCCTCACTGCCTTATTGGCTGGGACTGTAGAATACACCGACTGCACCTCTACAGAGGGGTAAACACCCCTCCCAATGAAACCTTTGTAAGGCACAAATACTACAAAGAAAATTATTTGAAAATACTGAAACCATCAACATAATGTCCTGGCTTAAAGAAATAGATTTAAACCAAAATACATAACACTTACAATAAATCATCTACAGACTATATATTTATAAAACATAGGTTTACCCTGAAAGTATCAAATTATGTACAAAACATATGTAGTTGAAGGCATAAAATTGTGGTTGAAATACATGTGGTTGAAGTCATAAAGTTGCGTTTGAAATACATGTGGTTGAAGTCATAAAGTTGCGTTTGAAATACATGTGGTTGAAGTCATAAAGTTGCGTTTGAAATACATGTGGTTGAAGTCATAAAGTTGCGTTTGAAATACATGTGGTTGAAGTCATAAAGTTGCGTTTGAAATACATGTGGTTGAAGTCATAAAGTTGCGTTTGAAATACATGTGGTTGAAGTCATAAAGTTGCGTTTGAAATACATGTGGTTGAAGTCATAAAGTTGCGTTTGAAACACGTCGTCGAAGGTGTAAAATTGTGTTTGAAGCATGTCGTCGAAGGCATAAAATTGCGTGCAAAATATTTAGATTTTGGCATTAACTAACCCATAGAGGTTGATATGCTGCTAAACTAAAATGACCAAACTACTTCTCTCCATGCTCTGACCCATCAACAGGCATCTTGACAAAGACTCATCTCCATCCTACCACAATGGATAATAGAGAAGAGAGTGGGGAAAGTGAGCATTAAACAAGTCACTCTCCCTTAACTACTACCAATGCAGTAGAAAATAGTTGTTATATTTATTATCTGCTTTGAAAGAGGGTGACACACAAATGGTGGTTATTAAAGAATAGAATTTGTAAGTACAGATCCCCCACATTATCTGAAAATCATGTTCTTTTGAAATACTGTAGGCAAAGTAGCAGTTATTATTCTTTTATTATGGGGGGGTATTTTAAGCATTTCCAAACCTATGATAAAAATATTTAAACTTTATTCGCTATTTCCATAACTAATGTCATCCTGGGTAAGACGTTAAACTACATCCAGCAGCAAGGCCTCTGATCAGGAGGTATTGATGAGCATGAAACCGCCTCTTAATTGCTGGTGTTCCCAGGTCCACCCTGACCTGGGGTGGTAGCACCTGTTAGGGTCCCAGCTATGGGCAAATAGTTAACTATTACCAGCAATACAATTTTGAAGGAAATATATTACCAGAAACAAAAAACAAAATATTCCCAGCAATAAAAAAATTTTGTCGGTATTAAATAACCCATTGAGGTTGATATGCCATAAAATAAACCAAACCAATCTAAACCAAAGAATACATACTCTATTCATACGAATCTATCCTAAAAATGTTGTCAGTATTAAATAACCCATTGAGGTTGATATGCCATTAAACAAAATAAACCAAACCAAATCATAACTAATGTTTTGAATGAGCTTCATTATTTAATTTCAGCAATATCGACCTTTACAGTTAAGACCTGTCATGTTGTTTCCACAGAGTTGAACCAACATCAATCTCTTTATATTCCAATTGTAATGAGGAAGTTTTATTTGCAAGAACTGTTGCTTTGAAGAACAAACTCTCTGAATGCTACAATCTTGATCTATTCAAGTCAAGGGACAATCTATACCTAACCTCCATATCTGCATATGTCTAGCCTGGTCACTATTTAGATGAGATTGGGAATAGATACTATAAGTGACACCCCCCCCCCAGTCCAAAATATGTTTTGACTTGAAATAACCCACAAATAGTAGATAAGACATGAAAAACAAATCCATATCTACATAATCACCACTTCTTATATTTATATTCCACATCTCCTTCAGTAACCCCCTATTTTGAGTGGTCATTTGCTCTTGTATTGGGAGAAGACTAGTTAAAAAAAAACAAAAAAAAATTCCAAGAAAATATCACTTTTGTGGTACATCTTGCTAACGAATGTACAAAATCAAGCTAATATTTAGATGCTCAGTTCAAAGCTATGATGACTCTGAACCGAGTGTAATTTATGGAAAAGTTGTTTGGTACTACTACTCTTGATGTCATTGCACTGCCTCTGTTATGGCTTTGCTGCAAAGTAAATATTGAACACTAGTCCCCCACCTGTATTTTTTATTGAAAATCAGTTCTAATATTCTTTACAAAAATACGGAGTTTACAGGAAAGAGTCATCAGATTTCTCTTCTTTATTATCAGTAAATTATCTTGCATTCTTGGGAAAGATAGTGGAGTGGTTTCCTGTTGTCCTCTTTGATTTGGAATTCAGAGTTTTCTTTCTCTTAAACTAGTTGTGATATAAGGCTAGAGAGTTCAGTCTACTATTTAACCCATAGTTGGTGGGGTGAAGAAGATATAAAATAATAGTCTTAATGAAAATTTGAATGCAAAAGACTAGTCTAAAATTCAAACTTGGCTCATTGATTCCACTTCCCATCCTGATATCTGTTCAAAGTAAAGTGGCACTGAGCAAACTTTCAAGAAATAGACTATATGTGTACTACATGACTGTTCTGTATTAGTTAATGACCATAAACTTACTTTAGTGACAGAATTATTTTGTAGATAATATAAAATTTTTGGAAACTTTACTAAAAATATCATTTTCCTCTGATGTCCCTGAGTACTCTGTATGTCATTGTGACATTGGTTAAATATTTTGTTAGTTGTTCCAAGACATTCAGTATTTTCACTGCTTTCATCGTCTATGAATTGTCTTGAAGAATCACAATGTGATTTACTACTACCAGAGTAAGAAGACCAAGAACTCAGAAAAATATTGCAAAGTCCTTTGAAACTGTCTTTTTGTACTAAAACAGATGTTCCCTAGGGCTCTGTTCTTGACTCTGATGACACAACCATTTCACTAGTAAGGCTGATCAGTCCGACAAGATCAAAATGGCAGCTGATGTCCAAAATGACTGACAAGTCGCATCAACAAGAGCAAAAGATGGCCTGTTAATTTTAACACCTCCAAAACTAAATTTCTCTCCATTAATCATCTGAGACACCCCCCCCTTCCTGACTATCATCAGCGTGATTGATGATGACCTCCAGGACTCATTGTACCTTCTCGGGCTAACGTTCTCAGCTGACATTAAGTGGAAAGACTCTATTGAATCCATTGCTAGGTCAGCTGCAAAAAAAGTCGATTCACTGTTTCATGTAAGACGGTTTTTCTCTCCAGAACCTATTTTGCATATCTATAAGTCTACCATTCGTCTATGCTTAGAATATTGCTGCCACATATGATCTGGTGCCCTTGCTATTTACCTTGAGCTCCTTGATAAAATCCAAAGAAGAATCAGCAATATTATTGGTTCTGATCTGGTCAATTCAGTTACTTTCCCACTGTTGCAAGATTGCTTCTCTGTGTCTTTTCTATAAACACTTTCATGGTAATTGTTTGGATGAGTTCTTCACTATGGTGCCTAGACATTTTGAATTTAAGCATAGTATTAGACTGGCTTCAAGATCACATCAAGTGAATTGAATTGGCTAGATGTAGCTATAAGTTCTATGATAACAGTTTCTTGCACTTCCCGATTGTGGAACTCCTTTCTGGCTCCATGATTTCCAGCCAACTTTAATCTGTAAACATTTAAATTTCAATGTCAATTGCTATCTACTCTCCTCCTGATTACTCTTTCCTCTTCCCACTCATTATTAATGTTTCTGTTCCTAATTCTTCCATACCCAGTAACTCCTTGTGTCTTAGTGGCTTTACTGCTTTGCATGAGATGATACTGATTTGAAAAAAGAAAAATTGTGATACTTTTTTTTTTTCCTCTCATTTGTGAATCATATTTATGGGTGCTAGGTATGGCCATCTTGTGAAAATATGTATAATTATAATTTATTAACAAAACAAGAAAATTTAATTGATTATTTTTTCAGCTACAACATCTGTCGCTGTGTGACATCATATCAGCAAAATAGGTTACTAACTGCTACAGAACAAAAACATTGCTTGCATGATATTTCATCAACCAGTTTCAAGTAGTTCAAAATGTGGAAAAGACAATTAAGGTTCATGTAGGACTTATTTATTTTCCCTCGTTTAGTGCTTCTTACAATCCGGCCTTCTTCAGGTGATATTTGTCTGAATTTTGAGCAGCTAGATTTCTCTAATTCCACATACCATGCTTTTGGATACTTCAGTTTTAATTACTTCGCCTTGATAACTCTCCAAGTTTTTGTTCTCTCTGAGGCTAGGGATTGAACCCACAACTCCCTGGGTAAAGTCACTTTTTTGAATTCATCAACCAATGCTTTTGTTCACTGGGCCATGTGTTAGTTTCTTTAGAATAGATTGAAAAAATGAGTTAAAAGTTTTCCTCGTTGTCATATAAGCAAATACCTCCTTCATTTATGCTTGTAATTTTGTTTTGTACGCTTTCTTGATCAGCCTGTGAAAGTCCTTTGTTGGCCTTCCCCAGATCTTCCCATCTTTGCTGTTAATAGCTAGGAATGGGCCATTACCTTGCCACGCCAACACAATGTGTGTTAATAGGGGTTTACAACACCTGGTATTTCCAAGCATTCACCTGTCTAAGCACTGACTAGAATCAACATTGCTTAACTTTGGTGATTGAACAAGAATCAGTGTTTTAACTTGATATGACTGTAATCTTTGTATACATTAGTAAACAGTAAATTGACAATTAAATTCCCAATTTGTTTTCAATTATAATGTTATTAATACTGTGAAAAGTTTGAAATAAAACTTGCAAGATAGCTGAGCAGTGTCAAGCCTTTATTTGATGAGAACATGATTAAGAACGAATTGTGTATGTGTGTAGGGAATACAAAGGCAAGATTATCCACCCCCTGAAAGTAAGGTTGGAAGAACATTGAAAAAGCTATTATCTGTGGAGAGACTCTATAAAATATTGCTGATGATGTGTGAAGATAGAAGGGAGAGACTAAAACAACAACAGCAAAAAAATAAAAGAAAAGAATCAGTCACATCATGGAAATTATCTTGAAACACATCAGACGTACTGCCCTCAAGAGTTCCTACAATATCTAGGAGTTCAGCTTCATTCTCCACAGAGGCAAACTCCTCTTCCATGCCAGAAATAATCTCTCCTTCATCTGCCTCTGCTACATTAGCTGAGTTGGATAGCTGAGAAGTCAATTGGTAAACATCTGTTGGAAGCTCAACATCGATAAGTTTGCTCATCAAGGCTCATCATCATCTGCTTGTAAAGCTCTTGAGACAGCCTTTTTGGAAAGAATGTGTAACACTGAGGTTTCTGCATAAATAGTAATCAGTAACTATGACAACTCGGCACAATTCATAAGACTTTTTTCCTTACCAGAAGACGTTTTGTTATGAAGAACTCATTAAGACAAGCCTGAACTTAATTTCCTATCCTAGTAAAGATTGTACAAACATATTTTTGTATATAACTTGTAAGTGCATGGATGTGAATTACTTACAGATAACAAAAGAAAGAACTTTTTTCATTTTTATTAAGTACTTATATGCTACTAAATGTCTCTTACTTCTCACAAGAACCCAGAGATTAGGAATATAAGAGAAATATGGATATTCAGATTTCTTAAACTTGGATTGCAGAACAGCATTCCTCTTACAACTTGAACAACACAAAAGACATGTCAGTAGCACAAATAATCCAACATGAAACATTTTCATCAGCAGCATTCAAGAAGAAAACATAAAATACAGGCATTAAACAAAATTCTTGTATTCCTTACCATTCACTCTGGGTTGATTTTTCACCTCACTAATACAGAACAGTCCAAATAAAGTCCACATTCAAATAAGTCTCTCTCTCTTGAATCATCATACTTATTATAAAACCCAGGTTGTGTGTGTGTGTCTGTACGTTTATATATTGGATCGGATTTCCTACATTTTTCAACCGATTTCAACAAAACTTCACAGGACTACGTAAAATTACCTTGCGGTGGTTCTGACAGCACCAAAAATTGGAAAACACAATTGTTTTTGCACAAAATCAATTTGAAAAAATGATTAAGAGGCATCGCTTTTGTGGAATGAAAGTGGGACAACTCATATCGAGTTATACTTATTATAAAACCCAGGTTGTTTGTGTGTGTGTTTGTGTGTGTGTGTGTGTGTGTGTGTGTGTGTGTTCATTTATATATGGGATCAGATTTCCTACATTTTTCAACTGATTTCAACAAAACTTCACTTTTTTTTTGGCAGGTAGTGTTTCTTATTGTCTTGCACACTTTTTTCTTTATTTTTACATTCAGAATGCTTTAAAAATTCCATTTACAAGACAATTGTTTATAATAAAATTCTATTCAATCAGTAGACTTATAACGATTGAAAACAATGTTTTTGTTTGGGTTTGACCAATTCGTAAAAAAAACAAAACAAAACAAAAAACTATATTAAGACATGCGTGTCCGTCAACCTTAAACAATAATCTTTGTCAATTTTATTTTTCATTCTTTATGATGGTCGATACTTGATCTATCTCTTACTGTTACATCCCCGGGCAACGCTGGGCTCTACTGCTAGTGTTATCTATTAGTTGATACTAATTGATCTATAAGAATATAAAGTGGTTGCAAATTATATTGCGCAATTAGAAAATATAACCTCAACTATTAAACATTAGAAATTGACATTATAATGTTCAAATAATTTGTAAGACAAATTCAAAGTGACCTGTGCTTGAAAACCACTTACAAGTATAAACTATTCAAGTAACTAAGAACCATGTTTCACCTTATAACACCTGTTTTTTGCAAAGAAAGTGGTGCTCAGAGAAATGGCTGTATAAAAGAAAAATCCCCAAGCTGGATGAAAGAGGAGTTTTCATTTTCTTGCAGGATATAAAATTCTGCTTCCAATGATATAAAACATGTTTTGGTAACACTTTTTTTCAGGTACACTTTATATTCACTCTAAATCAACCAGACTGCAGTGACTAACAAACTTGTAATGAGAGTTGTAAGTTTGATCTTCACTGGGCACTTTACTTTTGTAGCCTTGTGCCAGGAAAATACAATTGGTCATTATGTAGTAATTTTATTATGAGGATTGTTGAATATATTTTTATTGTTGAAAAAAAAAAAAAACATAAAATATAACTAGTTACTTTTCATTACACACACACACACACATTCAATTAAAAAAAAAAATACATACTTGATAATTGCTAATAAAGTAGCTGAAAGTGCTTGAATATATAGAACATTCAGACTGTTTTTACATGCTTAATTGCAGTACCTTGTCAATTGTTTTAATGAAATGTTTATAAAAGAGGGATTGTTGCCTAAATACACAATTATATATATATATATATATATATACTTGTAACTTGAAGATTTGGAAGCCAGGGATTTTTAGCACAAAAATTTATTTTTGGTTTATTAGATGTAGTTCTTTGTAAATGGGGATTAAAAGAGGAATTGCTTCCAAAATTCTCTCTCTCTCGGAAAGCATATTTCTTGATTCCTCTCTAAGTGATGTATATTTCTGTTTGCACAAAATACAGTGTACAATGGGTAAATTGTCACCATTTTATATTTTTTATTTCACACATGTGCATTATTTGTTTTAGATTTTGTCGACTGCATGATATTGAAGTGTCATTTGGGCACCATCTGTGAGAAAAAGAGCACAATGATGCAATTTGCTCTGCCAGAAATTTGAAAGTGGCATGCTGTACTGCTTGGCATTCATGCCGGAAACTTTAATACAAACATTTCTGAGTGTTTTGGTGTCAATCTGAAGATAGTGCAAAAAGAGTTGGATGAGTCTAATGGTGATTACGAAGGTACAGCAGCTCAGAAAACTCATTCTGATCGTTCGGAATTTGTTGGTAAGGGCCTCAGACAACATGGAGGCCTACATCAAGTGCCTTGAGGAGTTAGTGCTGTACTGGCTCAAGAGGGTGGCTACTGGAAGACCCTATATCAGGACTCTGCACCATGCCACACATGGAGGAGAACCCAGTCATGGCTTTTAGACAATTTCTGTGACCACATCACCCCTTATATCTGGCCACATAACTTCCCAAAATGCAACCCTCTTGATTATTATGTTTGGGGTGCAGTTGAATGAGAGACCAACAAAACCCCTTATAACATCAAAGATGAAATGATGGCAAGGATTATGGCAGCATTCACCAACTTAAACAAGGAGGGCATCCAGAAGAGTTGCAGGAGATTCTGAAGTTGTCTGGAGGCCGTCATTAAAGTCCATGGCAATTTTATTGAATAAATTTACTCTTTAGTATTTCAAGATATTTTTGTGTAATTTTCATAAATATATCTTAAAATTAGATGTCAGTATTATTTTCATTTTTGCGTAATTTAGACGACAATTTATCCATCGCACCCTGTAGTTGATCTTTTATGCTTGCCTGTTTGTAATTGATGCATGTGTTAATATCACCGATGGCCTTGTTCTAGGTTTCAGATTGTTATATTTATCAATGCAACAAAGCCAAATTCTAAAACTCTTTTATATACAGTGCTGTCAGCAGGAGTGACCTGTTCAAAAATATTGATGTAGATGACCTACTATCCTAAATAAAGGAGGTGCGTCTGTGCTCCAAAGTGTGAGCATCTGTCTAAGTCATTTGTTGTTTGAGAATTGTTATTGATATATAATATAAATTGGGATCAAATATGGATTGAAATCCAGCTGAATGATAGGATAAGGAACAAATAAGAAATCAACATGCAGACATGGATAAAAATTTCTAGATGCCCCCCCCCACACACACTGTCATCTGAATCCCACATAGACAAACTAGAATTATGATTCACAAATACACATCCAATTATACACACGAACGCTGCTTGACAAATCAGATGTACATGAGATCTGCTTAATCAATGAAAAACAAACCACACAAAAATTTAAAATACCAGAATTTAAGCACAGTATTAGATTGGCATAATTTTTCAGTTGAAATGGCTAGATGTAACCATCAAATATATGCTAAAAGTTTCTTCTCTCAAACTTTTCATTCTTGAAACTCTCTTCCAGTTTCTTGCTTTCCTGTAAACTATAATCTTCAAAAATTTAAATGTAATGTCAATTGTAATCTGTCTTTTTGAGTCCTGTCCTTTTATTGTTCTTTCTCTATAACATTTTCTCACTTTTTGTTCACTCTCAGTAACCCCTCAATCTTAGTGGCTTTATCCCCTTGCCTAGTGATTAAATGATCAAAAACAAAATAACCATCATAATAATTTTTATTAATCTTGTTGTGTCAGACTACCAATGTTTTAAAATTATCAATCTCTGTACTTCCTACTGTTTTTCTCTTTTCTCATATACCATTGCTTTTCTTTTAACAGAACATGCATCTTCTGTATTCTCGGTTTAGAGTATTTTCCAATTAATTGCTTACATGTTGCCTAGTCTCGTGTTGATAAAATCAAGCCAATTAAAATATTTGTTTACTCTTTAAAAAATGCTCCAAGCATTGTGTATTTTCCTTTAAAATGGGTGAACTTTTTTTGCCAGTCTCAAATATTAATTTATATATGAGCAATGTATACTTGCAATGAAACTTGGCATTGTACATGTCAAGGCCCTTTTCATTGTTCTACTGTGCTATGAAATAGTTTCTTTGTTTGAAATGCCATAAAATAAAATTAATGAAGTTGTTGTAATAAATCAGTTCAATAGGTTTAAATATTTTGTTGGTAGTTTATGATAATATTTATAATATTGATCAGATTTCCAATATAATGATTTTCCAAGTTGTTGTATCTTGTGTTTTTGAGATAAGAGAAAAATAAATAAGGAAGACAAACTCGTATGTAAGTAATGAAATAGAACATTTACTACACAAAGGTACATGTAGCAATGGACCCAATGCTAACTCTCCTCAATTCTGCTTATTTACATAAACAGATTCCATTCATTTATGCCCTATATGACAAAAGTGTAACAAGTGTGGCACAAAGCTGGAAGTAGGGGGCACCCAGTAAGGATCAAACTCACTACTCAGTTGTAATTATCTTAGAGATATAAGCTTGCTAACCTCCTCGACTCTTAAAAATATTAACATTATTTACTTCTCTGAATACATTGCTTACTTCCCTTTGCTTCCAAGTTGTAATCTAAATACTAAAGTCATTATCACTTCCAGGATAGAAAATGGATTTATTTGAATAACTAAGCAATTAGAAAAGCCATCAACAAAACAATCATATATTGATTAAGAAAGACAACATTATAAATCAATAAAAAATTTTTTGTAATGATTTTTAAAGATTAATATACAAATTTCAGTAATATTGTTTAGTTGGGCAGCATGTGACGTAAGCTGGTAGATGTAAATAATAAAAATATATTTATGTAATATTTGTGTGTGTGTGTGTTTAATTAAATTTTTAGGATTTTGAGTGGCGCACAAACATGACCTTTTTGTGCTTTATATATTAGATAATATCTTCCTTTACCAATGAGCATAGCCCTAGCCTTATAGACTTAAAAAAAAAACAAACAAACAAGTGTTTATTTCATAATTTTTAATGAATCCCTAGTATACAATTTGAAAGTGGCAGCTAATGAACCAAAATAGAATATAATATTTTGCCACACTTAATTTCAGGGAAGTTGATAATGAAACTCTTGTGAGCTCTCAATGTGATGTCTATGGTGGTACTTGTTAAAACATAAGTATGCAGTAATATGTTCTGTGGCATAACTTAATTTTTTATTTCTAATATATATTCTATCTTTTTCCTATATACTTCCAAAACAGTCTTGTTTTACTCAATAAAATAAAACTATTTTTGGTGTGTGTTTTTTTTAATAAATTATATGACTATTAACATTCTTGACTATCTGTTGGATGAGCAAGTGGTGTAATGGATAGCACCTTTTGAATGAGAAATTGGAAAGACAAGTTTGAATTCCAGTCTGCTCATTACATTCACTTACATGCAAATATCCTTGGGAAAGCTATGAATCCATCTCCTCCCTCAGTTATGAGTTAAATATCAGGACTTATTCTGATAAAACATTTTTATTTTCAAAAGATTGTTAATGCAATATTCACTCAAAAAAAAAATTCTTACAATACAAAATGTTTTGGTTTTAAATGATCTTAAAAGGTTGATAATCTGTAAAAGAAAAAAAAATCAATCAATGACTGTCTGTTAAATTTTTATATCTGACTTCTGACAATCTTTATACACAATATAGATTGAATGATTTCAGTTTGAGTTTTGCAGGATGAAGAGTTACCACCATTTGCATTATATATAATTTCAATAATTTTAAGGAAAAAAAGAAAAAGAAATCTGATTATAATTCACCATAAGGAAGTTTCATTCGGACAACTTTTTCCCAATAACAGCTGTTTTGTGGAACAGACTCCCAAGAGGATGCTTTCCTGATCACTACAACTTTAACCTCTTCAAATCTAGAGTCAATCATTATCTATCCTATATATCTCCATAATCTACTCTTACTTCCTCCTCTCATGTTCATACACCAGCATCATTCCATAATCCTTAAGTATGTCAGGTTGCCTCCTTCTAATTTTCAAAACCACTATTAGGAGACACTCTCAGGACTATAAATAGCCAGTGACATCCTCTGTCATGCTCTTTTTTTCCTTTTTCACTCATGGATGGCAAGATGTAGGTTGAATGAGGAAAACACTTTCTCATTTCCACTTTATTTTCTTTAGGACTTTCTCCACCAAACTACACACACACACACACACACTATTCACTAGTTCAAACTTTTTCTTTGTTCATATTCATTGTTCAGTAACATACAATAATATCCTATTACTTTTAACAGGACTTCTTAACATTCTATAACTTTCATTAGCAGTAATTTTAACTTTTATGCTGTTTTGACTTTAATATTACTTTCAGTAGATTTTATTGCTTCTCAGATCCTCTTTGCTTGAATATTGTTTACCATTCTCATCTACATCTCTTTTCATTATAGACTACATTTTTTTCTTTTATTGATACCTGGAGGCCATTCAGTGAATTTAGTATCTTTTTCTTTTTTTTTTTTTTTTTTTTTTTTTTTGGCAAGCTGGGCAATAATTGCCTTTCTCTTTTATAAATAAACTCTTACTTAAAGCAATAATTTTCTGCATTTATTTTAGTACCATTATCAACTTTGAAAGGACCTATAATTTTGCCAACTCTATTTCTATACTCCTGTTAGTTGATTATTTCTATGAACGTAGGCCATATTGCATTGAAACATCAGTTTTCATATGATCACTGAAGTTAAGCAATGTCAAGCTGGGTCAATAACTAGATCAATATTTCTCAACTTTTTTTTTTATTTCGGGGCACATTTGTAGAATAACTAAAACTTTGGGGTGCATTTTCAATTTTAATAAGGAAAAAATTAGTCATGAAATTTGAAAATATGTTATTTTGGTTTAGCATTCCCCAAAGAAGATTAACGGTGCAGTTTTCATTTAAAGCGATTTATGAAGAATCTATTTCTTTTTAGAGAGAGGGACCTCATAATGAGTGATTTAAATCCCTTGAGGGAAAGGATTATACACTCTTTTTTTTTAAAGATTAAGAAATTTAGCATCCAGTTTAAAATATCAAAAGACATAGGCATGGAAGCCATGTGCTTGGTATCTCTAGCTATTGAAAAATAATTTTTTTTTTTTTTTTTTTTTTTTTTTTTTCAATATAAAATTAATTCATAAATGACTCTTCTGTGAATTTGGGGCACACCTGATTACCTTTCAAGGTGCATTAGTGTGCCTGGGTGCACTGGTTGAGAAACACTGACCTAGATTGATGACCACTTGGGAATACCAGGTGCTATAAGCTTACAAGTCTTGTAATGAACAATAGCTCTGAATTAGAAATTGGAGAGCCAAGTTCCAATTCCAGTTGGGTTTGTTATATTCACTTACATACAAATACCCTATAAGTATGAATTCACCGCTTCTCCCCCTACGCTATGGGTTAATTAATTAGAACCTGTATCAGTAAATCATTATCTCCAAAAGAATTCTTACAATTTAAAAATATTTCTTGCTTTAAATAACCTGCAAAAGAGTGATAAGCTATAAAAAAACAATCCATGAAAGAATTAAACTCTAACCCAGCCACCAGGTTCATCCCAATATTGCTTTACATTATATAAAATTACTAATGAGAAATCAGTTTTCATGTACTATGTCCAAATTATATATTTCTCATTGTGATATTTACTTAAAAGTGGTAGTTTGGTTGTTTTTATATCTTTAGTCAGTGTTCTTAATATTCCACACGTTTTTTTTTCTCTTTATCTTTGCAACACCAACTTCCAATATTTTCATACTAATCAATTCAGTTTTTTTGGTTATTACTCTTTTAATTTTTCACAAAGCCAGTTTTTTTTTTCTTCTTCTTGCCAATGTTTTCAATTTATTTTTTTATTCTTCTTTGATTTCTGTTTAACTTTTACACAATTTCTTATATTGTGTTCTCATTGCTCAATAGTTTTGTAATATCTTATTCCACTTTTGAGCTTATATATCTATTATGACCCATGAAAGTTTTTGTTGATCTGAAATTGACTCGCAATTCTGAAATTTTCCATTCCCAAATTTTCATTACTGCAATTGTTTTCATTGATTTTTTTTTTTTTGTCTGATAAAAATTTTTAGAACTTGGAAATTGTTGTAGAGTAGTTTCACAGTGGAGGCTTGTATTTGTACTAAGTCGGTCCTAAAATAGGTTCTAAGTACAAAACGTTAGGAACTTGATATAATAGGTAATAACGCAGAGCAATCTAGTGGTGGTGGTTGCTGATACTTTAATATCTGACTAACGGTCGTCCGGCATCGACTGACTGACCGACCAACTCCCTGAGCGACTTCTACCACTCTTACTTATTATAGGTGAGAGAGTCTATTAACTATAGAATAGGTGTTTTCCACTATAACAGAAATAAATTTGGGATTAATCGAAATTAATTCCGAAATTCAGCAAAAGTCACCTATGAAATAAAAATGATTGTTTGTACGGAAAGTAAGGACCTACGTACATCAAATTGTTTTTAAATTAACTGGCAGCAGAAGAATTATCGTTTAACTTTTAAAAGGTAAATTTAGATATTAATGCAATGCTTAAATGCAGCTATCAATTTTGAATTCTTCTGTAGTTTATTGTTGCTTATCACATATGGCAGCAGTATACAAAAAGAAATCTCTGCCAACAAAGGACCAGATTGCACTTAAAACAGCCAAGGCTGCAGTGAGTGAAAGAAAGTCCCCATGCAAATGAAAACCCAGATCAAACAACAGCCAGGAGTGTTTCTGATGCTGAGAATATGCAAAAACTTAGACTCTCAAACTCCTGAACAAGCCGAAGACCCAATCAAAAGCCCTCTGCAGAAGCTAGCTTAAATGCTGCCTCATAGGGTGGCTTTTAATCTAGTATTTAATAAGTTAAAGGAAAAACTGCCAGTGCTACAATAGAAAACATGTTGATTTTACAAACATTGGAAATTAAAATTTTATCTTCACTGAACTTTGTATAAAATGTGCTGAAAACTTCTTAGACTGAACTCTTTATTAAAACTCTGACAGTAGAGTACTTAACTATTATGTAATATCGGCCCTCTTATATGGCAATGAATGCTGGACAATCTTATCACAGATGAAAAAAAAAAAAAAGACTTGAAGCAACAGAAATGTGATTCTACAGAAGGATGCTGAGAATACCATGGACTGAACATGTGAGCAACAACCAAGTTTCATAGAAAATGGAAACGAAAAAGACATTTACAGTTAACATCAGAAAGAGACAACTGAAATTTCTAGGGCACACAATGAGGAAAGTGGGCTTGGAAAATCTGATACTCACAGGACAAAAGGGACTGGAAAGCAATGAATAACCTACCTAATGAGCTTGCACAAATGGATAGCAGAATTGCGTTTAGGAGAGATAGCAAAAAGACAAAATTTACCAATTACTTTGCATTGGAAAAGCTATATCACAGAGCAATATATATTTTTCATAGGAAACTTCAAAATAACAAATAAACTATCTTGTTTCCCTTTTATTAATTAAGTCTAATTCTGTGTGTATGTCCCTTCAGGACGTGTGCAATCATGTCTGTCTATAATTTCCTATCCTTTGTAAATTTTTTTTTCTATCTCTCCTAATCACTGTCCTACCATCCATTTACACAAGGTTGATAGGTCGGTTATTTGCTGCTATCCTGTTCCTCTTTTATTCAGTATATCTTGTGAGTGTCAAATTCTCCAAGCCCTCTTTCTTCATTATGTACCTTAGAAATATTAACTGCCTCTTTCTGATCTTAAGTATAAGCGTCCCCTTTGTTTCCATTTTCTCTAAAACCTTGTCAATGCTCACATCTTCAATCCATGGTATCCTCATCATCCTTCTGTAGGACCACATTTCTGTTGCTTCAAGTATCTTCTTCACCTGTGGAGAGGTTGTCCAACATTCACTGCCATATAGGAGAAATGATCTTATATAACGGTTAAGTACTTTTTTCTTTTTTCTTTTTTTTTTTTTTTTTTTTTTTTTTTTTTGAGATTTTTCTTGTTTTTTAAAATTTTGCTTAGTTTTTAGAAGTCATCTTTCAATGCATCTCTGGGTTTTGGTGAAGGCCAACTCCTCATTAATACTAAAGGATCATTTTATTGTCATTAGAACCAGTTTTAAAATAATCACCATCATCAGTTCCATGACTAGGTGTAGTCATAAGATCACTGGTGAGTACCTGACCAGTTACCTCTATATATCAGCTGGAGAGATGTTTATTCATGTATAGTGTATCTTTTACATCCATGTGATAGGTAGGACTGTATTAGAAGATACTAGTATCATTTATAGACTGAGCTGACATTGTATGTGTAGGATGTCCATAAAGTTCGTGTGCACCTTTTTAAAAAAGAAAAAAAAATTAATAACTTATAAGTGCACACGAACTTCATGGACACTCTGTGCTGTGTGTGTGTATGTATATACACACACACACACACACACACACAATGATGTTCATCCTGTAAAAGGCCTAGGAGCATTTCAGGTAGAGTGTTACAGGAAACAAGTTTTAAACTCTAGTCCTGTTCAAAAAACCTGCAAGAAATGTGAGCCAGATGATAGACAAACTTATCTAATATATATAATGTGTGTGTGACACAAAATCTCTAAACAGCTTTCCTCTAATTTGAATCCAGAGTTGAACTTCTAGAGGAGTTGCCAACTGAGGCAAGAGGGCCCAGTCTGCCCACCTATTTGCCTCCTAGTTGGGGGTGAAGAAATGTATTCATAGTTCCCAAGGGTATTTGTAAGTGAATGCAACACACTTGGCCAGAATTTAAACTCAAGTCTATGATTTGTTTTCTGAGCCACTAACCATTGCACTACCATATATTTCTTTCTCTCTATATATATACACACGCACACACACACGCACACACACTAGTGAATATATTATTGAAAGAACAATGTGTAGCAATACAGTGAGACCAGAAAGAAAAAACACATGTGATATCAAAATAGAAGATTTCAAAATAATCTTTCAGCAGCAAATATAGTTGTTTGTATTAAAATAAAAATAATCATCTTTGAAATGATGTTAAAATAGATGGCAGCAAAAACAAGTCAATCCTGCACACTTGACACAATTTCAAACTTGATTGTACTGAAACATGTGCATAGCGTCGTGGTTATTGGCACAGAAAGTGAAATCAGCAGGCCAAGTTCAAATTCCAACTGAGGCAAATTGCATTTGCTTTTGTACATATGTATTTGGGGAAAGTTCTCAATGCATCCCTTTTTCTTCCCATTCTTTGAGCTAAATAATAAGTAGATTATATTGGGCTCTCTAACTTTTATTGTCAATCTGTCTATGAGGAGGACAACTCTGAAATCAAAACTTGGTATGAGGCTAGCAACTCCACCCTATAAAATATACTTACCACTGAAACTGTGGCAATGCCATCTAGCATAGTGAGTTGATGGCTATATACACAAGGAGTCCACAGGTTCAACCAACAACATTCTTGTCAATTTTGGTGTCCTTCCTAGGGAATTTTAGAACATATAGCTATCAGTTTTTCTTGATCTAAGAATTAAACACTAGACTTTCAGGGAACCATTATTGAGACTGATGTCCTCATCTTTGTTATTATTATCAAAAACATTTTGGCTGTTGTTCTCTCCAGTCTTCTTTGAGTACCTTTCAGGGAACCAAATCAGCATTTCGTGCATTTATATCCACAAGGACACTTCATTTTTTTTTTTTTTTTTTTTTTTAATTCTAAAATTTTAACTTTAATTAATGACTGATGTCACTCCTAATCTATTCTTGACTTTTAGATTGGATGATTTGAGCATAGAAAACAAATAAAGAAATTAAACATTCCTAAAAATTTAAGAATATTACAGATAATTAAGGCTAAATGGTACAGTGGCAGAAGCATTATGATAAAAACAACAAACCTGAAAATTTTTTACATTATTTACATTGTCCTCATTTTTATTGCCATATTCACATTTCAGCCATTGTACACTCCAGCCTTCTTCAGCTGATTGGAATTTTGAACTGAACCCTTTATTTTGTCCATCAGGGGAGATTGTTCTAGTTCAACATGCCATGCCTCTTCTGGATGCCTTAGTTATCACTCTTTCCCTCAATCCCTCCAAGTTTTTGTTCACCACTACAGTAACCAGGTACTGAACTCACAACTTTTTGGGTCAAGTCACTGGATACAACCAATGCTTTTATCCACTGGGCTATTTGTCCTTGAAGACATAAATATTGTAAATAGTTACAATACCTCATCTCAGAAATAGACAGATGCTGAAGAAATAGGTTCAAATAAATCATTTTTTTTATTTTTTTTTATTTTTTTTTACAGTGATACTCACCCTTTACAAGGCCCAGAAGCCACTTGAGGTAGAGAGTTACAGAGTACAAGGCAGAGTTTATGTGCATATGAAAATAACAGCTAACT
Source organism: Acanthosepion pharaonis (assembly GCA_903632075.3). Classification (NCBI taxonomy): domain Eukaryota; kingdom Metazoa; phylum Mollusca; class Cephalopoda; order Sepiida; family Sepiidae; genus Acanthosepion; species Acanthosepion pharaonis. Next base: position 975,169 of record CAHIKZ030000587.1, on the reverse strand, counting down.
CTAGATTTGAATAGTTTAAGATTTTAGTGAGCAGGAAAGCATCTTCTTTGGAGTCCACAAATGGTTTGTGAGAAAAAGCTGCTTGAGTTAAACTTACATCTGACCAATGGAAGATGAAGGGAATGAGGGTGGTTTGCTACAATGGGTGTGGCTGGGTGGGTCTTAGCAGTGAAGGTTAGAACTGGTGGAAGTAAGGAATGTAGTTCGTCTGAGCACCTTTTTATAGAAATAGAAATAGAGCCGTGAGAGGCTTATGAGTTTTTGTCCGTGAGAAAGGTGTTGTAGAGTAGAAAATAATTTGTCACCCACAAGGATGCAGCAATGCTTTTGGATTTAATTGAGACTGGAAAGTAAAAACTGGACTGCACCTTGCTCATATACGGCAATTATAGTAAAAATAATTTCACAGAAATTCAAACAGCTCTAGGAAGGTTGGTAAATAGAAAAGCCAAAATATAGTGATTATTACTACAAAGATGGTGATATTGAACTGAATAATATTTATCTGCGAAATTCATGCAAGAATTTTGCATGGTCACCATTAATATTAGGAAACTTGTTCTTTTTTGTTTTTGTTTGCAAGATTTTCCTATTTTGTTATAGAAATAGGTGCAGCTGTTCCTAAAGCTATTGCATAAAAAAAAAAGTTATTATTAATATTGCATGACTTCTTTTCATATTTTTATTTGATTTATTCTTTTGCAGCAAGCATTGATGTCCTTTGAAGAAGAAAAGATAGAAGAGGCTATCAAAGCTCTACAGGATACAGAGAAAACATGTGATCCAGAGAGTGGAGTCTTTAAAAACCTAAAAAGAAAATTTTCTAAAAAGAAGAAATCACAGGTAGGGTTTACTATTCTCCTCACCATAGATTTCCATTTGCTTTTTTGCTTCTTCAAAGAATACTCATTTTTTTAATCTTCATTCCTGTCCAAGATTTTCTTTTTTTTTTTTTCTTCCCCATCCAAGATTTTCTTCTTTTTTTTTTCCCGATCCAAGGCTTTTTTTTTTTTTTTTTCCTGTCCAAGACTTACTTTGTTTTTTGTTTTTTTTCTTTCCTGTTCAAGACTTTTTTTTTTTCTTTTTTTTTTCTTTCCCGTCCAAGACTTTCTGTTTACACGGACAAAACAATGATAGTCTGTTTTTGTTGCATGAAAAATTTCAAAGCAACGACAAACTCGTGTATACAAGATGCTGAAGCGGAAATCACGTTGCAGCTCATGACGTCACACATGACCATGCAAAAGTGAAAATGAGAAGTATTAAGTGTGGAAAACTGTTGGTATAAACCAATGGCTTCTGTTATCAATTATAGGCATTTAAGAATATTTGTGGAGATACACGAGTTTCTTTGAAATTTTACATGCAACAAAAACAGACTATCATTATTGTTTCATCCGTGTATTGTTTGATATATTGAAATGTAATTGTCATCTTTGATAATGGCTTATGTAAGCCGAAAGTTTAGATTGGATTTAAACATGTATCAATATGGTGATTTCCTTTCATCTTTCAATGATAAGCTTAATAACATTATCAGACAATATGAAAGAAACTTACTTAAAATAAATAGACAAAACTTGTCTATGTTATTTAATGAAACATGCATCAATGAAAAATTGCTGCCTAAATATACACAGTGCGCGTATATATATATATATATATAATAAAGTCATCCACAGACAGACTGTTTCGCTGTTTCACAGCTCTTCAGTGTGGCTAGACATCCGGTTGCCTCTAGCTAGGATTGAAACCCAACTGAATTGGTGTCAGTCGGAGATTCTACCACTAAGCCGTCGGCGCACAGCAGGGATAAAGGTGAATTTTAGCGTATTTATTTTTAGATGAACGCACAGTGACCGACAGTGACTCAATTTGCTTTTGCCGAAGAGTCTCGCTATATCAGCCATAATAGTCACTTTTTACAAACCCACACCTCTTCCCCAGAGAGCTCAACTGAAATTAATTTTTCAGGAGCCAATATAAAGTCATCCACAGACACTGTTTCACAGCTCTTCAGTGTGGCTAGACATCTGGTTGCCTCTAGCTAGGAATGAAACCTGACTGAATTGGTGTCAGTCAGAGATTCTACCACTAATCCGTTGTGTGTGTGTGTATATATATATATATATATATATATATATATATATAAAATTTCATGCAAGCAAGGCAATAATGCCTCTAAGGCACAAATGTTTACTGCATGTGAAAGAGGATGTGAAGAGAAAGGACAATAAAAGATCAGGATTCAAGAAGACGTAGTTTTGCCACAAAAACATAACCTGAAAATTTGTCATATTCCTAACCTCGTCGGATCAAGACTATCATATGGATGCCATGCATGATGCCAAATCAGTTCAGAAATATCTAAACTTTCAGCTATATACTGCTGCCATCTAAGATCAATGGTTATAAATAACTTTGAGTATGTGTATCTTGGCCAAGACCCATCTTCCTTGAACATTGTGGACTAGCACTACAGAATCACAAAAAAATGTACAAAATAACAAACCATATCACTTGAGGACTTTCAAAAGCAGCAACAACTAAAATGGATAGCACATGTAACTTGAAGAGAAAATAATGACATAATCAAGATGCTGACATTCCACACTACTTCAAGTTAAAGGTTAGGGAGGAAACCGCTATCAATACTGGAAAGATCTATAAGAGCTACTGGAAACCTTTTTTCTTAAAAAAAGATTGTTTTAAGAGAAAGATTTTATAAATTTTAACTGAAAGTAAACTAACTGCTTGATCAATGAATGTTAAATGTTTCCTTATAAGAAAACAGCTAATATTATCATTAGCATTTTAATCATGTACAGTTGTCTTTGTTTGACTTAGATTATCATGTTTGTGTGGGTGGAATGAAAAATATCTCAGCAGTTTAAATTTTGATGATCCAAGCTTAATAAAAATGGGTATTAAATTTTTCTAACAATGTTTCTCAGTAGCATTGCATGTAAAATCCCATTCAGTATTTTTGTTGTTTGTTAAAATAGATATATTGTTGAAGGTGACATCTGAATTATATCTATTGTTTCACAATATAAAAATTTCATGTACCATATGGCACTTTGTCTTTTATTCTAAGAAACAATGATGTTCCTGGACTAAATGTATTATTTATTTTTTATTTTGCAATAGGATTAAACGATATTGATGAAATGAAAGCTAAATGCTGTATGCATTATTCATGTATTTTAGTGCAATTAAATATTCAAATTTAAAAAAAATCTTTTTTAGTATCAAGTAAAATTATTTTGGCACCAGCATACGTGAAATCCAATTTTTCTGTTCTCTTCTTTTTTTTCTTTTTATTCGTTCTTTTTTTTTTTCTCTCTCTTTTTCTCTCTTGCTCTTTCTCTCTCTTCTCTTTTTCTGTCTTTTTCCTTTGTTCTCCTTGTCTTTTTCCTTTGTTCTCCTTGTCTTTTTCCTTTGTTCTCCTTGTCTTTTTCCTTTGTTCTCCTTGTCTTTTTCCTTTGTTCTCCTTGTCTTTTTCCTTTGTTCTTTGTGTCTTTTCCTTTGTTGTCTTTTTCCTTTGTTCTCCTTGTCTTTTTCCTTTGTTCTCCTTGTCTTTTTCCTTTGTTCTCCTTGTCTTTTTCCTTTGTTCTCCTTGTCTTTTTCCTTTGTTCTCCTTGTCTTTTTGTTCTCCTTGTCTTTTTCCTTTGTTCTCCTTGTTTTTTCCTTTGTTCTCCTTGTCTTTTTCCTTTGTTCTCCTTGTCTTTTTCCTTTGTTCTCCTTGTCTTTTTCCTTTGTTCTCCTTGTCTTTTTCCTTTGTTCTCCTTGTCTTTTTCCTTTGTTCTCCTTGTCTTTTTCCTTTGTTCTCCTTGTCTTTTTCCTTTGTTCTCCTTGTCTTTTTCCTTTGTTCTCTTTTTCTCTTTTCTTCTTGTAATGTAAAATACCTAGTAAGTGAAGTTAATCATTCCAAAGCAGAAAATCCTAATAGCCAGAAACTAAGGTTTGTATTTTAAAATATTGATTGAATTCCAAAAATTGTTTCAACTTTTGATCTTTTCATTACATTTGCTTTTATTGCAGTATTTTAACTGATCCATTCTATTTTAAAATGTACAATCCCTATGAAAAAAGGCAGTTTCTTTTTCTTCATTACTGTACTGGGAGACTTGTTACCAAGACTATGAATTTAAGTGCATTACTAGATTGGCAGTAAGATTTCACTTTACAGTCGCAATAACTAGATGTAATCGTGAGTTCTATGCTAAGTTTTTCTTGCACTTCTCTCACATGGAACTCTCTTCTAGTTTCTTGCTTTATAGTCAACTTTGATATTCAAAAATCTAAATGCAATGTCAATCATTATCTTCTGTCTTAAATTCTGTTTTTATTATCCTTGCTCCTTAATGTTTTTCTTACATTCTTTCACAATCAGTAGCTCTCTATATTTTAGTGACTCTCTTTCTTTGATTGGGTTGGAGGGGGCTTGATGATGTGAAAGGGAATGCAACAGATGGAATTTGAATACTACTCTCTGATTCCACTTTCCATACTGATATTCATTATACTAACCACACATCTTGGTGGTGCGAGGTAAAGATAAGATACCTACCTCCAACTCTTTTTTATATACAGGGTGATTGAAAAGTAACTCCCTATTTTGTGTGTGATGGACTATAACTATAATTTTTACAAGACTGGAAAGTCCATCGTACGTGGAGTTAATTTTCAATCACCCTGTAGATTGAACAGCTGAGGAAGAAAGAATTGCCAAAACGATTTCTGTAACAAGAAAATTAATAAGAGAAACAAGGTTAATACTTAGGGTAGTTTTTAGTATGACGATTCTTCAAAATTATAAAATGTCTGCAATCATTACAGTAGAGAGTTTAAAAAAAACTAATAACCTTTTTCCTTTTAATCTTTTTTCAGACGGAAGTTCAAATGGGAAGTGAGGATCGAATGCAGCGTCAAATCATTATTGCCGACTCCCTGTTGTACCAGGCTGTGCTGACCTTCACTCACCAGGACATTCCTAGCTATATTAAAGGCGGCTGGCTTTTGCGCAGAGCTTGGAAAATCTATGAGAAACTCCACCGTGAAATTAGTGAACTGTTGTCCCGACATTCACAGACCAAACTCAGCCAATCTTCGGATTCAATCTCCAGCAGTAACAGCGACATCCGTTTGTCACAGGACGGCACCTGCACGGATGGGAACGATAATGAACTCACCAAAGATGTGCTGGAACGTCTGCTAGGCTCTGTAAACTTTGGTTATGGAACCTTCCAGCTGTGCGTATCAATGGTTCCACCAAAAATTTTAAAATTAATAGAATTTTTAGGCTTTGAGGGGGACCGCAATGCCGGATTGGACGCTTTGAATCATACGAGTTATAGCAAAGATATGAAAGCGCCATTAGCAATTCTTGGTCTTTTGTGGTACCATACTGTACTACGTCCATTTTTTGCCCTGGATGGTACCAAGACATCTGCTGGTAAGCATCTGTGTTTTGTATTTTTTTCTTGTATTTTTAAAACTATTTGGCAGTTTGCTTCTGCTATTTATTTAGAATTTCTAAATCTAAAGAATCTGTAAGGTTATCGGTCCTGACCTGGCATCTCGGCTTCAGCCACTTTCCCAATGCTTTCCAGTGGCTTTATTGCCTTGCTTGGGGTGAAATGATTTTTAAAAAAAAAAAACAAAAAAAAAAACATTTCTGAGATTTTGGCAGTAAGCAAAAAAAAAAAAATTTTTTTATTTCTTATTTTCTATTTTTCTTTTTTTTTCTTTTTTTTTTTGTCATTTATTGTGTGGAAGAATAGGTTAAATTTATTCTATATGGAAGAAGTTAAAAGTGATAAAGTTTTGAGAAAATAGGATTCTATACACATACTTTCTGTTTGAATTCATGTGATGAGTTATCGTTTACATTCCTTACATTGAGACTAATGTACTTGTCTTTGTTATTGTCACAGTGTTTTGGACATTGTGCTACCTCACCTTCTTCAGGTGTTTGTCAATCCAGATGCCCTTCAGAGAATTTTGAATTAATGCTAATTTAATCTGTTGGGGTAGATTGTTCTTATTCCACTGTCCATATCTTTAGATATCTTGTCTTACTCTTTGCTTTGTTATTGCTTTCCCTGTTTCCAATGAGTTTAAGCTTGTACTAGCGACTCCAGGGATTGAACTCGCAATTACTATGTTGGCAAATTTACAAGTCAATACTTTAATATATGTTAATTGGAGAAAACATAAAATCCTAATTTAAGGTGATAAGCAATTTGTTCAAATGATGATAAAGAAACTATATTTTAAATTATTTAAGAAAAAAAAAAATATTTTAATACCTGTGTGACATTCAGTATCGAAGATAGCAAAAGGCCAAATGAGGTTAGATAACCTGCAGGATTTATCTATTTTGTGTGAAAACTGAAGTGAAGTGAAAAGAATTTTTATTGTTATCACAGTGCTTTGGCCATCTGGCAATACAGGTAATCTTCAGTGTGTTTTGAACGGAAGAAAGAAATCATTGTGATACATTTTTTTTTTTTTCGATTGACTTGATTTAAGAGAGATTAAAATTATTCTTTATTACTATTGTGGAGCTGTATGTTCAAATCATATCAGAGCAATTTTGATGGCATTTGCTTAATAAATGAATTCAACACATACATGAATTTTATATAGAGTTATATACAGAACTCGGTGTAACATAGAAATGGAGAGAAAAATTTATTCTTCAGCTATTAATCTCCGAGTGAGAAAGTTACTGACAATGTGTTTCTTTATGCATAAGGGTACCAGTTCATTACATAAGGGTACCAGTTCATTACATAAGGGTACCAGTTCATTACAGTATTGCCTTGTTTGTTAAACTGGGATATTTTCTTGCATTGTAAGGAGATATATATTTATGTGATAGGTTGCAGTGTAGATACTATAGTGCCTGCTTGAAGGTTTTGCTCAAACAAGAAGTAGTGTAGTATGTTACACATATCTAGAAAATAAGAAGTTCTCTAGAGGGGAGACTTATCCTATCACTATGGCATCTTGTTGGCAGAGAGAGAAAGAAAAAAAGCTAAAAAAGGGTTTGTGTCCTTTCCTTTTTATATTGCTTTACACAACATCACCATTAAGTGTTAGAAAAAGTTCCCTTGTAGACAAAGTGGGAGTAATCCCATGCTATAAATATTATTTTTAGTGGGTGCATATGTTTCAGTAACCATCTTACTACTTTTTTTTCTTTTTTAAACAGTGAAATTAATGTCTACTGGCATGGATTTGAAAGCCTTAAAGAAAATTCATTCCAACAGGAATCAAATCTGTATTCCCTTTTTAATCTGAGAAACCACCTTCAAGCCAGGCATGCTTTTACCATTAAGCTACAGGAAGCCATAACAGCAAAGCAAAACTCAATTATACTATTTAAGAAATGCACGTATCTTGTTCAGACCTAGGCATTTTGATATGGTGTAATGGTTAGTTAGCTTGTCTTGATGGATCAATTACAACTGAATAGTGAATTTGATACTTGCTCCATACTTTTGGCCTTGTGCCACATCTAAGTTACGCTTAGAAAATCATTTGGACACCTTGATGTGGTGTAATGGTTAACAAGAACAATTACAACTGAGTAGTGAGTTTGATTCTCACTGTGTGTCCTATACTTTTGGCTTTGTGCCACATCTAAGTTATGCTTAGAAAGCCACCATATTTGGGACTTTTCAATGTCTTTATTTCCATACTTGAAATAATGTCATATTAAAAAATCCATTAATTGATTAAAAATACTTTCTGTTGGTATTTCTGAGATTAGGAGCCATCATTATTAACAGTCAAACTAATGTCCTTATCTTTGTTATTATCACAATACCATATGGATGTCATTAAGAATGAACATAATGTGTTAGAAATACCAGCAACTAATAATTACACTGGGGTTATGGCAAAAAAAAAAGTTGCTGTGACAGGGATGATAAAACAGTAGTTTGGAATGACTGGTTAGTTTTTTTGAGATAATGCTGGAAGGGATGATGCAAAGTTTTTAATTAAAACTCTAGTATGTTTATTTTAAAGGCAACTAATTTCTTAAAATGAAAAAATTCTCATCAATAATGGTGGGCTTTTGATAAATGAGGCACACACAAATATTAAAAATTCAAGCATTTTTATACTGGTGAATGAAAAATGAAGGTTGAAGAACTTAAATATTTGTATTATTTCTAAGTGAAAAAAATTAGGATCTAATTGTAAGAACTAATTTTGCTTGAAGGATATTTGTATATTTCTGAGATGGTATTGTAATTATTTACATTGTTGTCCTCATTTTTATTATGTTCTTCAGGTGATATTTTCTGTATCAAAATTGTTTCAAATCTTTAATTAACAACATGTGTGCGTTATGTTTTCTCCTTATAAACTAAATTCAAAATACAATTGAGAATTTAAAAAATGGACACATACAGAAAATTTAGTCACAATGTGAGATAGATTGAAAATTCTTTTTATAAAGACAATTATTTATATTGTGTATAGCTGATATATTTTAAAGAAAAACAGACCACTTTAAGGTTCCATTATAATAATTTATTTCACAAGAGCCCTTTTAAACCAGTGTCCTTTAAAAGGGCTCTGGTGAAATAAATTATTATAATGAAACCATAAAGTGGTCTGTTTTTCTTCAAAATATTAGCTCTGGATTTATATTTAGCTCTCAGGATTTCATCCTCCTTGAGACTACCCATACGGATTACCAAATTTTTCAGAACTTTTTATATATATAATATATATATATATATATATATATATATATATATATATATATATATATAAAAATGCATCAAGAATATTTGTTAAACTTTGAAAAGACACTTTGAGCATGAAAATGAATTAATAAAAACATGTAAAATTGATTTAACCAAAATGTTTCAACAAAAATAAACAGGATTTTTATAAAAATTACTGTAAAATTTAATTTGTTTTTGTATTCATTATTTAAACTTTACTCTAACAATAAAAGAATGTATATTAAAAGGCCATTCATGACAAAAGACAGAGGCAACAAAAGATATATTACTGTAAATTTGTAATACTGAAATATTATGATTAAAAACTGATTAATCAATCCTCTCTCATCAGAGCAAAAACCAAGGACAAAAAAAATACAACAGATTAATATAACATTAAAGGCTAGTTTACCACCACTCACTCCTTCTGTTTACAGAGAGATGGCTGGTAAGACTTAATGTAAACAGATTCCAAAACCTTCAGATCTTACTCAACACTGAGAACATATCTATGCTGTAAGACCAGACACATTGCTAGTTTTAAATCAAATATTCAGCTATTTCTGAACTTGATACATTAATGCACATATGTAAATTGTCCATGTTCCCTTGTGAATATTGGCTGGTACGTGTTGGTTAATCTGTATCTCCAATTGTTAACCAGTTCTGCCTATATAGTTAGCATCATACTGATATCTGAATTTGTAAATTACAGAATATGACTGGTAGGGAGAACATCCTTCTTGATTGGTCTTGATACAAGTCAGGTACCAAAAACAATACATGGATTGACAACAAAATGACAACTTTTTGCACCAATCCATCAGGCTTTTGGATTGGATTTTTTATACCATGTCCTTTCAAGATATAGGTGATCATGGCTTGCAACAATGACCTTTTCTGTGAATTGGCATGATGACTTAGGAAAGATAATGAAGTAATTTCACATTGCTTTCTCCAGTTTTTTTTATTTTTTATTTTTTTTTTTTTTATCCTGAACAGTCTTTGTTCAAGGCTGCCACCCAAGGTTAGAATGGCCTATCTACCTATGCTGCCATTTAACCCTACAGTTGGAGGGAGAAGACGTGAATTCATGCTTTTCCAAAGGGCATTTGTATGAAAGTGAATGCAACAGAGTAGGCTGGAATTTGAACTTGGCTCACCAATTCCACTTCCCGCGTCAATGAGTTATGCTACCCACACATCCCAATGGACTGGATATACATGCTAATTAAAAAAAAAACAATAAAAAAACAAAGAAGCATTCTCACTGTTATACTTAACGACTCCAATATATGATAAAAAAAACAATGAGTGTTTTTCTACATCATTATATTTGCAGGATTTGATGGGATTAACACTTCTTAGCTTGTTATTCTCAAGCAAACTCATTGTTAATTAATTTTGTTATAAGATTGCCTAACCACCTGATGCCAATTGATTGGACACAATTCCTGGCTCTTGCATGGAATATAAACAAGGAATTATTAACTTCTGTTTGCCCGACAACTGCAATTACCAACATTTACAATGCCAATAATTTTACTATATATATATATATATATATATATATATATATATTAGTAAAATTTGTCACTTAGCTGATTGATGTTACCATTAGCAGCCAGAGTTTCGTAGACAGACCTCCCCATCCACTCTTCAGGAGGTATCAGCAATTTACTGGTTATATTTTTCCGATTTTTTTTTTTCTTTTTATGCACATTTAACATTGGTGTAAATTTTCTTCTGTATTCTCTGAGTTTGCATGTATGCTTGCTTGTGTGCAGCCATGTACCCATTTCTGCATTCACCTGTCTGCATGGATGTTCGTGTCATGATCATTTTGATCTTTTCATTTTTTTTTTATCTGTTGTTGACTTAGTCTGGTTTTCTTCCAGCTCTAGACATGTGACCTATTTTTAGTTAATTATTTATTTTTATTTATGGGCATTTTATTTTTTTGCTGGGGAAGTTGTATTTTGTTTATTTACATATTTTTTATATATAAATATAAGTAAGTTTGTCACTTAGTGGTGCTCAAATTTATCTTGTGATGTTTCAATAAAAACACCTGTTCCTCAGCAGCCTGGCTACTTGCAGGGATATATAGATTTATAAAAAAAAAGAAGAAAAAACCGTCTGTTATAGATGCCTTCCCAGCTATGGGTTAAATAGTGTGACTTTATCTGGAAAAATCATTGTTATTCAAAAAAAACAAAAAAAAGACAATGTTGATACAATATTCTCTCTCAATAAAAAAAAAAAAAAAATTAAATTTAAATATGATGTTTTGGCATTAAATAGCCCCAAAAAGGTTGATAAGCCATAAAGAAGGAAATTGATCAATCAATCAATGCCATGGGGAGAAACATGATTAATATATTTAAATAGTCATTGGTTTTTCTACGATGACCAAAGTTAAGCAATATTGAGCTTGGTCAGTACCTAGATGGGTGATTGCTTGGGAATACCAAGTGCTGTAAGGTTGGATGTGCCAAAGGTTGATAAGGCTTAAAAAACAAATCAATGTCTAAAATACATTGCTTTTACTCAAAGAAAATCTTCTTAGTTCAATATTTAAAACTATCATTTTTTTTTTATTTATTTATTTATTTTTTTGCAAGAATCTGGTATGTGTTGAAATGCCCACAGTGTTTAGTATTGTTGAATTTATCACTAACATATTTTGAGATTTACAAACTCTACGTTCATTCAGTTTTGCAAACCAATTGAGGACATTTGAATAAGCTGATTTGTTGAAAAATACTTTGACAAAAACCTGACTTCATGGTTTAATAATTTCTTTAATTTAATCTTATAGGACTTGGAAAACAATATTTTTTAATAAAATTTCTTTTTTTTCCTTGTTAACATTAAAGAATAAAACTTAATTTTTCCCCCAAAAATTGATAAAATTTATTGCACTAAGCTATGCACCCTAGTAAAACCAACTGTACTTTGTACTCCCCTTACATGTTTGCGCTTATCCCCAAACTTTGGTTTGGATTGGTCAATGTATGACTATTTTAGAGGGTGTGATAGATGAAAGGAATAACAGATGTCATGGAATTTTATATATAAACTAGAATTTTTTGCAAAAATATGACGTGTTGAAATACAGTATTCAGTATTGTTGAAATTTACAAACTCTACATTTCGTTCAATTTCATAAGCCAATTGATGAAATATAAAAAGATATGTCTAAAACAATATTGCATTTTTATTAAATAAGTATTAATTTTAATCATTAAATTTTTCAAATAGTGGGAGAATTTTGTATGTTAAATAATAAAACAATTATTCCCTAAAAAATTAATGAAAACTTATTGTACTAAGCTACGCACCCTAGTAAAACCAACTGTATTTTGTAACCTTTACTGGTTTGCACTTCTCCCAAAAATATGGTTTCTATCAGTCAATGTATGGCTATTTTAGTGGGTGTGACGGTTGAATGGACTAATGGAAGAATGAGATATATATATATATAATTATGAAAGCAGAGACTTTAAAAGTTCATGGTAATATTTTATTCATTAAAACCGATATCAGTTTTAATGAAATAAAAATATTACCATGAACTTGTAAAGTCTCTGCTTTCATAATTATTATTTGCTCTGTTATTACATTGAGCTCTCTGGATCTATATCCTCTTTGGAATTATCCATACAGATTACCAAATCATATCATTTCAGTCCGATGATATATGTCATGAAAACTTCTTTTACAATTTGTTATACTATTTTTCTAAATATATGTGATTAAGTTGAATCTTTTTCTTTATCTGCACTTTGTAAAATTTATACATCGCATTGAAATTTTGCAGCATGACATAATTTTTTTTTCTGTGTGACTGCTTAGAGGGACTTAGACTGGAACCATTATTTTGAAGACTTGAAATAGACCATTTTAACCAGTAATTTTTGTTCATTTCATCCGACTTGTTCAGACTTGTTGTTCACTGAACACTGCAACTTATCTGTCATTTTTTTTCCTATTTTTGTCAGATCATTTACAAAATAACTGACATTTCACTGGTTCATTCATTTAAGAGACTTCTCATGTCTATCTTTTAGTTTGATACTTTTTACTATGATGTCATTTTTGGTGCCTGGCTCAGGATTTTCTTGGGGGTTTTTTTGTGAGCAAAATATAGGAAATACTTGATCTGATTATTGACATACAGAAATTTGTAACTTGGCTTCATCTTTAACATTTAATAGTTTCCTGATGCTTTACTGTATGAAAAGACCACTTTGGAATATCAGGTGATGTATGCTTGGATGTGCAGGTGGTGTAATGGATAATGGCTCCGAATGAGAAATTGAAGAACTGAGTTCTGATTCATTATATTCATTTATCTGCAGATACTCTTGGGGAAAGGTATGTTTCCACCTTTTCTCACCCCAGCTATGAGTAAAATAGTAGGACTAAATCATTATCATGCCCCCACAAAAATAACTTACAATCCAAAAATATTTGCTGGCTTTAAATAACCCGCAAAATGTTCATAGGCAATAAAAAAAAACAATCAGTTATTCAACTACCTGACAAAACTTAAACATTCAAAGAGTCTGTAACATAATTGATCCTGACCTGGCATCTCGACTTCAGTCACTTTCGCACCAATGTGATGTGGCTTCCTTTTGTCTTTTCTATATTTTCATGGCAACTGTTCTGATAAGCTTTTTTCCATTGGTGCTTCGAATACATGGATTTGTAACTAGGTCTCACATTGTACTGTTGAACTATCTAGATGCAACTGCCACTTCTATTCTAACAATTTCTTTTCTCACACTTCTTACCTGTGGAATCCCTTCTGACTTCTTGCTGATTTCTCTACCAGCTACAATCTTCAAAAATTTAAAAGGGTTTATGTAATCGATTTTGACTTGTCATCTCGACTTCAGTCACTTTCTCACAATGCAACATGACTTCGCTACCAGCTACAATCTTCAAAAATTTAAATGCAGCGTCAGTTGACATATTCTGTCTCATTACAACAAGCTGTTTAGTTTCTTTTACAGATATTTTCTTTTGATTGTACAGGGTGGCCACTGAAAGACTAAATGATGTAAAACAAAAATAACTTTTACAAACACGTTTTTTTTTTTTAATTTTTTATTATTTTATCTGGATGTAAACATTTTAAATCCAGTTTTGGAATCTTCTGAAGGGATGTTCTGATGATACCTAATTGACCATTAGAAAGAACTCTTCCTCCTTCATAAATACTAACCTGCGAGACTTCCTAAGGAGGGCAGTCGGTACGCAGTGTAACCTGATAGTTTGGACAGACACTTCCATCTGCTGACTAATAACACTCTTATTTTGTATATATGTTCTGTTATTTCAATACACTTGTTCAAGCTACCTTCTTCTTTCCATGTCTTTCTTCCTGGCTCCTAACAGGCCACAACAATAAAAAAAAAAAAAAAAATTAAAAACGAACATGTTATGACTTTTTCAAACCCTTCAGTTTTCAGCACCCATCGTATATATGTTTGTGATTCTGAAACATGGATACTAGATTACGTGTACTGCTTAAAAAAATGAAATATTACTGAATTTAAATCATTTTGTAATCCTATTGGTCATATTCTCAACAACCTAACAATTTTATCTCAAGAACTAACTTTCAAATTGTACAGTGCTGTTCGATAAAAGTGACTCACCTGATTTTTTTTTTTTTACTAAAAATATTTTTTGTCTATTGTTTTGGGGGTTAAAATAATTTTTAATCTTACTAATATAAAGACCCTTTCCGATATCCTAGGAAAAAAGTTTATTCACCCTAAGGTATTCTATTGATAATTATAAATTTGGATATAAATGAGATTCAGGAATAAACTCTGTGCAAAAAAAGTGACTCAGATATCACATTCTAATGATTAAACTGGTAAATTTAAAGAGCTTTTGACAAAATATTGAAAACTATTTTACAATACACTCAGAACAATATTCTAGAGATTTCTAGGACAGCTTAAATTAAATCTAGAGTATTCTAGAATATTCCAGAAAGCCTCATACAGTATAGAAACAGCTTGAAATACTCACTCAAGTCACTAACCAGATGAAAGGGTACAAACATGCATCAGAACCACTTAAGGCATCTATTATTGCCCTCTCAAAAGCAGGCAAGTCTACGAGAGAAATTGCAGAAATTGCTATAACCTCGCAATCAACTGTCTCTTGAGTGCTTAGGGCACGTAATGATGCCACTCCTGCTCCAAGGAAGGAAACAAGGGGACGAAAGAAAAAGATTGATAATAGAACTGACAGGGTAATCAAGAGAGAAGTTGCGAAGAATAAGACTATAACTAGCCAAGAAATTGCAGCCAGTCTAAGCGAAGAGCAAGGTGTTAGTCTTGCCTCTTCAACAGTCCGTCAGAACAAGGTTACAAATCTTGTACATGAAGGTTTAAGCTGCTAATAAGCAAAGCCAACAAAGCCAAGAGACTTGAATGGGCTCACTATTACAAAAATTTCACTGTAGAACACTGGAAGAATGTTCTCTTCTTCGATGAAACGAAAGTTGAGCTAAATTCAAAGGATAAGGTGAGTCACTTTTATCGAACAGCACTGTATGTAAGAAATAATTTTTATTTTTTATTTTCTAAAAATATTAAAACTAAAAGTAAAAATATCAAGCTTCCCTGTTGTTTTTGGTCAAGAATATGCTGACTCCATCAGTGTGAGAATCCCCCACCCCCAAATTCACCTGTTTCTGCACCTATGTCAACTTTTTTTTTTCTTTTTTTAAACTCTTATTGCAAACTGGACCTATGTCTACTTATCAGATGTTTATTGAAATGAAATATTTTTTCCTTCAAAAATGTATTGCTGGTAATTTTTTTTTTTTTTTTAATGTATTGCTGGTAATAATTTTTTTCTTAAAAAATTCGGTGCTGGTAATAGCTTTTTACAAAGCGTATTGCTAGTATTAAAACCTATTTTTACACTTTCATAGTGTTTTGACACCAGTTTGGTGGTTAACTATTTGCCCATAGCTGGCACCCTAACAGGTACTACCACCCCAGGTCAGAGTGAACCTGGGAACACCAGCAATTAAGAGGTGATTCCATGCTCCTCAAAACTTCTTGATCAAAGGCCTTGCTGTTGGATGGAGTTTATCGTCTTATCCAGGACGCCTCATTTGGAGGTGTGGGAGGGGGTTTACTCCTCTGCGGAGGTGCAGTCATCATATTCTGAAGCCCCAGGGGGAAAATCTTGATATAACATCCACGTCAGTGTCAATTTGGATATCTTGCATATGCTTGTCTTCGGGATTCTTGGCATTGTTGATGTGAGTGGTTGCAGTGTTGTGCAAGCTGTACACAACTATAATATCAGCCCAGGCATCACTAACATCTTAATGTCTATTATTCTCCAGATATGTGTTAAATAGTAGGGCAGACTGGGCTCTTCAGCCTTGATTTGCATCCAGTCTAGGAGAAGGAAAACTGAATTCCCAAATGCAGTAGATGGGAGACTTGTCAGTAATGGTTGTACTCATCTAAAGAGTCAACAGCCATCATATATATATATATATATATATATATATATATATATATATATTTTGAGATTAAAACACAAACATTGAAAATTGCTACACAATAGCTTTATTTATATATCCAGGTAAAATGAGAACAAATGAAGTATAACTCCACTGTCCATAACGTTTAATTTAAAAGTGGGCTCAATACAAAGTAGAGCTAAATATTATTTATTTTGTGATATTAAAACAAAAATGTTAGAAATCACTAAGAGTAGAAACTAAGAGTAGTTTACCATCAGCTGAGGAGACACATTTGTAGTGTTGAAAAATAACTGTGTAGCAATTTTAAACTTGTTTTGTTTTAATATCCTAAAATAAATAAATTATATTTATATTTTATATACAATTCTTATTTTATCCCTGGAAATATATATCTCCTAAAGTGGTTGCCAATCAAGGCAATAGATTCCAGTCTGCCCACCTATTTGACTTCTAGTTTGGGAAAAGAGATTGATTCATAGTTTTCAGGGATATTTGTGAGTTAGTGAATGTGACACACTTGGCCAGAATTCGAACTCAGATCAATGATTTTGCTTTCTGAGCTACCAACCATTACACTACTGTGCATACACATATTTTTTTCCTCACCAGCAGCACGACTCCATTTCATGCATATTGTGTTGTGGATGAAGCTCCAAGTCATTCTACCAGTGAGGAAAAAAGTGTATATTATTATATACACATATTAAAAAAAAAAAGAAAATTAATGACAAAATGTTAAAAATATTTTTGTGTGTGTGACATGTTTCATCCTTTGGGGCTTCATCAGATTAAAGTCATGTTTCTGTTGCCATAACTACACATGAGAAAGGGAGAATATAAAAATATAAATGTTGTTTATGATTATGCACAGATAGGAAATGCTGAAAATGTTGGAATACTGAAATTTTATACTTTTAAATTTGAATTTTTTTAATTTCTAAACTTTCTTATGTATGTGTGTGTGTATATATATATATATATAATATATATATATAGGCAACTGTTGTGGAGTATTTTCACAGTGGAGGCTTGTATTTCTAATAAGTCGTCCTAAATTAGGTCCGACATACAAAACGTTAGGAACTTGGAAAATAAGAGTCACTGACGCGCTCAACACCGTTCTGCAGACTTTCCACTACTACTCCTACTTATTATCTCTGGGAGAGTCCATTACAATAGAATAGGTACTATGGCACAACAGCAACATATCTTCATTCAAGCATGTTTGATTGAATAAGCTAGACATATTATGTCTATTTATACTTTTGAAAATAAAAAAAATAACTAAAACTATGGCATCTTTCATACTCAGTTTTGTAACAGCACTAAGAAACTTGAGCGGATTAAAATAAAAGTAAATACATAATGACTAAATTATTCAGCCACACACACATATATATATATATATATATATATATATATATATATATGATAAATATACATTTTTTACTCACCAGTAACACAACTGAGTATTATACCTAATCATTGAGTAATACTGAAATGCATCATTTTTCTCCACAAATTATAACAAGGATTTAAAATCAATCATTTTTCTTACAAAAAAAAAAAAATATGTGACACGCAGCAACACGTGTAATTTGGTTAGTAAATTATTAAACTGTATTTATATTATGTAACAGATTTACATATGTTTACACACAGAAACTTTCAGCTTTATATAATATTATAGAAGATTTTACACATAAGTAAATTTGTAAGAAATTAAGGAAGTTGTGTTAAAAAATACATGGCTTGAATAAGAAGTACTGTATTTGCCTTTGCATAAGATGTTTTTTTTTTTGTTTTTTTTTAAGTACTGAAATATAATTTGCACCTAATGCAACCATTACAGATGGAAGACGACCGAGTGTTGTACTAGTAGGCTAGGGTGTCAGATGAACTGGAGTCTGTTAAGCATAAAAATTGTTACTAATAATAAAATATTGAAAACAAGCCAAATCATCATTACTGATTGTTTTATATCAGTTTGCTTTGTTTATATGTACCAGTCCTCATTGATACAAATGTACCAATAACTCTTTTCTGCGTTAGCAAATTTAATTTAGTTTCTTTTGAAGGTTAAAGTTACAATATAGGATTCCATACTTTATTCCAGTCGACTGTTACAATATTGTGTTCACATGCACAAAATCATATATTTTCTACAAAACCACTTTAAAATACATTTCAATAAATATATGATGAAACATACTAAAAAAACGTTTTCCAAAAAATATCCTTGTTAGAGTTGCAGGGGGACATGTGAGTGTGCATGTTAAGGCAAATATGATAGTCACAATAAATCGCCTTAAAAGTAGTAGTAGTAGTAACAATGGTGATAGCAGAGTAAAAAAAAAAAAAAAAAAAAGTAATATTTTTGATCAAGAATTTAAATTATAGGCTGTATGTTTTAACTAGCTTAAAAGCGGCCTTATCCGGCGGCATTTAAGCTAGCTCCTGCAGAGGGCACTTGATTGGGCCTTCATCACAATAGGTAGGGAGGAGTAGATGCAATAGGCAACAATAAACTACAGAAGAACTCAAAACTGATTGCTGCGTTTAAGTATTGCATCAATATTTAAGTTTACCTTTAAAAAGTTCAACAATTATTCTTCTGCTGCCACTTAATTTAAAGACAATTTGATGTGTGTAGGTCCTTACTTTCCATACAAACAATGGCGACTTTCACTGAATGTTGCAATTAATTTTGATTATTCCTAAATTTATTTCCAAGTTATAAAAATTTTTATCATACAAAAAACGTGTTGCAAAAAGTCATGTAAAAAAAAAAAAAAAATCACTAAAAACAATTGCAGTAATGGAAACTTAGGAATCTAAAATTTCAGTATTGTGTGTCTGGATTCGGCCCAGAATGTTTTTAATTTGTTCAAGGAGTCGGCCTGATTCCAAAATGGTATATGTTGGCCTACGGCTTCTAGAAGTAAAGTTGGTAAAGTGTGACACAGTGACATTCACATTTATTATATAGATTTATTTAAAGATGAATTTTGCTCAAAAAGTGTCTTGTTTATTTTAACATTAAAATATTGGCATTTAACAATAATAAAGATAAATAACTCTGCTTGTCCATCCTTTAGTTAGCAACCTGCCAATACCTCATAAATAATGGACTATTCCATTTTGATCACATGGAAAGATAGAAAAGACATATCAGAGATGCTACTTGGTTTCACTGAGAAAATGAATGAATGAATAAAAGAAAGATAGTCTGTGTTTAATGGCTGTTTCAGTAAAATGGAAAAACTTGTTAATTTCAAACCTTTTCATTTGTACCCCCCTTACTTCTTAAAATAACTACCAGCATTCATATTTCTGATTGATATTGCAATCTTTTGTTAAAGTTGTTAAACTCAAATATTAAACTATGTGATAAGAGAATTTATACGGATCTTTTATGCTTGTTGAACTTACCATGAATTTATTCAATCATCAACTGAGGAATTATGAAAATTCAAATAGGAAAACCATGAAATTTTCACAGGTATTTCTAGTAAAGGTAAATATTAAACAAAACAAATCAAGGGGCTTGTTTTATTTAATTTAAAATTAAATAAAATAATAAATATTTCAAAAAATGAAACTTTAGATTTGTTAGATTTTGAAAATATACTATTAAAAGTTATTTAGATTCTTGTCCTCATCTGTAGAATGATCTACCCCGTGGATGAAATAAAGGGTTCGGTTCAAAATTCCAACAAATATCACCTGAAGAAGGCAGCAGCACACAGTGGCCGAAATCTAGTGGATATGGTACTAAGATGGGAACAACAATGTAAATAGCTACTATATCTCAACTCAGAACTATAGGCAGACTATTAAAAAGTTTTAACATTGCTTGCTTCTATTTAATACTAGCAGTAGAGCCCGGCGTTGCCCGTGGATGTAACAGTAAGAGATAGATCAAGTATCGACCATCATAAAGACTGAAAAATAAAATTGACAAAGATTATTGTTTAAGGTTGACTGACACGCATGTCTTAATTAGTTTGTTTTTTTTTTTTTTTTTTTTTTTTTTACGAATTGGTCAAATCCAAACTCAAACATTGTTTTCAATCGTTATGAGTCTACCGATTGAATAGAATTTTATTATAAACAATTGTCTTGTAAATGGAATTTTTAAAGCATTGTGAATGTAAAAATAAAGAAAAAAGTGTGCAAGACAATAAGAAACACTACCTGCCAAAAAAAAAAGTGAAGTTTTGTTGAAATTGGTTGAAAAATGTAGGAAATCCGATCCCATATATAAATGAACGCACAAACACACACACAAACAACCTGGGTTTTATAAGTATAACTCAATATGAGTTGTCCCCCTTTCATTCTTGTGATGCCTCTTAATTGTGTTTTCAAATTGATTTCGTGCAAAAACAATTGTTTTTCCAATTTTTGGCGCTGTCAGAACCACCTCAAAGTAATTTTACGTAGTCCTGTGAAGTTTTGTTGAAATCGTTTGAAAAATGTAGTAAATCCGATCCAATATATAAACGTAGACACACACACACACACACACACAACCTAGGTTTTATAATAAGTATGATTATTAATTATGATCTAAATACTGAGGTCATTATCACTTTCAAAACAGAAAATTGCTTTACTGGAATAATTAAGTGATTTAATAATAAAAGCAATCAACAAAACAATCAATTAATTTATAAAGATCACAAAAGACCTGATTAGAAATGAATAACAAAACAGATATTTTTATAATATTATTACCTTCACTAAGTGAGAAATACAGACACATACTGGTAGATGCAAATGATAAAACCTGCATTCTTAGATACAGTCCTTATTGATAAGCTTGATTTCCAGTGGTCCATCTCCACAGAAATTATCCATCCTTTGGGAAGGGACTGGAGTAATTACCTGACACCTGAGGTGTCTCCAGAGTGGGGAAATATCAAGAAGGTTTGAGCAGCTTTTAACCCTTGGCCCATATGTGCATGGAACCCCACTGTAAACTCAACCTTGTTTCACATTTTGTCCAAGATAGGCATAGAAATAGATACAAAATTGCATTTCAGGGGTTTTCACTATACAGTTTTTTTTGGGGGGCGGTTGTCAAGAGATTAAAATTCATGAACTTTCAGTGACTATAACTTACCTGGTAGGCCTACATTCTTACTGAAACTTTGGCTATTCTTAATGGTAGAGGTAAGCTCCTTTAGCCACCCTCCTGTAGCCAAGATTCTTTCTTTCTTTCTGTTGCTGCTTGAATAACAGAACGTCATTCACTGTTTGCCACTTAAAATCTACAAGTACTAAAATAAATGAAGAATTAAATTTTTGTTTTTCCTTTTTCCAATTTGCATTCATCTTTGTTCACACGTGTTTAAATCGCTGAGGTATTGCTTTTCCAATTGCACCCGTTTTGTCTGAGATGTGTATATATATATATATATATATATATATACACACCATATATATTTCAGTTGTGTTACTTATTGTCTTCCTCTGTTTATTTAGTTATTATATTCTTTACATTTAATGTTACTATTTTACCTTTTTCGTAAAAAAACCTCTGTTGGATGCTTTGGCATACATCATCTGTGATGCTTCTAGCCAAAGTTCATTAGGGGTTTTGGGTTTTTCAATATCATACCCTCTTCTCTGTGTTGACCCAGCCGATACTATTCGAATATTGACTTGTGTGCCATCCATCAGCTACAATTGTCTCCATTTTCCCCAATCACACACTGAGACTCCGCTTGGCAGTTTACAATCAAACCATGGATAACTTCTGGTTCACCATCAATCTACGGTCTTCCATAAAAAAAAAAAAGGAAGCAAATGCAATAATGGTTTCGACCTGGTAAGGAACATGGCAACGCACTTGGCTTGAAGTGGTAACGATTTTGTTTCCCCCTCACTGAGATATATACATGTGCATACACACACACAAATTACATTCTACTTACTCTTATCCTATTCATGTTAAGTATCCAATAAAAAAAAAATAAAATAAACTGTAAGCCCCTCCCCTGTGTCCATTATAAATGTGTGTATATATATATATATATATATATATATATATATATATATATATACTGTAACCCCTAGTAAGTAGGTAAAGAGGTGCTAGATCTTAGCCACAGATCACCTTTATAATGTAAACAATGGTTCTGGGTACCCTAATTCTATCTTCTAGTCAAGACTCCATTTTTGGGTGTAGTTTAAGTCATACCCAAGACCTACATTTCAGTTCCCTCAAAGGAAAAAAAGTCAACCACAACTTCCCTTCTTACTGACTGCCAATCACTTGATCTTTTAAGCTATAACCATCTAGAGGCTTCTTCTGCTGCTGTTGGTATTGAGCGAATGGCCTTGTTCTTTTCTAAGCCTGTTGCACCTTATTTTGGCAACATCTTGCATAATGACCACCCAGCAAATCCTCTGCATCCAATTTCAATTGGTTTGTACTGAGCTCGCCAACTACACCTTTTATATTCCTCTACAATATGTAAATATTTCACAAGTTTCCTTTCGTTGACTTCATCCCTGTTTTCTTCCCAAAAGACTGTTAATTCTAACATGATGACTTATATGGTCTTTTCCACATAAATAATCATGTCTGGATAAAGCTTAGTCTGTATTATTTTCACTGGGAATTTTAGTTCCCTGCCTCTATCAACTATCATTTGCCAGTCCAGGGCAGAACTGAGAAGGGACGTTTTCTTCTTCTGTAATGTCTACATTTTCCCTGGCTCTGACAAAATTCATCATCTTATTCAGTTCATATTGATCTGTTTGGAAACTCCTTGAGAATATTGTTGCAATGGCCCCTAAAACTTTAGAATTGTGCCTTCGGTAATAACTCTCACTTAATGTCTAGGAGCAACTGCTCACTTCCTGTTGGAGGGATCGTCTCTTCTGTCACAATGGACAAAGTGGAGACTCATTCTTTTCCCACATGTGGAGGCTTGCTGGGCCGAGTAATGTATCATACACTGCCTGCACAAGGTAACTTGTGTTACTGGGATTAGTATACCAGAGATCCATCCAAGAAATTTTCCTTTTTTTATTTTTTTTTCTAAGTTCCCCCATTTTGTCCAGGCCCCCTGCTGGCCTCAAGCCACCATTTTGCTGACTCTAATTTCCTCCACACCTGTTCTCACTTCATATCAAAGACTGTGTTTCTGATCTTTCCTTCTTTTTTTTTCTCTCCTTCGGAGATTGGAACAGTAACCTAAGTCTGATTTGCCTACTGCCACTGTTCCTATTACTGCCTTTCTTTCTCAACATTTGTTCTGCTGTACTGAGCTTGTGCAATGCCTTCCACTTTCTCCCAGTTCAAACCTCTATTCCTGCTTGTGAAACTTTAGGATCTTTTGAATCATAACCGAATAAGATTGCCTCACCACTTTAAACTCCTCAACTAATTCTCTGAAGGAGAGTTGCAATGTGTTCAATACTCCATACAGAGCCTCACTGCTCAAACTCCTTAGTAGGCCAAGCCATCTTCTCAAATAGCCGCTAACTTTCTTCTCCATATTCTCAACTGTTGTTAATGCCATTTCATATAACATCAGGGGCCACAGAATCTTTGGCAAAATGGCATATTGATATATCCATGCCTGGCAGACCTGACTTGACCACTTTGTTCAGCATTGCTTCGAGTTCTGTAAAATATTTCTGGGTAGCATCTGTATCTTTTAAATTAGCATTGAATATTTTACCTAGACACTTAACTGGTTTTTCTTTTAACGACAGGATAATGTTTCCTACAATTTTATAATTCTCTGTTACATATTCTTAAAATATCTTGACAAGATGCATCACAATATACAGTAAATGACGATTACAGAAGCAAATATCAAATGAATTTTAATCCTTGTAGCTTTATTTACAGTATACAGTAGGTCAGTAGGCCTACGAGTATTTTTCAGAAGCTGGGGTTGCATTATACACAAGTCATATGAAAAAAAAATCAGGTTTTTCACAAAAACATTTAGGGGTCACGCTATACATGAAGTAGGCTTATGAGTATATGCAGTAACCTTAACTGTTTTAACCTTGAAAAAGGATGAGGATAATCCCTCACACCTGAGGAGATTGGACTATTTTTGACCTTTGACCCTATGTACATGTGGGGCTCCAACTATAATCTTGGCTTTGTACTATATTCCAGGGGTTGGCAACTTACACCACACGTGGCTGATGTGGCGTGCCAAGCAATTTCCAATGGCACACAGTCGCAAATGACATCACAAAATCTGAACCAATAACTACTACAATGCAAAGAAGATATTTAGCTGTTTCAATTTTAATATATACGAAAGTATATATACTATATAAAATATATTGCAGTATAGGTATATTGACCTTGACTTGTATAAAAATACGTATGCTGTTGGCACACTGAATGATTTTAAAACCCTAAGTCAGCACATAGCAAAAGGTTGCCAACCCATGCTATATTCCATTTGAGGAGGTGTTTGAATAAATCCAAAATAGCATTTCATATGTATTACTTATTTCCAGAAAGCCATCCACCCAAGCAGAACTTAATTTTTGAGATATTTCAAAAGTGCTGAAATAGCTGGACAATTTTTATCCCTAGTTCTGTGTATGCATAGGACTCTTACCTTAAATTCAACTTTGTGCCATATTCTATTCAATTAGGGATGCAGATGAATACTATAAATCAGCATTTTATTTGACGTAACACTCTTAATTAATTTTCAGAGTTTTCAAGAAGATTGCACACACACACACACACACACACACACACACACACACTTTAAGTTTTAGATAAAGCATGCTTGTAGGTAATTAATATTAGTAATAGTAATTTTCCAAGTGTAGCTTAGATGTGGCACAAGGCCTAAAGTAGGAGGCACCAAGTGAGGATCGAACTCACTACTTAGTTGTTATTAGTCAAGCCATACAAGCTTGCTAACCATTACGCCATGTCGTAGTGCCCCTAACATTGGTAATATTAGCAATTTCCTGAATTTTGTTCTGAAATTTTCACTTTAAATTGTGTCATGTACATTTTATATGCTTAATGCCGAGGCATTGGGTTAAAGACACTGGTAAGAAAATATATTGAAAAATAAATATTTGTTGTGTAAAATAATCTAATTTTCATTATTATATGATGGACTTTATATAAATACAGTTATTTTGCATTAAAACCACTTAAATGCTTATGGTAATGTAAATGTTATGAAGACTTACAAAGAAACACTGCCATAAATGTCAGATTTTATCAAAAACCTATCTTCTTTCTCAGATAAATTCTCATTGAATTATCTATCAACTAAGTCTAGGGTGTCTTGGACATAATCAGGCTATTTCATATTTGTGTGTGTGCGCGCTTCTTTTGTCCATCAGTCAATACGAAAAGTCATTTTGAAAAACGTGATTATAGGTTACCAATATTCAATTAACAAACAAGTCATGAATGGGTTTTCTTTGTATTTTGGTAATTGTTTCAAAACTATCTTACTGATTTCCTACAAAACTATATTAATTTTCCACCTATATATGATTCTTTATGCAACCACCTGATCACCATTCCACTAGAGTTGTTAAGTAAAAAGACTATAAGAATTAAAGATAAAAAACAAATGAAATTAAGATGAAAGAAATAACTAATCAAAAATTAAAATAATCCACAATACTTCAAAGAAATTCAAATATTACAACTAATGCTACAAGCATAAAAAAAAATCAACAGAAATTATTAAAAGAATAAATTCTAGAATTAATAAAAGAAAATGGTGCTGGAAAAGACACCCTTCCAAAAATATAAATTAATAAATCTAATGTTTTATTTAAATTTTGGGAAGTAGCTTAGACTGAGAACTTTTCAGGACACCCCTAATAATTAATAATGCTTCATCTAAGAAATTTCAAATGATATTACTACTAATACTACAAGTGTAATAAAAACACAATAGAAATTAACTAGCTAGATGCAACTGTAAGTTCTATTCTAATAGTTTCTTTTCTCACACTTCTTGCCAGTGGAACTCTCTTCTGCTTTCTTGTTTTCCTGCCAACTACAATCTTCAAAAATTTAAATGCAATGCCAATTGCTATCTTCTGTCTTCCCGAATACTGTTCTTTTATTGCCCTTTCTCTTCACTAAAGACTACTCATTATATTCTTCTCCCAATAATCCCTTGTGTCCTAGTGGTGTTATTGCCTTGCTTGGGGTGAAATGATTAAAAAAAAAAAACATAGCAAATATAATGAGGGATATAGAATAAATCAGAATTCTTATATAAGATTGAATAAAAGGATTTCATTTGCATAGGCACAAATATTGTTTACAATTCTTGCAATCATGTGAAAGCTATACCAGAATGCTAGATGAAAAATGATTGCTCTTGGCTAAGCCCATGGAGAGGAAGTCTGATGTCATGGAGACCAGAAACTATCTATGACTTCAGGATAAACATTGCTGAGAAAGCATTCTGGTGCACAATATATGTTTATAAAATGAATGATTATGATTGTGGTTGCATTGTGATATCTTCTTTCTTTCTCTTTTTTTTTTTTCCTATGTATAAATATATTTCAATGTTTTGCGTAGCCAGGATCAAAGCAGTTTTCAAAACATTTATATATAATTGTTCTGAAAATCCCATTGAGTATTGATTCCTATCTCCCCACTGACATATATATATATATATATATAAATTTTCCAGGCTGGTCATTTTCCTGTTTTTCAACTTGATTTCAATTCATATTATTTTCCCTGGTTATATTACAAGAGTGAATGATCAGAGTTTATTACAGAATAAATGTCGCTTCTTGTTTTTTTTTTGGGGGGGGTTCTAAACTAGAGATATTGTTTATTTTGTAATGGAATTTTTTTTTTTTTTCTCAAGTGAATCGTATCTTGTTTCATGCATCACCTGATTTGCATCCTGTGTAGAACTGTTGGTCTTACAGTCTGCATTATAGATTCAGACCAACATTCTATCAGAATAAGATTTCAGGTGGTGCTAAGTGTTACACCTGGGAGTTAGCTGCTTATAAAAATGGATGAGAAGAAATATTATACCTGTTTGTCGTGAATGCAAAAATAATTTGGATTTTCTATTATCTTTTAATGATCTTTCTAATGTATGAATATCCATTCACAAATATGCTAGTTGTGTGTGGATAAATTGGCCAACATGTTGTGTTGTCCCAAGATTTCAAATCACATAAGTCATCATAGGGAGGGGGTAATGTAGAGTTTTTGAAAACTACAGGTGCAGCAAGCCATATGACACCAAAGTATACTGTGTTTTGATTTATTTTTTTTTTGTTTTTTGCATTAAGCTGTATTTGATTTAGTTTTATACAGTCTCCTTAAAACACACTTTTTTTTTCTTTTTTTTTTTTTTTTTTTTTCACACATCTGATGATGACTCATGTGAGTCAAAAGTTTGGAACAGCACATAAATTTTGATCACTTTATTCACACACAGTAATCACATTTTCAAAGTGATATATATTAGAAGAAAGATCATTAAATATAATTAGTACAAAATGTCTTATTTTTAATAATACATGTTTAAAAGAACAATTGTAGCCTAAATATACCAAATACTTAAATAGGGTTAGTATATCAATCAGAGTATATATATATATATATATATATATATATATATATATATATATATATAGTATATCAGTGAGAGGCACAGTGGAGTAAGGGATAGCTGCATGCATTGAGGAATTGGAGAGCCAAGTTTGAATTCCATTTGAATCCATTACCTTCATTTACATGCTAATACCCATGGGAAAGGTATTAATATTCTCTTCCCCCCCAGCTATGGGTAAATAGGGCGGGCCAAGTTCTATAGACTTGGATGGCAACTAATCTACCGCAGAAAGAAATGGCAACCTACTGCAGGAAAAAATCTGCCTTGTCAGTCATGTATCAAAAAGATACAGATCGCCTAAGTTTGTATCACGCACAGCACATAACTGACTGATATCAGTCAGTATCTATTATTTAGTCTGTGCATATTAAATCCAAGGCAGTCATAGCTACATTATTCAAATGGTTAACACTAGGATTCCAGAGCAGCTGTTACATTAGGAACCAATGTCTATTAGATGTAAAAGCAGGAAAAAAAAACAGCTAAATATAAAAATCAACTTGTTGAATTTGTATTCACTACATTTGTTCATACAAAATGCATTAGAGAAATTTTGACATCTGTAATGATTAACTTGAATGAAAAGCTAATGTATTTCTTTAATAAATCCAACTTTTAATGTCATGGGTTGTACAAAACATTGACAATTTACGAGAATAACAACTATTGTCACATAACAACTCTGCATGCCAAGGTTATAGGTATATATGCATGTAAGCTGACCCTGAGCACTTCATTTTGATGTGCTTACAGACCAGAGTAGATTTGAGTGACTTAAATAAAGGCTAAATTGTTATGGCTAGAAGATTACATCAGAGCATTCAAAAACAGAATGGCTTATGAGGTATTCATATTCAGTTTTAGAGGCATTAACATAGTCCAGCATCATTGGCAACATTTTCTAGATGATGTAGGAGAATTGTGGCATTGTTAATGGCATCTGCAATGATAGCCAGGTCAACTGTATAGTCAATATCAGTCAACTTTTTTTAAAGGATATCAACTTTAGCCTTGGTTATAAAATCTGTTGAATCTTTTATATACCTAGATAAATTCTACATAAAATGATGTGAAAATTACCTGGACCACCTTGAATAAAATGGATGTAATCTGGAAATCTGATATACTAGAAAACTTCAAGCTGAGATTTTTTCAAGCCACTGTAGAGGTGGTGTTAAATGCCAATGCTTGGACATTAACTAAAACCTTTGAGTTTAAGCTTAGTGTAACCTACATGCAGATGACAAGAGGTATATTTAACATCTCTTGGAGACAATATCCAACTAAATCACAGCTCTATGATCCTATCCCTGATATTTCTACAATCTTACACAAACATAAAATGCGCTTTTCAGAGCACAGCTGGTGAGCAAAAGAACAACAAACAACTGATCTACTGTTTTGGACATCTAGCTATAGAGCAACACTGATTGGTTGCCTAGCAACCACCTACATTGGCCAGCTATGTTATGACACAGGATGCCTCTCTAATGACCTTCCGACCTTAATGCAGGACTATGATGATTGTCAGGATAGACTCATGAATGTCCGTGCTAGTTTGACTGAATAATAAAATATTCAGTTGTGTCAAGAACCTGTTGGTTGTAGTCCAAGACTTATCATCGTAAAAAGTGAATAGAGGCTTTCCTTCCAAAAGAGGGACAAAAGAAAACAACGCTTAACGTATTTGATGGGCTTGAGAAAATGGAATAGAGGAGCAGGGTTTAGAAATAACAAAAAGAGAGAATTTACTTAGAGTTGCAAGTGGCAAGAAATTGTGGGGAGCCATGATTGCCTATATCCTGAGAGGACAATGAACATAAAGAGAGAGAGAGAGAGATGAGCCAACAGAAGGACTACTAAAATGCAGATAACTTTAATCTGTATGAAGGAAGGAAAGTGCTGGGGGAGAAGCTGCATAGTTACAGGTCAGTCAGAGAACCTCTTGCTAATTAATATCCACTGCTGAAAGTGTCTTTAGTAAGCAAACACTTGCATCAATGGAAGAAGATCACCTGATTTGATTATAATTGCTTTCACCTAAATATATTTGGCATCAAGGTATGTGTACCTCTTTATTCTTGGATTGAAAAAGCACCATGATGCCCTGGGCTGTACTGTACTGGGTAACACTGGGTTATATCATTCATATAGAATAGACATAGGCAACCTTTTTTGAGCAGAGGGCTGCATGATCTATGGCTCATCACAAGGCAGGCCACACTACTAAAAAGATTGAAGGTAATTTTTCATTTTCCCTACAGAAGACCATATGCATAAGTATATACCTTAGAAATGGAGGAAAGTTGGTTTTTTTTTTTTTTTTTTTCTTTTCTTTGAAGAAAAGATAATTAAGAAATTGAAATCTTGGTATAATATTATCACCGATGACAGTGTGATTAACACATACCACTGCATGTGATTTATTTCTAATTTATTCATTTGGAAATAGAAACATCTATTTCTTCTTTAGAGAAAAAATATTATCATTGATGCTTCCTGTTTTTTGAAGCAAAAGATTTTTACACATATGATCTTCCTTAGTGAAAATTGCTAATGGTTTAAAATGATGAAAATGTTACTTTCACTGAACGTTTACAAAAGTCAAGAAACGGTGTACTTAATCATTGTTTATGTGAGAGAATGTGTGAGTGAACAAGTGAAAATGAAACAAAATGAAACAAAATAAAATTTTTAAGAAATGTTATTTCATTTAGAAAGTTTTAACAGGCCACAATTTGCCCATAACTGATGTAGAAGGTATTTTGTTGTACACTACCTACTTCCAACAACATTGAAGATCATTCCTTCATAACAAATGTATTCTCCAATGGCAGTGGTATCTTTCAACAGGCACCCTACCACGCTCAAACACTTCATCATCTTACCCTCGTCAGCAAACTCTCTACATCTCGAGCCCATAATCTCTATCAACAAAGTGCTGTAAGCTTGGATATACAGATGGTGTGATGGATAATGGCTCAGAATTGTTAATTGGAGAGCCAAATTCCAATTCCAGTCAGGTTATATCCACTTGCACACAAAAATTCTTGGGAAAGCTATGAATTTACCTCTTCTCCCCCCCCCAAACTATACGTTAATATGGGTTATATCAGTAAATCATTATCTCAAAAATATTCTTACAATTTAAAAATATTTCTGGCTTTAAATAACCTGCAAAACAATCTAATAAATAAATAGTGTTTAATATTTTTGTTTTAAATTCTCAAGAACAAAAAAAAATGTCTGAATTCACTTTCATTGTAATTTAGATTTTATTACAATTCTAATCATTGCTTTTTAAAATAGCAAATATTACCGAGGAGTGAAGGTAGTTAAAATGATAGTAGTGTCAAAGGAAAAACCGTTCTTTTGCAGGCACGAAAGTCCAAATTTGCTAAAAATTCTTACAATTTAAAAATATTTTTTGGCTTTGGATAACCTGCAAAGGGTTGATAAGCCATAGAAAAGGAATCAATCAATAACTCAAAATTGATCATTGCATTTAGGTATTGCATTAATATTTAAACATACCTTTTAAAAGTTCAATGATAATCCTTCTGCTGCCACTTAATTTAAAGACAGTTTGATGTATGTAGGTCCTTACTTTCTGTACAAACAATTATTTTTATTTCATGGGTGATTTTCGCTGGATTTCACAATTAATTTTGATTATTCTCAAATTTATTTCCAAGTTAAAAAATTTTTATAAAAAAAAAATTTGTCACAAAAATTCACGTAAAAAAAATCATTGAAAATAATTGGAGCATTGAAAACTTGGGAATCTAAAATTTCAGGATTGCAGGTTCAGATCCAGTCCAGAATGGTTTTAATTTGCTCACAAAGTTGGTCTGATTCCAAAATGTTTGGCTATGGAACCTAGGAATAAAGTTGAAAAAGCATGACACACTGGCATTCGCATTTATTAAATAAATGCAAAACAAAAAAATAAATTCATGTAATCATCAAACCATATACCGTATTTTCTGGCATCAAGGACTGTTTTTTTTTTTTTCCAAAATAGGTCTTGAAAATTTGCCATGCATTCTTGAGGATGAAGATTAGGGTTTTTGTAGGCTGATGCAAACCCCAGAGGAAGGTTATCTATGCCAGATAATAAACTGAATTACTGTATGTGATCTCTTAATTAAATTTATAAATTATACAGTAAATAAGTAATAAATAAACAAAGTATCATAAAAAGTAACAAATACATGTCTACGTACAGAATGTTCCCACGGTAGACTAGTGTAAGGGAGACAACAGACTAGTAGTATCATGGAAGTTAAACAGGGGTAGCATCACTCCATCTTGATGAATATCATAGTTGGCAACTGCCGAGCTAAGCCACACCCGCTTGTCATGATATGATGAACATTAGCAGGGTTTCTCTATTTTTATGTTTTTGATGGCACAGGTACACTAGTTTTTACAATAAAATGATTGTGCTTGTCCCTCCCTTTGTTAGTTTGCACAGCCATTATGTCCTGCCAATACCCCATAAACAATGAACTATTCTGTTTTGATCACATGAAAAAGAGGAAAAGACGCTACTTGGTTTTAGTGAGAAAATGAATGAAAGTAAGTAGGGAAGATAGCAGTGTTTAAGTGAAATGGAAAAAGTTGTCAATTTCAAATCTTTTCATTTGTGCCCACTTCTTAAAATAACAACTAGCATACATATTTATGATTGTTATTGCAATATTTTGTTAAAGTTGTTAAGCTCAAATATTTCTACAGATATTTTATTGCCATAGAACTTGCCATGAGCTTAATCAATCCTTGAGTTAAGAATTAAGATTCATCAGAAAATGAAAATAGCGAAATCATGAAATTTTCACAGGTGAAAACTAATATCATTAATTGCAGCTGTAGTAATGTCACCAGGAAAAAACATTTGTGATGTAATGAAGCATTTCTGCATCCAATTGTTTTAGGATAAAAAGGTTTTTGAAATATAAGTATGCCTCAGGTTATGTTCTGAGGTAGAAAAAATTATGTATAAAATCTTTTGTTACATAAGGAATAATAATAATTATTATTATTATTATTAATAAAATATAATAAGGAATAATAAAACATTGTTCAAGTATTTTAATGAGAAAATGAAATAAAGTAAATACTGAAAATCTGATTTCAAGTTTAGCAGGTACATTTGTCGGAAAAATAAGTCTTGAATTTATCTATTAACTATAGTTACTTTATTTTTTTAATATTGAGCACTTTGATTACAAAAATCTGCTTATTTACATTATTTGTACAGTTATCTACATCTCCATTGCAATATTCACAATATTTCGGCCATTGTACATTTCATCCACTGGGGTTTGGGTTTGAAATTCCAGTAACCTGAAGAAGGCCAGAGCGTACAACTGCCAAAGCATTGTGAATATGGCAGTGAAGATGAGGATAACGGTCTGAATAGTGTAAATAATCATAATACCTCATCTCAGAGATTTAGGCATAAAAATCTGTTTGCCTTTAAATGTGTTAAAATCCAATAATTTATTGGATTACATGTTTTGTTAGGCATCAGTGATCTGTATTATAAAAAAAAAACATACAAATTCTTATAATAAAATTAACAATCTGTTAATCACTTTAAATTAATCTTTTATTGATGCTCATGATGGGATGTGTGGGTGGTGTAATGGATAATGGTTCAGAAAGAGAATTTGGAGAGCCAAGTTCAAATTCCACTTAGGGTCATTACAATCACTTACACAGAAATACTCTTTGGAAAAGTATGAATCTGTCTCTACTGCCCTCACCTATGGGTTGAATATCAGGACAGACTGGATCTTATAGCCTTGGTTGCCAACCAATTTATTACAAAAAGAAATGGCAACCTACTGTGATAAAATCTTCTGCCTAGTCAGTCATGAATCAAGCGATATGATTGGCCGAGCATGTATCATCTATGGCACTGACTGATGTATTCTCATCTATTTTGCTTTGTTCAATCCTTTCTTTTGTCATAATGAATGTCACAATAGCAAATCTGCTTTCATTTAATCTGAAACAACTTTTCTTCTTTCATAATTTAGATTTCACATTCAAAAAATTTCAATTGTCTTTTCATTGAATCATTTTTACTTTCATGCACTGAATGGGAACAATAGTTTTATCAATTTCTTTTTCCTTTATCTTATATATAAAGTACAGTATATGTGTGTTTGTGTGTGTCCAAGCAACTCCTCCACTCACACTTTCAATGATTCATAGCTCATTCAAAAGCCCTAGAAAAGTTAGGTGCAGAGAACAATTTTCATTGAGCTCAGATTCAGGGTTGCCAGATTATGCAAGGTCAGTTTTTAATGTGGGGACCCAAGTGTCTTCACTTGGACCGCTGGTCTTAGTTGCTCATAGCTGGTCAGAGCCGGTCCAAGCTGTGATACTACCAGCGCAAGGATGGATCCCTGTGACTGGTAAGTATCAATGTGTATACCACTCAAGAGAGGAATTTACATGGTATTTACTTCCCTCAACTCAATACCTGTATTATCTATTATCTGCTTCTAGCTAATATCCCTCTTCAGGTTTAACTAAGTTGTATATTCATTTTAAAAAATTTATTTCATTAATTAACTGTCCTTCATTACTGTTCTTTTATTCAAGGATTGTTTTGATTTTCATATCAAAAACAATTCTGTTTAGGAATTTTGTCTTGTATAGTGTAGAAAAGTGTTTGAAATTTGCATTTTACTTGGCCTTCAACAAGTTGGCATCTATTTGTAAAACTTTCCTTAACCATAACAAGCCAGTTTATGAATGAAATGTTCATTTAAAATTTTTGTTTGAAAGATTTCAAGTAGTGTATATATCTTACTTTGCAAAGCGATAGCAAGCAAGTGAAGCCTGCTAGTCTTTTATAATTGAATTTACTTTAAAATATTCATTTGTATGTGTGTGTGTATGTATATATATATATAATCTGTAAATGGAAAGAATAATCTAAATAGTTCTTTTTTTTATATTGTCTGGATAAATTTAAACGATTTGTAATTTCAATCTAATGAGACAGGTATTAAAAACTTTCCTGTTGAAATAAATTATAATTTATAACCGAGTTTTCGATGATGCTTTAAGTTTTTCCTTTGAGATATATATATATATATATATATATATATATATATTTTGCAGTTTTGTCCATATTTTTTAATGATTTAATATTTTGTTTCCAAAGTTGTTTCTTTTCTCTTTTATTCCTCAAGGAATTTTTACTTTTTTTATTTAATTTTTGACATTGTATGGATGTCATGAAATGAATAATTAACAATAAATAAAAAGGTTTGCAAGTGTACTCAACAGGAGCGAATCACAGCTTCATGAGCAGAATGTTCAATGCGGCTCATTACAACAAACTCTGGCTGGACATGGGAACTTAAATGCTACAGGAGTTATCATAAAAACTTTCTAGTTGACTATCACAAATTTGCTATGGATGGCTTAAAATTTTATTTTAATCTTTGGAAAGTTGG
This sequence comes from Acanthosepion pharaonis, assembly GCA_903632075.3. NCBI lineage: Eukaryota > Metazoa > Mollusca > Cephalopoda > Sepiida > Sepiidae > Acanthosepion > Acanthosepion pharaonis. Next base: position 939,768 of record CAHIKZ030000587.1, on the reverse strand, counting down.
GAGTTTGTAAAATGGTGTATGATTTTATCTTTTCATGGTAATTGTTCCAATAAGCTTTCCGCTTTCGTACTTCAACTTTACAAATTTAAAAAGAATTCCCAGATTGGCAGCTAGGTTTCATCATTTTTAGATTTTTTTTTAAATTGCAATATGCAACTGTAAGTTCTATGCTAACAGTTTCTTCTCTTGCACTTCTCACTTATGAAAATCTTTTTCAGTCTCTTGCTTTCCTGTCAACTTTGATCTTCAAAAATTTAAATGCAATGTCAATCATTATCTTCTGTCTCCTTAATTCTTGTTCTTTTATTGTTATCTCTCTTTAATGTTTTTTTTTCTCATATTCTTTCACACTCAGTAAGTAACTCTTTGCCTTGCAAGATGTGAAATGATTAAAAATAAAATGATCGTTTCTGTGTTGAAATGATTAAATAGTCATCCACAGATAGACTGTTTTGCTGTATCACAGCTCATCAGTGTGGCTAGACATCTGATTGCTTCAAGCTGAGATCGAAACCTGACTGATTTGGATCAGAGATTCTACCCCCAAGCTATCGTCACACAGCAGAGCAGAAGGGAAATTTTAACGTCTTCACTATGCGAAAGACGTCAGTATTGAGCACTTTTTAATACTGTTTCCTGCTCTGATTCAACTCTGACAACCTTTTATGCATTTTGCATATATACATATATATATTCTCAATATCCTTCAGTAGAACAATATTTCCATTGTCTCTATTTTTATCCATGCCATATAAGATGAACTGTAATTCAAATTTCTGGTAAAGAAAAGATAATTCTGTAATTTTTCCCTTAGCAAGAATTCTGAATTCTTGTCTGTTCAAGTCTGAATTGTACTTTTGCATTTGCACTTAAAAATTAAATCAATGTAAATGGCTGAAATTTTGTTAAAAAAATACCAAGACTTGTATTTAAGCTTTTATATTTTTTATTTCAGTTTTTTATTTTTTTCCTATTATTATTATTATTATTATTATTTTTTTTTTCAGGTATTCCTGATGCAGAAAACATAATTAAAAGTCGTGAGAGGGACTTTCCACGTTCCTCTTTATTTTTGTTCTTCAGAGGAAGGGGTTCACACTAAAAGGTGAGATACTGATTGTTCTGTTATATATATATATATATATATATATATATATATATATATATATAATAATAATAATAATAAAGAGAAAGAACAGTAAGATATATAATCTGGTGTTCTTATATATATTTTCATTTTTACACAACAGTGCTCGATGCAAATCTACAGAGCATAAATATTGTAAATTTACTTATTTAAAAATATGGTTCCATTGCTACACAGGAATTACCATGTTTCAAAAACAGAAGCTAAAAACTTCAAATTCAATTATAGAATTAAATTTAAGTCCCTAGTTCTGTTTCATTTTCAAGCGAATTTTGGAATAACTTATTTTGAAATTTACTGAATTTTATAAGCACATACGTTCATGCCTTTTCAAACAAATGATAACATCCGTTCAATGCATGTCATCTGGTCTTTTTCAACAACAAAATGTTTTTCGGCACTTTTGTTTTGCCATGTACTTTTTTTTTTGTACTTTTAGAGAATTTTTCTAAAAGGGTTGTTTGTATATGAATGTCATATTGAACTACAATTTTAAAATATTATTCTTAATTTTAATTACTAATAGACTATACATCTTTTTAAAACAAATAAATGTAATAGAATCACTTAAATTATTTAAAAATTATTATCAAATATAAATATGTATATTTCATTTATCAGTTTTTTTTTTTAATTAAATATTGCTTAACGAAAATTTGTGACAATGTCAGCAAAGAATAGCTATTTCATTTCTTTGATTAAGTAAATTTTTATTTTTTTATAAATCTAGTAATATATAGTTTCTCATGTATGCACAAAGGACATGGGTCATTTAATGACCTACATATTCTAGCTTTTCTTACTAATTTCCATTTCACAGTAGGTGTTTTATTAGTTTCTTTTAAGTGCCAGAAATATTTTGATAGAGACATCTGTATTTATTTATCTTAAAAGAGCATTGAAACTTTTTTTGTACTTGTGTCTTGTGCATCCAATATAGACTTTTATATTGTCTGGATCCTCAATAGATATTGCATTGGTATACTAATGATTCAGTGCAACATTTATTATTAAGAGCAGTTATGAGGATTTCTGCAGTTACATAATTTTTGTTTATCTTCATCTCTTTTTATTATTATACTGTCTAAATTTTTTTGGTCTAAGTGTTTATTCAAGATATTAGCATTATGTTTCTTAATAAGTTTTTCTAACTTTTCAGTACAGCTGTAACTTAATTTTAGGGTATTTTTATTGAAAATACTACTGATTTTACTATCTTTAGGAAAATGATTAATGCAAGGAATTTTTGTCCTAATTTGTCTTTTACCATTTGGTTGTATGGTGGTGTATACCAAATTATTTTTCTACTTCTGTTTTATTTATGCTTTCCATTTTCATTTTTTATGTAAGCTTTGGGTTTTTTGTAGCCACTATCTTTTAGATCCCTATCATAGAAATTAATATGTTCATAGAAAATCTTCTCATTTGCTGAATTTGTACTTATTTTCTTTTCGATAGATAAAGGTATATATAATTAATTAATTAAAGAATATCAAACGCTTAAAATCCCATAGGTAATAATTTTTATTTCACGAGAGCTCTAAAAGAAAAAAAAAAAAAAAATAGTTCTCAATCTTCAAGACCTACAAAACAGATCACAAACTTTTTTTTTTTTTTGTTATTTGTTTGTAGGTCTTGAAGATTGATAGCTATTTTTTTTTATTTTTATTTTTTTTTAAAGAGCTCTCATGAAATAAAAATTATTATCTATGGGAGTTTAAGTATTTGATATTCTTTGATTAATAATTTATTCTGTCTTTTGACATAGATCTTTTCCTGGATCTATATCAACATTGGATATTGTGTATATTCACACATATATATATATATATATATATATATATTAATGAATGTTTCATTAAATAATATAGACAAGTTTTGTCTATTTATTTTAAGTTCCTTTCATATTGTCTGATAAGCTTAATAACATTATCATTGAAAGACGAAAGGAAATCACCATGTTTAAATCCAATCTAAGCTTTCGGCTTACATAAGCCATTATCAAAGATGACAATTACTTTTCAATATATCAATCAATAGACGGACGAAACAATATTGATAGTCTGTTTTTGTTGCATGAAAAATTTCAAAGCAACAACTAATTCATGTATACGAGACACGGAATACCAATGTCTTCCCATACTTAATACTTCTTGTTTTCACTCTCGCATGGTCATGTGTGACGTCACAAACTGCGACGCGATTTTCACTTCCACATCTCGTATACACTTAAGCTTCCCAAAGGCATTAGTTGCCTTCGATATTCAGTTAATTATCTTGTCATCCAAAGAGGCATCTGAATTGACTTTGCTTCCTAAGTACGAGAAGAATTTCACATACTTCAGGTTGTAGTTGCCAACAGTAATGGGAACAATTGGAATGCTATGGGCAGGTGGTTTTTGTTTTACACCCTTGACCTGCTTAGGTGTAATCGCCTTTGTTGATGGACAACTTCAGTTTTCTTTGTGCTTATAGTTAGTCTGAATGTGTTGCAAGCAGTGAAAAAATGATTGAATGCTTGAGCTTCTTCAATTGAGGTGGCCATGATTGCAGCGTCATCAGCAAACAAAAGATCACAAATAATGTTTGCTCAAGTCAACGATTTTGCTTTAAATCATTGATGGTTAAAGAGGCCACCACTTGTGCAGAATTCAAATTTCACACCCATATTAAGATCACTAAAAACATGGTGTAGCATGACCAAAAAGCAGGCAGCAAAAAGTACGGGAACCATGACACAAACTTTTGTGCCATTTGTTACATCGAAGGCTTCTGAAAACTCTCCATCAGATAGAACAGATACTTTCATTCCTTCATGAAATGAGATGAAGACATTTAGCATACTGTCAGGTATGCCAAGCTTTGTGAGTACAGACAGCACCCCTGTTTACAAATGCTTTGGTCAGATTGATAAAGACAGTATAGACTTCATTTTTCTTTTTTCTTAACCAGTGTCTTCCCACCATATTTAAAAATTTCAGGGGGAATAGCATCTTTTCCAGGGGCTTTGTTCTAGGACAATTGCTTGATAGAATCCTGGATTTCCTTTAGGCATGGTTCAATAGACAACTGGGAAATTTCTGGTCACTGATGAATTGAGGCATTGTCATCGATGACAAAGGTTCTTGTTCTTTCCATCGTGATATACTTTCCTTCTTGTCTGTGTGGAGTGTGTTACCGTCAGATGACAGGACAGGTGAAATTCCATTTTCTTGTGGGCCGTACACCATTCTAAGGCCTTCATAGAATGCTTTGGAATTTTTTGTCAGCTGCTGCCTGGAATTCCACAGCTTTAGCAGACCACTAGGACTCTTTTGTTTTTCTGAGAGCACTTTGCACTCCCTGCTTGCACTGTTTATATATGCACTTTTTTTATAGACAATTTCTGTTATTTATGAATATTTTGTGCAAATCATGCATCTACTTGACGAGATGTTGAACGTGAGCAACATTTAGATCCAACCAGTCCTGATGCTTCCATATGGGAAGTCTTAGAACTTCAAGAGAGCTGGAGTAAATGGCATCTCTGAGAGATTTCCAGGAGGATTCATTGTCTTCTGGGATCAAGACTGAACCAAGCCTCGAATCCAGTATGTCAGAGAGTTCTTTCATCTTAACATCAGAATTCAGGGGTAAGATGTTGATTTGTTTAGGAGTTGTAGTGCTAACGAGTCGAAAGGATGGTTTGTTGTGTAGGAGTGCATGGTCTGAAAGATAGCAAGTGTTGTGGAAAGAGCAGGTGATATTGAAGTCTTTCATGTCACGTTTCTTGGTGATAATATAAACAATCCATATGCCAATCTTTGGATCTGGGATGCATCCAAGTTGTTTTGTGATGATTGGACTGCTGATAGCATGTGATGGTGAGATCAAATTCTTGGCAGAGAGAAAGAAGTCGTGCCCCATTAGAATTCATCGTACCATCCCTATGAGTGCCAAGGACACCAAGCCATGTCTGATGGTCAGTACCAACCTGTGTATTAAAGTCTCCCGTAAGGACAAGTTTGTTTCTATGTGGAATTTTGGAAATGACTGAACATAGTTGATCATAAGTCATCAATTTCCGACACAGGGGTGTTCATGGTTGGGGCATAACATCTCACAAGTGTGGCTGAGGAGTTGTTGAGTTCTAAGGCTAGAGTCATAATGCGATCATTTATTCCTTTCAGAAGAGATGATAGAGATTTAGCAATGTCTGATTTTATGGCAAAACCTACACCTGATAGGCAGGGATCTTCTTTGCTTTTGTTAATCCAGAAAAAGGTATATCTTGCACTAACTTCCTCAAGTTGAGAGGTACCTGCAAAACTAGTTTCACTGAGAACAGCAATATTGATATTGTGCTTGCTTGATGCATCAGCAATGAGTGCTGTTTTACACTCTGGAGAAGAATCATTGTTTTGGAGGGTTCTTACATTCCCAAACCTGAGGTTAACACGTTTACCAGTTTTATTTCTACTAAATCAATTATTGTGACTGCTATATTGGATAACTAGACAACTGCAGCAGGCTGCCAAGTTCATTAAGAGCAAGCAGTTTTTAAGTCACCTTTTCTAGCCCCCTCCCCGGATTGCAGAAAGCAGTGCTAAATGTCTAAATATATATATATATATATATATATATATATATATATATATATATATATATATATATATATATTTATTTATTTATTTACTAATTTCTTGCTTAATTTTGCAATGAGACCTTATTAATACAAGAGAAATGGTTACAATTGGATCTTATCATCCTTGGAAACTGCAGCTTCACTTAGCAATGATTGGTACAGTCAGCAAAACTTTTGAGACATGTTGAAGACATTAAACTAAAACTACTTTGCAAAAATGTATTTCAAAAGGATAATAAAAAGAAAGACCTAGTTATGTATTAGTATTTTTAATATCTAAAAAATATTTAAATGTTCTCAATGCCATCATTAGATCAAGAAAGGAAAAGCTTAAATTCATAAAACTCAAATGAGAAAGGAATTTGGTTAAATGACAATTGAATATTTTTTTCTAATTCACTTCATTTTTATATTTCTTAATATTAGAAGATGCAATCGTTTTATCTGAATTTCTCCAATAAAGCATTACTATTAATATATATATTTTATATATATATATATATATATATATATATATATATATATATATATATATATAAAGGGAGAGGTTATAGCTGTTCCAATGAGAGAAAAGTGTATATTTTAAAGCTGCAAGCGTTTTTGGTTATAGTGTAGATTTTTTAAATATAGGCATTATTTTGCATATTTTTGCTATACATGTTTCAGGTCTTGCAACTTTCATCAGGCGAGGAGTGGTTATTTATTATTTATATTGTGTGTAGTAGTAATCCAACTTTTCTTGGACTTGTGGAAGTCCAAGAAAATTTGGATTACTACTACACCCAGAGGACAATGGTTAAACATTGAAAAACATAAGGAAAAATTAATTCCTTTTAATAATATGTGGAAATAACCACTCTTCACCTGATGATGGTCGCAAGACCTGAAACATGTGTCACAAAATATGGAAAATAATGCATAATATATATTTAAGAAATATCCACATCATAACCAAAAACGTTTGTGGCTTCTCTCTTCTTAAAAAAATATATATATATATATATATATATATATATATATATATATATATATAAAAAAGAAATCAAGAAAGACCTTAAAAATCCATCTTGGTTATAACTTATTTCATGAATATTTTATATTCATCTCTTCAGAACAAAAGTTTTTAGAAATGGAATCAATCCATTCTGACAAATAGAAAAAAAAAGGGGAAAGGAAAAAGAAAAATGCAAAGGAAAAAAATTTAAGAGAGGGAGGAAGAGAGACGGGGAGGGAGAAAGTGAAAGGAAAGAAGGAAAAAAATAACTGAGGAGCTAATAGCAAAGATAAAAATTTTTCCTTAAAGAGCTGAACAAGTTAATTTGGATTAATGTCCTCCTTGGAATTATCCCTACCAATTACAAATTGGTATTTATTTATATATATATATATATATATATATATATATATATAATAGAGAGTCAATCACAAAAAATTAATGATAAGCAACTATACTTTATTGATTTGTTAGGCCAAGTCTATGGCATGGATATAAAAACTGGGTAATGAAAGTAGTTTTAACTGCACTTGAAGAATGACCTCAGCTGGTTATCTTTTATAGCCTCATTGGTCAGGTGCTATCCATATCAAACAGGCTCCCAAAGATAAGGAATATGAGTTCAAATATCAATTGAAGCTTGTTCTTTTTCTTATCCAGGCTGTTTGCTTAATTTTAGTATAATATAAAACCATCAGATTATTGTAATAAAAAAAAGACTCAACAAACATAAGATGAAAAGTAAAATTAATCAAAAAGTGAACACTGGCATCTTTCACTACTCTCTATACTACTTACTACTCTTCCTTCACCTTTTGCTTCTGTCTTTTCATTCTTTCCTTTACCCTACCAAATTTGAGTTAAATCTGTTTTTATCTTACTGTTATATAGATTAATTATTTATATACACCTTTTTGTAGTATTTAAGACACTCACCACCTCAGAAAATCTGACCCTTAAAAACATATCCTATATAGTGACAGCGGAGTTTTCTGCAGGTGTCTATTAAAACTTCTGGAAATTTTGAACCAAACCTATTATTCAATTGAAGGAGTAGATACCTCTTAAATACTAGTGTTTTTTTTATGTTTTTAGAGATGCTGAGGATACTTTCAATCAAACCTGTGAGTGACAACAAAGTTTTAGAGAAAGTGGAAATGAAAAGGAAATTTATATGTAACATCAGGAAGAGACAGTTGAAATTTCTAGGGCACTTAATGAGGAAAGAGGAATTGGAAAATCTGATACTCACAGGACAGATTGAATGCAAGAGGGACAGGAAAACAATGCATGACATACTTAGTTAACTTAAGTAGAGGTTTCGGAGAAATAACAAAAAAAAATTTATTACGAGCTACAAAAAACTGGAAGTTGTGGAGAGCCATAATTGGCTACATCCTGAAGGGACATTACACATAGAAGAAAGCAGATCCCTTTTTTCCTGATTTGGATTGCATTTCCAGTTCCTTCTAAAGTTTTTTCATTTTCTTTCACTGTCAGTAGCCCCTTGCGTCTTCATGGCATTATTGCCTTTCTTGGGGTGAATTGATTAATAAAAAGATCTTTTCAAACTCTTCTAAAGAATAGTACACAGATGCCAATAATAATCTATAGAGGAAAAAGTTTTGGTGATCTTGTACTTTCTCGTGTTAAATTATTTTTTGTTTTTTATTCAAATAGTAACTAAGAATTTGACATTTTATGGGTTTAAATTTTATCTTAATAAACCTTTTAATTTTTTAATTTGTATTTCAAGGTTTTATAGTTTCAAAAGTCACTTTTTATAATATCTGTCTGTATTTTAAGATGAGGTATTGTAATTATTTACATTATTTAGACTGCTGTCCTCATCTTTATTGCCATATTCATAATGTTTCAGCCATTCTACACTTCTTCAGGTGATTGAAATTTTAAACTGAACCCTTTATTTCATCCACCAGGGTAGGTTGTTCTAGTTCCACTGGGTCATGTGTCTTTGAGTGGATACAAGCGTTGGCTGGATCCAGTGACTTGACCCAAAGAGTTGTGAGTTCAATACCTGGCTATAGCAGTGATGAACAAAAACTTGAAGGCAGGGTATGTGGAATTAGAGCAATCTACCCTGGTGGACGAAATAAAGGGTACAGTATGAAATTCCAATCACATGAAGAAGGCCAGAATGTACAATGGCCCAAATGTTGTGAATATGACAATAAAAATGAGGATAAGTCTAAAAAATGTAAATAATGTAAATACACATTTTATAAGTAAAGTTTTTACTTTTCTTATGGCTGGATGATCATGTGCACCATTGAAAATTGTAATTCAAGCCATGCCTGGGATGTCTGATGATCTATTTAATTATTTTTGGGAATATCATTTACTGGATTAGTCGCCTCTAAGTGTTGACTTCTATGTTCACTTTTATATTTACACATGCTCTATCTCTGATATTGAGCACTTTATCCTATAAATATAGCACATCTTAAGACTATATTTCTTCATAATTTTTATATATATATATATATATATATATATATATATATATATATATATATATATATATATAGAATGAACAGTAAGATATATAATCTGGTGTTCTTATAAATATTTTTACAAAACAGTGCTCAATGCAAATCTACAGAGCATACTTTTTCCTTTGACAGAATGACTTACCAAACAAAAATGAAGTTTTAACAGTAAAGAAGTAGCACTGTTCATTCATAGTTTATCTTGTTTTGAAAATGACCTATAATAAATAGCATAGCTTTTCTTTTCATGGAAAGTTATTTCCAAAAACACCTTGACAAAATAGTGAAAAACATTAACGCAACAGATAAAATTTTAATGAAATCAGACAAAACGAGGAAATTTCTATAAAATAGCAGCAAATGACTACAACAATCTAATAAATAATGATTTACATAAGAACTATAAAAAGGCAAATAATAATTACCTCAACATGGTTGAAAACATTAGCAGTAAAAAAAAATCACAGATAAACTGAAGATTAGTGATAGAGTATATAAACTTACCGATAAAGAGTGCTATAATACCATAAAGGACCACAAACCTGACTTTGAAGCTAACTCAACTACAAGGATAATAAACCCAACAAGACCTGAGATCGGCAAAATAAGTAAAAAATCCTTGAAAGTGTTAATCAACAAATTAAAGAAAACAGAAAATTGAAACTTTGGATTAATACCAAAGAAGTAACAAACTGGTTTACTGAAATCAAAGATAAAACAAACTGTACACTAATGCAGTTTGATATTGAAAATTACTATCAATCAATATCAAAACAACTGTTCATGAATGTGTTGGACTTTGCTACCCAGTACACAGACATAACGGAAGAAGAAAAGAGCATTATTATAAATGCGAAAAAATCCATACTAATACATAAAGGTGATCAATGGATAAAAAATTCTTACAACCACTTTGACATCACAATGTGATCACTCGACTCAGCTGAGTCTTCTAACCTTATAGGTCTTTTTATATTATACAATCTCGCAGCATATCATGAAATTAATGTAACTGACATTGGATTATACAGAGATGATTGACTTATGGTTATAAAGTGCTCTACGAATTTTAAAATCGATAAAATTAGAAAGATATTATATAGAGTATTTAAATGCCTGAACATAAAAATTACTGTAAGCACTAAATTGAAAAAAGTGAACTTCATTGATATAACATTAGATTTAAGGAAAAAAAAGTATACATACCTTATAAAAAACCCAATACTAATCCTTTCTATATACACCCTAAATCTAATCATCCTCCATCTATAATTAAGCATTTATCTTTATCTATTGAAAAGAGAAAAAGTACAAATTCAGCAAATGAGAAGATTTTCTATGAACATGTTAATTTCTATAATAAAGCTCTTAAAGATAGCTTTGGACTTTTTGTAGCCACTAACTTACATGAAAAGCATAGAAAAAACAGAAGCAGAAAAATAATTTGGTATACACCACCATACAACCCAAATGGTAAAGAACAAATTAGGACAAAAATTCCTTGCATTAATCATTAAACATTTTCCTAAAGATAGTAAACTCAGTACTATTTTCAATAAAAAATACTCTAAAATTAAGTTACAGCTGTACTGAAAAGTTAGAAAAAATTATTAAGAAACATAATGCTAATATCTTGAATAAACACTTAGACCAAAAAAATTTAGACAGTACAATAATAAAGAGATGAAGATAAACAAAAATTATGTAACTGCAGAAATCCTTATAACTGTCCTCTTAATAAATGTCGCACTGAATCATTAGTATACCAATGCAATATCTCATCTACTAAGGATCCAGTCAATGTAAAAGTCTACATTGAATGCACAAGACATGAGTTCAAAAAATGGTTTAACCAACAACAAAGTTCTTTTAGGATAAATAAATACCGAAATCAGACGTCCCTATCGAAATATTTCTGGCACTTAAAAGAAACCAATAAAACACCTACTGTGAAATGGAAATTAATAAGAAAAGCTATGTAGGTCATTAAATGACCCATGTCCTTTGTGCATACATGAGAAACTATATATTACTAGATTTATAAAAAAATAAAAATTTACTTAATCAAAGAAATGAAATAGCTATTATTTAAAGTAATTCTATTACATTCATTTGTTTTAAAAGATGTATAGTCGGTTAGTAATTAAAATTAAGAATAATATTTTAAAATTGTATTTCAATATGACATATTCATATACAAGCTACCCTTTTAGAAAAAATTTTTATGTATACAAGTAAAAATTTAACGGCAAAACAAAAGTGTCGAAAAGTTTTGTCAATGAAAAAGACCAGATGACATGTGTTGAACGGATGTCATCATTCGTTTGAAAAGGCACCCCTAACCTACCTTGACATAACCTCGTTTCAAAAGTAACTCATAATTTTTGATACAATAGTTGTCAGAATACCCTACCACCCTTTGTTAAAATGATTGGATTTCCCCATATCCATAGAAACTAATATTATGAATGTATGTGCTTATAAAACTCAGTAAATTTCAAAATAAGTTATTCCAAAATTCACTTGAAAATGAAACAGAACTAGAGACTTAAATTTAATTCTTTAATTGAAGTTTTTAGATTGTTTTTGAAACATGGTAATTCCTGTGTAGCGATGGAACCATATTTTTAAATAAATAAATTTATTATATATATATATATATATATATATATATATATATCCTTTATAATTACAAATATATTTAATATATTATCCTATTTTTTCATTATTGTTAAAATAATAATTTAACATGAGAAAGTGCAAGATCACCAATGTTTTTTTTGTTGAACTTATCTAAAAGTATTTACCACTCCAAAAATGATCACATTCTCAAAAATAACTTGTGCTCTTCAAAATGAATTTAATTTAACAAAAATAATAAAAAACAAACAACAAAAATAACCTTTTTTTTCAGCATGAAGTCATAGGACTTGATATGCTGTAAAAGAAAAACAAACAAAATCTACTCCATGACACAGGATATTTTGTAGTAGTTAATTCTCCCTTGTTATATTGCTAGTTCTTTCACTGAACCAGAATATGACTTCTTTTTTTTTTTTTTTTTTGACACTACCTAATCCTGGGGTTGAACTCACACTACTACCTGATAACTATATCCACTTAACCAAGACTATCATCCACTTAACCATCTGACTCCATGAGTAGAAACTTGATGCCTTAAAATCTCATGTGACTTGTCTGCCTCTTCAACTGAACAAGAGGAGATAACTTTTAGACTCCCAACAGTGTAATTAGGTATTGGAATTTTTTAGTTTTAAGCACAAGATTCCTTCTTAATTAAAGCATGTCTTGAATTAGCTTTCCAGCAATGCCCCTCTCTTTAAAATAAAGGAAACTCTTTTTTTGGCTCGACTCTAATAAAATGTTATCTCCTCTCTGAAATATAAAGACACTGGAACATCTCTTCCTGTCAATTTATAGATAGTTCTGTCTTTATAAAACACACGCCTAACAAAATATCTTCTGTTTCTTGCTGTTTTGACAAGTTTTGCTAATTGATTAAATTTCACATGACTGCTTGGTAGTTTGTTTTTTTTGTTTTTTTTTCCTTTACTTGACCTGAATTTGAAAACATTTTGTTCTTTTCTTTGCTATTCATTCAGTCAGTTCACCTTGAAAAGGTCAAGGCACTTTTGAAATTTTCCAAAAACATTGCAGTATAATTTCCTTGGCATTCATTGTTTTTTCTTTTTCTTTAATTGATAAAACCATAATAAGGATGATGCTCTTAGCAAACCTTTTGGAAGTTTTTTTCTCTTAATTTTTGGATTCCTTGGAAGTGACTGCCTTAGAAAAAGACAAACATTCCAAGGCTTATTTACATTATTCACAGCAGACTAATGTCCTCATTGCTGTTATGATCATATTTCAGCCACTCTGTTCTCCAACCTTCTTTAGGTGTCTGCCAAGCTGGCTAACCATCAGCAAATTTTGAACTGAACACTTTATTCAATCTATAAAGATTGATTACTCACAATCTGTTGTCCATGTGTAGGGGTATCTAACCTTGGTTAATTGGTCAGTTCTTGATATTCCTATTCATCTGTTCTACCCAGCCCTGGAATTGAACTTGGATATTATGTCACCAGATTCACTAACCAATTCTTTAATCTTCTAGACCAATGTTTTTCAACATCTTTTTTTCTACATGACTCACTTGAAACTATAGTTAAACTTCTACATTTAAATTATTAAGTGTTGTCTTCTAATTTTTATTTCTTAATTAAGAACTTGTCCATTTTAGTATCTGTCTATATTTCTGAGATGAGGTATTATGTACACTATTTACATTATTCAGACTATTGTCCTCATCTTTGTCGCCATATTTATTACAACATTTCGGCTTTTCAGTATCTGTCTATATTTCTGAGATGAGGTATTATGTACACTATTTACATTATTCAGACTATTATCCTCATCTTTGTTGCCATATTTATTACAACATTCCTCAAGTACACATGGCACAGTGGATAAAGGTGTTCATTAGATCCAGTGACAGGATCCAAATAGTGTGAGTTCAATACCCAGTTAAGACAGTGGAGAACTTGGAGCGGGGAATTAACAGGAGATAACTGATAACTGACATCCATTAAACATGGCACATGGAACTAGAACAGTCTACCCCAGTGAGCGAAATAAAGGGTTCAGTTTGACATTCCAACCACCTGAAGAAGGCCAGAGCGTATAACAGCCGAAACGTTGTAATAAATATGGCAACAAAGATGAGGACAATAGTCCAAATAATGTAAATATTGTCCATTTTAATTGAATGCTATGTAATAAAAATTTTAAAAAAATACATTCAGTATGAGCTACATGCCCTCGCTACTTCAGGCACAATACGTGCACAATCAGGGATTTCTAAGTCATTCATGGATTCAACTTTAGATAATTTCTACATATATTGATATTGATCAGCAAGTCCTTATCAAATTGTGCCATCTCATTTTACACACCCCTTCTATTTTATATATTATGCATACATTTATTTATTATAACAATGATATAAATAAATATATCAAATGATATACCTGTATAATAAGTTTAAAGGGGTTTTAATTTTGATATGTACACTTGTGCTTTGGACTTTTCGAAAATAATTAATGACCTTTAAAAAATTTTCATGGCCCACTTATGATCTTCTCACAAGGAAAAAGAGAGGAAATTTAGCTCAAAATTATACTCTCTCTCTCTCCTTTTTTATTTCTTTTCTTTCCCTCCTTTCTCTTTTACTTTTATCCTCTTCAGCTCTCCTCTTTTTCTTCCTCCTCCTAATCAGATATTCTCTTCTCGGAACATTTAACACAAAATTGTATTCTTTTTTTTTTTTCTTTTTTTTCCGGTTGAAAATCACTGCTCTTTACTATTGTTAAAGGCTTGTTTATTATTTAGAATTGTTACTGATATTGGCTAAAAGATTATCCGTTTCCTTTTGTTTTTATATATATTTATTCGATATCAAATTTATCTTATATATGCTGAAAAATGACATATACAATACATTTTTAAATATTTTAACATCTCTGCAATAAATACACAGAATCCAATGTACTGATATTACGACAATAGAGACTTCTACTGAAAGCTTAAAATTGGTTAGCTGCTAAGTAAGTTGGTTCACTGTGTCATGCTAGACAATTTTTCTCTCAGAATCTTTTATATTTATAAGTCTAACATTCATCCAGGCTTTGAATATTGCTGCCATATATAGTCCAGTGTTCCTACTATATATTTAGAGATTCTTGATAAAATCCAAAGAATCTGCAATGTTATTGGTCCTGACCTGGCATCTTGGCTTAAGTTATTTTCCCACTGCCATAACATAACTTTTCTGTCCCTTTTTTATAAATAATTTTATGGTAATTGTTCTGATGAACTTTCTTCTATGGTACATAGACTTTATGAACTTAAGTGCAATACTAAATAGGTGGTAAGGTCTCATCATTTTAACAGTTGAAATGGTGGCTACATGTAACTGTAAATTCTGTGCTAACAGTTTCTTTTATTACACTTCTCACTTATGGAACTCTGTCCCGGCTTCTTGCTTTCCAGTCAAATTTGATCTTAAAAAATTTAAATGCAATATCAGTCATTATCTTGTCTTTTTCATTCTTGTTCTTTTATTGTTCTCTCTCCTTAATAGTATTTTTTATATTCCCTCATACTGAGTGTTTTAGTGGCTTTATTGCCTTAGTTGGGGTGAAATGATTAAAAAATGTTATAGGGTGTGATCAGTTGTCCCTCTACATACACTTCTAAATCACCAAATACAATAATTATTTATTAACTACAAGTTTTTCTTTAATCTATTTATATACATTAATTAATGAGGATTTACTATAATGGAAATAACAATAGATATTGATAGTAAATATGATCTTTACTGAGTTTTCATAATTTTTGTTTGGGACCTGACTTTACATTATTGAAGTAAAATGTAGAGTAATTAGCCATGCTGAAGTGAAATGGGCAAAAATATCCAACAAATTAACAAAGTTTCTAATAAACAATAACAATGAAAGAAAAGAACATAATGCTAAACAAATAATACACGCATGCGCGCGCGCGCGCACACACACACACACTACCAATCAATAGTATGGGACCACCCTGAATTGTTTCTCTGATTTCATAAAAAAATTCAGATAAATTCCTTCTGGCTGCTGCATTATTGGACAAAATTTTGTTTTGCAAAAAGATAATGATCCAAAATACAGTTCAAAAAGATGTGCAGATTATCTAAAATCAAAGGAAGATAAGGGAATTTTACAAATCATGACTTGACCCACTCAGTCTACAGATCTTTTACTGATTGGACTAGTCTGGAATGAAATTGATTGTAATGTTCAAAGTGAACTGCCTAAGAATAACTAAGAATTGTTTACACACCTTCACACACCTCTTGGGAATCACTTCCACCAACAGACTTTTACAAGTTACTAGAAAGGATGGCAAGAATTTGCTCTGCAGTAATAAATGCTTGTGGTAAATTCTTTGGTGAAAAGAAAATATAAATTTGCTTTAACTGAAATTATAATTGTTTTATATTCATTTTTGATTTAAATTATTGCATAATTGCATGAAAATATAGAAAAAATAAATTTCCTTCTTTAAAGGCATGAAACTTGATTCATTTGTTAAGTTAAGAGGGGAAAAAATCAATTTGGTCACAAACTTTGGGTCAGTAGTGTGTGTGTGTGTGTGTGTGTGTGTGTGTGTGTGTGTGTACACACACAAGTATAGGATTGGTGTATACGTAATAAATTCCAATAAATAAAAATACTATTCTTATAAGAGTGCTCGATACAGAGTAGAGCAAATATAGTTGTGATTTTATAACATGTTTGTTATAATTTTCAAATAAATTTTATATATATATATATATATATATATATATATATATATATATATATATATATATATTTAATATATTCATTTACATACAATGAAAGCCTCTGGCCATGAATAAACTCAACTCCAGACCACTTCCACTTAAAGAGATACTTTACACCTTCCTCTTGTCACCAGCACAAGCCCCTTATCAAAAACAATGCGTCCCTTTGGATAGGAGTGCTATCTAAAATAAATTCAAAACCCCAATTCCAGACAGGCATTCGAGGGCTGGTGAGGATTGGCATTAAGTTCTGAAATAGACTATACCCACATGAGGTAATTTTGGATTTTTGCTGTAAAAAAAAAATGTATATTTGTGTGTGCACAAAAGACCCAATAGACAAATAAACCGTAATAAGGCAAAGAATTCACAAAGTAAGAATGGTGCTAACTCACAAAAGGGATGTAGTCAAGAAATTGTAGCATTCTGACTTCAAAACAAGAAAACAACAACAATATGGTGAATGGCACCAAGAAATCATCTATTTTATTGGTTAGGAAGAAATCCTAGCATGTATTTGTCTATAAATTTGGGAAGAGGAATGTTTTTTTCAGCCATTTCTCTTGGATTTGAACCAACATAAAAACTACTCCCTTTATTCTATAATTGTTGTTTCATTTATTATAAGAGATCTATATGTCATAACTATTATAGAAGCTCAAAATTTTACTCTCTCCTTTTTCTTTCACTTCTTTCTCATCGTTTTCTTTTCCCCATGTCCTCTTCACCTCTACTCTTTTGTTTCTTCCTCCTAATCAAATATTCTTTTCTTGGGTCATATAAAACAAACTGTATTCCTTTTCGTTCCTTTCTCCTTTTCGTTCCTTTCTCCTTTTCGTTCCTTTCTCCTTTTCGTTCCTTTCTCCTTTTCGTTCCTTTCTCCTTTTCGTTCCTTTCTCCTTTTCGTTCCTTTCTCCTTTTCGTTCCTTTCTCCTTTTCGTTCCTTTCTCCTTTTCGTTCTCTTCCCCTTCTTTTTCACTCTCTTCTCCTGTCTGTTCTCTTCCCCTTTTTCTTTCTCTTTTCTTCTTCCTCTACTTCTACTAAAATATTCTCTTCATTGAAAAATTTTACTCAAAAGTTTCTTTCTTCTCTTTATTGCCTTTGTACATCTAATATTATTCTCTTAAATTTTCTCTATATATTTTTTTTTTTTTTTATTTCCAGAGGGAAAATGAGTATTCCCTATCACTTTACAGACAAGCCTTGACTGTTGCTGCTGGCCAACGAGAAATTGAACTCATGTGTCTCTATGAAATTGGTAGGTATGCAGTCAATGCAGAAATACTTTATCTTAAATTAACAATATATAATAATTGCCATTGTGTATTTATTTATATCTTTTGTGTCTCACTTCAATAGTGAGAAGGGAGTTAAGTCAACTTAAGTTAAGGGTTACTTCCATTTTAATAATGTATACAAATAAAATATTTGTCTTTATTTAGACAAAATTAGTTCCCATACAATACCGAGTACCTCTGCTAGTGTTTTAATATTCTATATGGATATCTTAATTAATTTTGCTAGGATTTCTTCTATTTTTAAAGTATTTTACCTGAGTATATTTTTAATACTATTGTCCATCCAATACAAGGCTCAAAAGCCACTTAAAACAGTGTTACTAAATGAGATTGTTGTAAGAGCATACAAGGAGGTAGTAACAGAAGCATAATTACCTATTATCTACCCTACATATCCTCAAATTATAGGTAGATATAATGAATATACAGGTGATGAAATGTATGTTAGCTCAGAATGAGAAATCAGAGAGCCAAGTTCAAATTCCAGTTAGGTTTGTTACTTTCACTTACACACAAATACTCTTGGGAAATCGATCTCTCCTCACTCCAGCGATGGATTAAATAACAGGACAGACTGGGTTGTAAATTCTTGGTTGGCAACCATTGTGTAGATTCAACAAAAACACAGTAAAAATCAGCTACAGTTGCAGTGAGAACATGACAAAAATAATAAAAAAGCACAACAGGAAAATTATCAATGAACCAGCCAAACAAATTAAACCCACATGTAACTGCAGAATAAAGAACGGATGTCCCTTAAACAGCAATTGCTTATAAAACAATGTAATATATCAAGCTACAGTAAAATCATCAGATAACAAAGAAAAAATATACATACAAGTAACTGAAAGACCCTGGAAACAAAGAAACTATGCACACAAAACATCTTTCCCAAATTGTAAATGCACAAACAGTACAATGCTTTCCAAGTATATCTGGGAAACTAAAAGCAAATCACACCAAGAATATCATGGAAAATAAGAAAAAGAACATCAGCCTACAACAATCAATCCAAAAACTGTAACTATTTGGAGGAAAAAATAGCTACAATTACCTTCCCAGGTTAAAACAAACTACTAAATAAACGATCAGAACTCATCTCAAAATGTAGACATGAAAACAGTTTTTTTTACTACATTACTGGAAAAATCGAAAACTGAAAAGAATAACTATAAATAAAATAAAAATAAATAAGCAAAAACAAGTAAAATAAATTAATTCAAAAAAAGTAAATAATAAACAAATTAACAAACCACTCCCGCCAAAATAACCCTTAGAAAAAACTACCCACAATGCAATAGACTACCCACAATGCATCACTGATTTGTATATATAGTTGAGAAAAAAACACAACTTATATATAGCAAATGGTTAAAAAATTATAAAGTAATTTGCTTTGTCACTTGAAGGAACTTCTCCAGATTAACAATAATCTCTTGTGGGTATCAAACCTGTTATGTAGGAATCAACACTGCATATCAGCTGTTAATTTCATACCTCAAGCAGTCTTTAGAAACAACCCCCCCAACACACAGCTATATACAATTACTTTCTGGGTTCAGTGATTAAAAATGAAGCTCATAGATCTTAGTGAGAAGGAAAACGGATAGCACATGTAACTCTATGAGAAAATGTCATAATGAAGATGTTGACATTCCACACTACTTCAAACAAAAGGTTGGGAAGGAAACTCCCAATAATACTGGAAAGGGAAAGAAAAGTTACTAGACTTGAGAAACCTGTTTTCCTGAAAAATTGTTTTAAATGGAAAATTTTATAAAATTCAACTGAATGTAACACTGGCTTATAAGGAAACATTTGGCATTTATTATATAATATTACCATATTTCTTCTCTTTCATCTTTTGCTTGTGAGACTCTTTTCTGGTTTCTTGCTTTCCTGTTAACTACAATCTTCAAAAATTTAAATACAATATTAACTATCATCTGACTTTTTGAAAACTGTTCTTTTATTGTCCTTTCTATTCAACAATGTTTTCTCAGTTTATTTTACTCTCAGTAACCTCTTACATTTTAGTGGCTTTATCACCTTGCTTTGGGTTATTAGCACGGTTATATTTCAGGTAAATGAAGGGTAGATTAAGTAAATTTAAAATAAAATGTTCAAAAATGGCCCCCTCAATTCATGCATATTATCAAAATGTTAAATTATGCAGTTATTCTTTTTGTTGTTGCAGCTTTCTTAATCTTGTCTTGTAAACATTCTCTTTGATAATTCCTCCAAAATGTGAAGTCCAATAACATTAGTTTAGGTGACATTGAACCTATTGATGATGAAAATGCTATCAAGAAATTCTCATCCATTTCACCATAATGAGATGCTATCCTATCTTGTGTTCAAATTACTTCATCGAAATTATTACAAATTGTTAACTCAGCCACAACTTTGTCTTCTAATATAATGAGGTAATTTTCTTGTTAAACAATTTCTTTAAAAAATTTTGTTACTTAAATATTACAGTAAAGTAACTTTCGACCTACCATCTATATAAACACTAGCAGCATAACCCGTCTTTGACTGGGTCTTTCATTACTGGGATTATTGTAATAATTTAAACTATTTTATTTAAGTTTTTGTGAAGGATATATATCCAAGAACAGATATTAAATAGTAAAACGTTTCTGAGAGTTATAATGGACAGGAAGTAGTGGAGAGCCATTGGTGCCAACAATTTGGACTAAAAACCGGCACTGAAGAATTATCTATTAAACAAAAAAAAATTCATCAAAATCAGATGAAAACTGTGGAAATGCATAAACAACATCAGATCACATGAACATACATACATACACACATTTTGAGAATTATAGATATAGATACACATATCAGTATTTATGAAACTTAATAACTAACACATGGCTGAAAAATCAGAGGTAGCCAATGAGGCTCAAACTTGATATTGTCTGTTAAAATAACTCATTAACCATTACACCACAGCAAGGCATTCTGTTGATTAGATTTGTGCAAGGCCACAGCAATTCAATATCTTTGAGACTAAAACTCATTAGACAGTTGTAATGGTCCAATAAGTCTATCTCACAATTCACTAAAGGCCTTGTAATGACTAATCATACAGTCTGTATTTTATATAGTAATATTATTCTGTTTGTCTTTTTCAATTAGGTTGGTGCAACCTCATGAAGCTCAGATGGAATGAATGTTTGCAAGCATTTCAAAGGTTTGTACATTTTTGTAATTCTTCTCTTCCTGTCACAAATAGAATTGGTAGTCCAGTCTTCTTAAATGATTTTCTTAGATTTGGAAAATTATTTATCAATTTGATTCTGCTGTGTATTTTAGAGATTCTTAACAAAATCCAAAGAAAAATCTCCAATGTTATTGGTTCTGACCTGACATCATGGCTTTGAATTACAATGATAGATTTTCCAGTCATCTGTAATTAATGATTTAATTTGCAATGTCACAATAATTAAATATAGAATGGAAGAAATGCTGAAAGAATTATCTTTAGATAATAATAAAAAAAATGAAACAAATAAGATTACTTTCAGTGGGATGGATATGCATTTATTTAAACACTAGTCAAATTGTTGCTAAATATTACATTTGTCCCATAAAAGGTGTTCCATTTCAATACATATTTCTCAGACTAAGTATTTTATCCCTCCAACAAATGGATCCATATATTACTGCTGTGCCTCCTTTGATATCACTGCTTGTATACAGTTAATCTACACTTTCAGATATTTTCATTTGTGGGATACTCCATTTGACTGTCAGGGAACTTTTAATGCCCAATATATATGGTGTTGCCAAAACAGTTTAAAAAAAAAAAAAAATTATATGAACTCTTTTTCATTCTTTTTTTTTCTTTTTACTCTCTCTCTCCACCCTCACAGATATGTTTTGTTTCCTCTTCATGGGACTTCTTAGTCCCGAGTGAACCACATGTCATATACACCACAAAAGAAATATCTCAATTAATAATACAACAACAAACAGGCAAACAATCATACTAAATAGTACATTTGTAATTTGTCTAAATATGCATCACTAAATAATATCCCCAACATACACTTGAATTGTTAGCAAATATTAACTTTGTATTTTTAGAAAATAAAGAACAATCTATTAAATAAACATAACTAATATGGAAAAACAATATTGTTTTCTCCATTGAAGACTCCATCCTGGGTATGACGATAAACTACATCCAGCAGCAAGGCCTCTGATCAGGAGGTTTTGAGGAGCATGGAACCACCTCTTAATTGCTGGTGTTCCCAGGTCCACTCTGACCCTGGGTGGTAGCACCTGTTAGGGTCCCAGCTATGGTCAAATAGTTAACCCCTAAACTGGGGTAAAAACACTATGAAAGTGTAAAAATAGGTTTTAATACCAGAAATACTTTGTAAAAAAAATTATTACCAGCAATAAACTTTTGAAGGAAAAAAAATATTACCAACAATGTTTTTGAAGGAAAGATATTACCAGAAAGAGATTTTTGACAAAACAATATATTACCAGCAATAAAAAAAATTTTCTGCATTAGATAACCCATTGAGGTGTTGATATGCCATAAAACAAACCAAACCATTGAAGACTGTATTTCATGAAAAACTTTCATTTATATTAATAAAAAATTGATTTCCAAAAGTCTTCTCTGTCTCATAATTGTTAGCGCATTTGCATGCACCTTTCATAATTTGTAGCACATTTGCATGCACCTTTCATAATTTGTAGCACATTTGCATGCACCTTTCATAATTGTTTGCACATTTGTGTGCACCTTTCATAATTGTTTGCACATTTGCGTGCACCTTTCATACACTAAAGAGAGCAACCATTGTAGTGCTTGATATATTCTGTAAATTACCAGGGTTATTTTTATAATCAAATAAAAAAAAATAATAATATCATTATCATTAATGTCACTTTTGTTGATGTTTGCATTACTATAATTAACTGGATAAAACGTGTGCTCAACAACAGGTTGTATGAAATCAAAGAAACGAAAACTCATAACAGAAAAAAATTACTCCACTGAACTATTTCCCGATGAGAGAGAGAAACTTACAATACACAAAAATATGGAAAGGCCAGAGACATTGAGATTAGCACTGAACAAAGCAACAGGACCAGATGGGATCGTAATAGAGATGCTCTTGGCCTTAGATGATTTCAGAATTGACGAAATAACAGAAGTGATAAATGAAATATACAACAGTGGCAACATAACCTCTGCAGATCCATCTTTGTAGCTTTATCTAAGAAACCCAGTTGCAAATGAATACGAGCCCCATCAGACAATTAGGTTAATGAGCCCCATAACCAAGCTAATTATCCGAATCCTGATGACTAGAGCGTGAAACAATTAGACTAGAAATAGAGCAAGAGCCGTGTGACTTTGTCAAGGACACTGGAACAAGAAATGCAATATTTATTATTAGAATATCAGAGAGAGAGCAATACGAATGCAGATACACTCTTATGTTCTATAAATGACACAAAATCATTTAACATTGTACGGCAAGAAGATCTATTTGAACTCTTAGGAAAACTCGATCTATTCAGAAAGAATTTTAGAATAATACAGAACTTGTACCAGAAAATGATTAAGTAGAAAAAAAAATAGAAAGCATCTGAAGGCAAGGATGTGTCTTCTCTCCAGATCTGTTCAATCTCTACAGCTAGGCTATCTTAAGGGAACTTCAGACCCTATCAGGATTTATCAGTGGGCATAATCTTAACAATATCAGATAGCCATATGACACTGTATTGATGGCAGACAGAGAAAAGAAACCACAGGACATCCTAGAGAAGGTACTAAAGGAAAGCAATAAAAAAGGATTAGCCATTAACCTTAAGAAGACAGAAAATATGGTTGTCAGCAAGAGAAAAGTCTCAAGATACAAACTACAAGTTGAAGATGTCAACCTTTAAACAAGTACTGAAGTTTAAATATCTGAAGTTTTTTTTTTAACAGAGATTGGAAAATGTGACACTGAAATCCAAACTAGCATCAAATTAGTGACAGATGCATTCCAAAACTTAAAGAAAGTACTAAGAAACAGGAAAATGTTGTTAGAAACAAAGAAAAGAGTGTCCTGGATTGCTATGTGTTATCAAACCTTTTGTATGGCAGTGAATTCTGGACAATCTCACCATAGATAAAGAGGAGGAAACTGGAGGCAGCAGAAATGTGGTTCTACAAAAGAATATTTAGAATTCCATGGACAAAGCGAGTAAGTAACAAGGAAGTCTTAAAGAAAATCGTAACAAAAACATTTATACACAGAATCAGAAAGAGATGACTGAAATTTCTTGGATACATAATGAGGAAGGAGGACTTAGAGAACTTAACTCTCCCAGGGCCATATCAAGGGCAAGAAGAATAGGAGAAGGCAGCTATCCACTTACCTGATGAGCTTGTATGAATGGATGGCAGAAGCATGCGTGTGGGTGGCTTGGCAAATGGAGAAATCCTGCTAAGAGCTAAAAGGAATAAGAAGTTGTGGAGAGCCATGATCCACTATGTTCTGAAGGGACATGGTGCATAGAAGAAGATATAGCAGTTGCAGCAATCATATTTTGAAATTGTGTATGTATAGCAGTAATAATTATTTATGTTTTGACATGTATGTGAGTGTGTGGCTGAAGTGCAAGAGGAGTGTGCTATGCCTTATTAAATGGGGAAATATATTAAAACTGATGACTGTTAATACATCTTTATGACTCATTTGATAAGCACACTGTAGCTAAGTGTTTTCAATATTTAATGAGATGAAGAAAAAATTACTTAGATCATCAGATTGTCATTAATCCTCAAATCTCATCCAATTATCTCCAGGGTATAATTTGACCTATTTTGTACACACACATATATATATATATATATATATATATATATATATAAAGTACAGGTAATAAATCCATTGGTATATAATCCAAGTGGATCCTAGTAATATCAAATATTAAAACTGATCCACAAAAAGAGCTCAATGTATTTATTATAACAGATATAAATTACACAACAAAATCCAAAATTACCTCATATGGGGATCGATCTATTTCAACTAATGCGAAGTACGTTAGTCTTATTCAACCCCAGTGTATGGACTCATCTATATAGTGCAGGGACTTGTGTGTGTGTATGTATGTATGTATATGTGCATGTGTTTTTCCGTCTGGATATTTGTATTATGCATTTGATTTAAGGCTTGGGGGGGGGACGTCTATATGGAGAATATATCTTCATTCTTTAAAAGCTGTATTTAACTTTTATAAATCTGGTTTTACTTATCAGGGGATTGTTTTATTAGTGCTAATTTTATCTTTTATAGCCTACAGATTTGATGATGAAATTTTAATTGTTAATAAAACCAATGTCCATTAACCCAGTTCTTTTTATAATTATCTAAGGTCTAAACAAAGAAATTATACTTTTTGCTATAAATTCCCTATAGATGTCAGTGTTCCAAAAATGACATTCTTGTTGTTGGGAAGGACCAAAAAGACATTTTATACTTTATTTAGATTTTTCTGCTAATATCATAGTCAACTGGACTTATTTTATTCACTGGAACAATAGGCTCATTCATTGCCCAGAAATTCAATGCTTTCTTTTTGTACAATTGACCAACTACCAATTAATTACTATTCAGTCTTCTTAACTCTTTGTAATCTCTGAGCAACCAGTATGAAAATGATTTCTCTCCTATAGATTATCATCATCATCATCATGCCTCTTAATTCCTTGAGGAACATAGGGCTGCAACAACACCTCTCCAACAGACGCGGTTCCGGACAATACACTTCAGCTCAGCCCATGTCATGCCGGCTGCCTTCCTTGGTGATTTTCACCAGCACGTGTCGTATACTCCACTTTGCGGGGCTTTTCCTTGGCCATGTCATTGTTTGAAGATATCGGTGAGGTTTCTGCAACAAGGTAGTTTTTAAGTGAGTAGGTTGTTAGCCTACTGCACAACCCACAACCTGGATGACCAGTGTCTTTCATCCGGTTCCTACCCGACAGACCTGTTGAGCTTAGTTGGACCTACTAAGGGCCAAAGCCCCTGCCTACATAGCTATGGGGGTCATTGAAGCACGCAAGCCATTCTAAAAGTTCTAAGTGACACACCATCAGGACGGCCTATAGATTATGATCCCAGAGATTTACTAGTAGTCACTTTGCACTATTGAAACGAGCATCTAGGATTGACAGTTTGCTCAGAGGCTATTTAAAATCAAGTCTGACTTTTATTATTTTTATTGTCAAAACAACTTCAACTTGCATTCTATGTTTGATGTTCATCATGAGGTACAAGCAGCATATTTTAGTGATTTTTCAAATCATGATGTATTGTGTATTTGTTATTTCTTGTCAGTTTTAAAAGTATAGATTGTTTAACCAATAAGGCTTACAGACATACCATGCTGAAACACCAGTTCTCATCTGATCACAGAAGTTAAGCAACATTGACTCTGGTTAGTACCGAGATGGGTGAACCTTTGGAATACCAGGTTCCATAAGCTTGGATTTACAGGTCGTATAATAGATAATGGCTTGGAATAAGAAATTAGAAACTTACATGCTAGTACCTTTAGGAAAGGTATAAATCCACCTCTTCTCCCCTCCCCCTCCACTATAAGTTAAATAGTAGGACTTGTATCAGAAAATCATTATCACCAAAAATAAATTCTTAAAATCCAAACATATTTGCAGGCTTTAAATAACTTGCAAAAGGTTGATAACCTGCAAAATACAAATCAGTCATATAAAGCAGTAAAGTCTGCCAAGTTTCCTCTGATATCACAATTTATATCCAGCAAAGTTTAATTTTTGCAAAGATTTCTAGTTGAAGTGTTAGCAAATGAAAAATATACTGAAAGAGTTCTATTTTGAATCCTACCTAAATATGCCTCAAGATATTTCTATCATTATCCAGCTTATATATCACAAACCCCGAAACAAATCAGGGTTATAGAGACATCACATGCACTGCGGCTGCAGCAGATGTTGTGTGCCTTGAGCAAGATAGCCCGATGGAGCCCAACCCTCTCCAGGCTGATTTGAATTCAGAGTTTTTCTTCTCCTAGACTGACTGCCAACCAAGACATAGAACCCAGTCTGTCCTATTTTCCCATAACGGGGGGGGGGAATTGGATTCATACCTTTCCCAGGGGTATTAGCATGTAAGTGAATGTAATGAACTCGACTGAAATTCAAACTTAACTCTCTGATTCCTCGAATCTGAGTCACAATCCATTACTCATATAAGATGACCTAATGTACACATGACATGTCATGACTACCTGTTTTGTGTGCACTACTGCATACAGTCATCAGGTGGCTGGTACTGGTCTTTTTGTGTGATGGGCATTTATAGGTTACCTGGCTCACAATGGTCCAAACATTGTGATGACAATAACAAAGATGAGGAAGACAATAGTCTGCATGTAAATGGTGTAAATAAAACAACAATGTGAATAAGATTTTTTCATATAAACTTGAGGACCTTTTGTTCTAATCAAAATGTCTATTGATGAAAATTAAAAACATAAATCATATGGAGCACATTTCAAAATTTAAAAAATATTAAAAAATCTTTTTGTTTTTTACCTTAACTGAAAACAAAATCTTTATTTTAAAAAAAAAATCACAATAAGATGGAATGAAACTAGTAATAAAATAATTGTAATAATGAAGAGTGTATAGAGCCAGAGTGTTGGGATAAAAAGCAACAATAATAAGATGGAATAAAACTAGTAATAAAATAATAATAATAATGAAGAGTGTATAGAGCCAAAGTGTTGTGATAAAAAGTAATAATAATATGATGGAATAAAACTAGTAATAAAATAATAGTAATAATGAAGATTGTATAGAGCCAGATTGTTGGGATAAAAAGCAACAATACTAAGATGGAATAAAACTAGTAATGTAATAATAGTAATAATGAAGGATGTATAAGATGAAGGAAGGATATTGTGATAAAAAGCAGCAATAATGAAGTTAAAAATAATAATAAAACATAATAAAAATACTACTACTAATAAAATATTAATAGACAATAACAGAAGAAAGTAGTTTGTTATGACCTTTACAATTTGAGGTTTCTACCTGAAATCACTTGATGTTTTGATTTGAATAATCAAATGTGATTCTATCAATGAACTACTTAGGACTTTCTCCATCTGGAATCACTATATTTTATTTGACCTAGATGAGTCATTATTTCTGATTCTATCAACAGTATTGCCCTGCTTCTTCTGACTATTCTTTTTCTCTCATGTGTTCGTACACACGTATGAATAACTGACTAATCTGATGGATAGATGGTTGGATGAAGAGATGACTGATTGAGTGATTTATTGTCACAGGTCAAAGAGAAAATTCTATTTCTCTTCATCTTACTCCCATCATTATATATATATATATATATATATATATATATATATATATATATATATATATTATATAAAGATTAATACTGAATGAACTGACGAAATGGGAAAAAAAATCTCCTAAGTAATCATTAATCGGACCATTTACGACAAGAAATGAAACATTAGCAATAACAACCAAATCTACAGACCACAACGCAAACTACAGACTCCATGTTAAAATGGTTGATGGAAAGGCATAGAACAGTGAGATCTCATAGAAAAATTTATCTAACACAAAATTATCCAAAACAGAATTCTATACCTTTTTTTTTTTTTTTTTTTTTTTTTTTTTTTGACTAAATTTTGCAATTAAAAAAAATCTTAACACAATTATTAATAATCATAAGCATAACAATACCAATTTTAACATAAGTTTCACACAAGTGTTAATTACAGTCATTTTAGGAACTGACAACAAAATAATACTACTATAAAATGCATAAAGGAAATTTTGGCTAAAATAAGGACATTTTCATTACTGCCTTGGACAAAGGAGGTAATAGTAATGGTAATATTAGCTGTTTCCTTATAAGGAAACATTTGGCATTCATTGACTGAGCAGCCTACTTCTTTTGGTTGAAATTTATAAAACCTTTCTCTTAAAATAATTCTTCAGGAAAATAGATTTTTCAAGTCCTGTAGTTGTTATTGCTATTTCCAGTATTGATGGAGGTTTCCTTCCTAACCTTTTGTTTGAAGTAGTGTGGAATGTGCATTGTGGGGTAATGGATATTGATTCAGAGTGAGAACTTGGAGAGCCAAGTTTGAATTCCAGTTGAGTTCATTAGATTTACTTGCGCACAAATAACCTTGGGAAACGTATGAATTCATCTCTTCTCCCACCAACTATGGGTTGAATAGTAGGACAGACTGGGTTATTTAGCTGTGGGTGGCCACCAGTCTATTGCAGAAAGAAATGGCAGCCTACTGCTGGGAAAAAAAATCTGTCTTGTCAGTCATGAATTGAAAGATACATGATTGTCCAAGCATGTATCACATATGGCACTTAACTGAATGTGGAATGTCAGCATCTTGATTATTTTCTCTTAAAATTACTTAGGCAGCATTGTTATAATGAATAAGCATACCGAAAATGAAAATATAAGTCTTTAAACAATGATAAAAACGTTTATGAAAAACTCAAATGTAAAATAATTGTGGAGACAAAAAAGTTCAACAGTTGATTAGAAAGTTAATTAATAATAGCAAAAGTTAATTAATAATGGGCAAAACTTGTCAAAAATTGATTGAATATCATCATAAAATGACCAGTGTTTATGATGATTTTCTAAGTGTAGCTTAGTGTGGCACAAGGCCGAAAGTGTGGGTTATCCAGTGAGGATTGAAGTCACTATTAAGTGGTAATTGTTTTATCGAGATCAGCTTGCTAACCATTACACCATGACAAGGTGCCCTTTCCTGTGCATAGCTTAGACATGGCACAAGGCCAAAAGCGTAGAGCACCCAGTGAGGATCAAACTCAATACTCAGTCATAAATGATCTAGTGAGACAAGCTTGCTAACCATTACATCATATCTAAGGACCCCAATGATTTACTAAGCATAGCTTAGATGTGGCACAAGGCCAAAAGTATGGAGCACCCAGTGAGGATTGCACTCACTACACAGTCATCATTGATCTAACTTGATAAGCTTGCTAACCATTACACCACATTGATGTGCCCACATGCCAAGTGTTTATGGTCTAATAAAAACATACAAGGCAGGCATTCATATGTGACCCTTTACATATAGGACTGGAAAATTTCCAACTACCTGTATGGAATGAACACAAGTAAAATCTTGGTCAGTTTTCTTTTATTCTTACCTGTTCAGGTAGTAGCAGCAAAAGCTATCAGCCTTGACAGGTGACAATAATAAGATGTGAAAAATATTTTTGTTTTATTTATTTTTTTATGAGATTCAATGGAAGAGAATGAATTGTCTAGGTTTCAGCCATGACATCAATAGTCGTTATAATAGGTGGATAAGTCTGACATTAGACGTGACTCCATGTGAGAATCACATCCCATTTTCTTTCTATTTTTTTTTTCTTCAATCTCTTCAAATATAACAGTGCAACTTATGTAAATATATTTATAAGTACTGACATTATAGACAGAATTGAAACAACATACTTCAAAAACTATTCTTAGTATGACTGTTGGCACTGCTATTGCTACAATTAATGTTTTTAGAAAATTTATGACTATAACAAAATGTCCTGATCAAATTGCAGGCTGCACGCTAAATTTAATGAGAAAAATGTTTATTAAAATTTTGTTTGTTTCATTTCATACTCACTTGTTCACTCACACTCTCTCTCATCCATAACCACATACAAAAACGATGATTAAGTACAACATTTTAAACCATTGGCAATTTTCACTAAGGAAGGTTGCTTTAAAAACAGAAAATGTTAATATTTGTTTTTTGCTTTGGAGAAGAAATATATTTTTTATCATAAAAAAAAAAATTAATTTTGTATTTTCAAATGAATAAATTAGAAAAAAATCACATGCAATGGTGTATGTTAATCACTATTATCAGTGATAATATTATACCAAGACTTCAGTTTTTTAATTATAGAAAAATCTTTTCTAAGGTAAATGCTTACATATATAGTTTTCTGTAGGTAAAATAGCTGAGTTGCCTGCAAGGAAAAATTGCCTTGAATGTTGTTAATAGTGTGGCCCACATTATGATGAGCAATATCTCATACAGCCCACTGTTCATAAAAGGTTGCCCATGCCTTATATTATTATTCTTATATTACAACTTATGCTGTAACAGTCTGTTTTTTTTTCTTATTGTTCTTACAATAATTATTTCAGTTAATTATTAGAGGAAACATTGTCAGTTTTTACTAATTTTTACTTAGTAGAAGGATTCTGAGAATACCATAGACTAAACATGTGAGTAATGATGAAGTTTTAGAGAAAGCGAAAACCAAAAGGACATTTTTACTTAATGACAGAAAGAGAACACATAATGAAGAAAGAAGGCTTAGAAATTTTGATACTGACAGGATATATTAAATGAGTACATAACCTACCTAACAGGCTTGTGTAAATGTTTAGCAGAACAGAGATTAGGAGAGATAGCAAAAAGACAGTTTACTAAGAGCTCCAATGAACAGTAAATTGTGGAGAGTCATGATCATCCATATTCTTGAAGGGTGTTATGAAGTAAATAAGACACCACTAGTAACACAAATGAACTAGGCAAGACGCCTTAAATAAAGAACTCAAAGTGAGTCAGTGGAAGTCTGTTAGAGTTAGTGAGCAAAATTCTAATGATCTCACAGTGAGTAATCTAAGCTAGAAATACTATTATAACTACTTGGAGTGAGTTATAATGAAGGAACAAGGTGCATAGAAGATTTCTTTCTTATTTGTGTTGTTTTTTATTAGTAGTAATATTACTTCAATTTCTCAGATAAAGTAAGATTTGGCTATTTCTTCATTTTAATTTCTATGTTCCTTTTTTTATCCAAACTACTAGATTATGATATAACAGGTGTTATTAAGTAGTGTAACACAAAAAGAAAGTCTTTATGTGAGATTCAAACTTTTTTTTTTTATTGAATTCACCTCAGACAGCAAAGGCAGTAAAGCCACTAAGACACAAGTGATTACTGTGTGTGAAAGAATTAGAAAACAGAAAACATTATGAATGAGCCATAGAAGAGTAATCTGGAAGACTGTAGATAAAGTTGAAAATTTAAATTGGTCAATCATTATCTACTATCTTCCTGTTTATTCTTCTATTGTTCCTTCATAATGTTTTCTGTTTCCTAATTCTTTCCCACCCAGTAACCCTTTGTGTCTTAGTGGATTTATTACTTTGCTTGGTGTAAATTCAATTTAAAAAGAAAAATGTTTGAATCTCACACAAGGACTTTTCTATCTGTGCTTACATGGCTTATTAAAAACTTCAAAAATTTAGATGCAATATCAATTGTTATCTTCTGAATTACTGTCCTTCTATTGTTCTCTCCTTTAATGTTTTCTTTTTCTCATTTTCTCTTGCACTCAGTAACTCTTTGCATCTTAGTGGCTTTATTGCCTGGCTTGGGGTGAAATAATTAAAAAAAAAAATTTAATGCACTCTGATGTATTAATAGATTTTACTTTAATTCTGTATTTACTCTGAACTAGCAGTAGAGCCCGGCGTTGCCTGGGGATGTAACAATAAGAGATAGATCAAGTATCGACCATCATAAAGACTGAAAAATAAAATTGACAAAGATTATTGTTTAAGGTTGACGGACACGCATGTCTTAATTTTTTTTTTATTTTTTTTACGAATTGGTCAAACTCAAACAAAAACATTGTTTTCAATCATTATGAGTCTCTACTGATTGAATAGAATTTTATTATAAACAATTGTCTTGTAAATGGAATTTTTAAAGCATTCTGAATGTAAAAATAAAGAAAAAAGTGTGCAAGACAATAAGAAACACTACATGCCAAAAAAAAAGTGAAGTTTTGTTGAAATCGGTTGAAAAATGTAGGAAATCCGATCCCATATATAAATGAATACACACAAACACACACACAACCTGGGTTTTATAATGAGTATAACTCGATATGAGTTGACCCCTTTCATTCTCGTGATGACTCTTAATCGTGTTTTCAAATTGATTTCATGCAAAAACAATTGTTTTTCCAATTTTTGGCGCTGTCAGAACCACCACAAGGTAATTTTATGTAGTCCTGTGAAGTTTTGTTGAAATCGGTTGAAAAATATAGGAAATCCAATCCAATATATAAACGAACAGACACACACACAACCTGGGTTTTATAATAAGTATGATTACATTTTTTGCTTAAATTCATTTTTGGTCCTTCAAAACAGAGACTTCAGGTTTTTTTTCCATAAATTTTATTCAGTCCATAAAAGTATGAATTTTACTGTTGAATTTTGTTTCTTTTTCAGACTTTGTGAAGAATCGAAATGGTCTAAGTGTTACTATTCTTATCTTTTGGCTGGTAAGTAAATAATACTTATATATACACAAACCATGTGATACAAAGGGTGCTCTGAAAGTAATGCTTCTTTTTTATTTCATTGGAAATTACAGCAGATAGAGGGGACACAATAATGCCACTGGATAAAGACAGTTTTTAATTACAAAACATTATTTTTCTTTCATCAATTATCATTGGCCGTGCATTTTTCAACAGCTATTCACCTGTTTAAAACCCTATGGCTGCCAAGAATGTGTCTTAATGTACACAATACAGAAAACATGTTACCCACTGCCTAACTGTACTTACATCCACTGTTTGGTCGCCATATACATTCAGCCAGTGATGATGCATGTCAGTAGTTGATTTTTTTTTTCTTTATGGATGAATTCACTTTCACGCTTTGTATGCTATTTTGACAGACTTATCTGTAAGAAGACAAAAAATATGGGTTATTGGCAGCAAAGTTCAACAATCTCTTTAGCCATTATCTGTCTATGGTGATGTGAACCAACCTAATGAAAGTAGGAGACATTTCTTTCAGAGCAACTCTTGTATATATTTGATGCACCTTCCAGTTCACACTCCTCCCCAGTCTTTTGAATAGGAGTAGAGGTTTCTCTCTTGTTTTCTGTTTCAGACTAGGTTTCCAGTTCCTTCTAAAGTCTACTTATAATGTCTCCAACTAAACTCTGAAATTTTAATTACTGTTATTTCCTTCAATAGGAGTAGATAGGTTTGTCAATTGCCCAATTCACACTCCTCTCTAGTCTTTTGAACAAGGTTAGAGGTTTATCTCTTGTTTTCTGTTCAGGATTGGGTTTCCAGTTTCTTTTAAAGTTTTCTCATTCTCTTTCACTCCCAGTAGCCTATTGCATCTTAGTGGCATTATTGCCTTGATTGGGATGAACCGATTAATAAAAAGTTTGTCTGGGCTTGCGAATAAAAGAATAAAAAATATCTTAGGTAAATGGCTACAGGCTAAATTTAAAGCTAGTTGAGTTCATCAATTAGTGTTGAATACATTGCTGAAACTGTTTTTTTACCACTCAATATGTAAAGAACAGCATGATTGCCAGTGCAAGCAATCTTTTAGAGTTATCTCCCTTTGAGGAAAAAAATTACAGATGAAGATATACAAATGAGTAGTTTATGGTAAAATATGTACCAAATTGCAATAGTTTCTTTATTAATTTAAACATTTGCGTGTGTTTGTGTCCAGTGCAGGACATGGTGCTATTAGAATTTATTGAACCTTCATCTGTCATTTTAGGTGGGGGAATCCATATATATATATATATAGTGTGTGTGTACAATGGATAAATTGTCATCTAAATTACATAAAAATGAAAATAATACTGACATCTCATTTTAACATTTATATTTACCAAAATTACACAAAAATATCATGAAATACTAAAGAGTAAATTTATTCAATATAATTGCCATTGGCTTCAACCACGGCCTCTAGACGACTTCTGAATCTCCTACAACTCTTCTTGACAGTCTCCTTGTTTAAGTTGGTAAATCCTTGCCTTCAGTTCATCTTTGGTGTTTACAAAAGTTTTGTTGGTTTGTAGCTCAACTGTGCCTCAAATATAATCAAGGGGGTTGTAGTCTAGGGAGTTAGGTGGTCAGCTGTAAGGGGTAAATTATCTGACAGCCATGACTGTGTTCTCCTGCTTGTGTGGCATGGTGCAGAGTCTTGTTACCAGACATAGTGTTTTCCAGCTGCCACTCTCTTGACCCAAGGCAGCACTACATCCTCAAGACACTTGATGTAGGCCTCTGTATTAAGTCTGATGCCCTCACCATTAAAGAGTTTTTATCAGAATGATCAGTGTTTTCCAAGATGCCATGACTGGGTTCTCTTGCTTGTATGGCATGGTGCAGAATCCAGTTGCCAGACATAGCAATATAATTTGAACATTTGTATGTTTATACATGCAAGTCAATGTTTTCACAATAGAATTGATATTGACAAACTGTTATTGGTAAAATTTTGATGGTAATCATATATAAACATTAAATGAGTGTCAGCTTATAATATATTCCCCTATTAAAAAAAAACTTGTTTTACAGGTGCAACATAATTTCTTATTTATGAATAAATGCAAAAATAAATGTCACAGAATTTTTTTTTTTTTTCATTAACATAATATCCCATATACCTGAATAAATTATTATTTTATGTTAATATGGTCTCTTTGATATTTTATAGCTCTCTGTCATCTATACAATCATTTTATTAACTCTTCTTCTGTTTCAACTTTAATATTACTTGCAAGTTTTTATTGCTTCTATTCAATTACAGAATATCTCTGAGTAGCAATAAAAAACATTATTCAAGTTAGGTTTATATATATATATATATATATATATTCATGATAGACATGTTTTCTATTAGATAAATATCTGAAGTGCCTAGAAGCCATTCTATCATGGTATCTTTGAAACTCTTTCTAGCAAAGTTCAATAATTGTCAGCTTTGCAGAATATAAAGAAACATTGTCTTGTATCAATCTACTCTTCATTTTAAAATGTCTTTGTTATGACCTTTACCAATCTAAAAGACTTATTGTCTAAGAGCTTGCAATAATTGCCTACATTTATCTTGGTGCCAGGAAGGCAGGAACATTAAAGGGACCTATAATTTTACTGCTTACTAACTACTAAAATCTTATTCCACCTTCCACTTTTTGTTTCCTAATTCATGTTAGCTGACATTATTCCACCTTCCTCTTTTTTGTCTCCTAAGTCATGTTGACATTATTCCACCTTCCTCTTTTTTGTCTCCTAAGTCATGTTGACATTATTCCACCTTCCTCATGTTGACATTATTCCACCTTCCTTTTTTTTGTCTCCTAAGTCATGTTGACATTATTCCACCTTCCTCTTTTTTGTCTCCTAAGTCATGTTGACATTATTCCACCTTCCAGTCATGTTGACATTATTCCACCTTCCTTTTTTTGTCTCCTAAGTCATGTTGACATTATTCCACCTTCCTCTTTTTTTTGTCTCCTAAGTCATTTGACATTATTCCACCTTCCTCTTTTTTGTCTCCTAAGTCATGTTGACATTATTCCACCTTCCTCTTTTTTGTCTCCTAAGTCATGTTGACATTATTCCACCTTCCTCTTTTTTGTCTCCTAAGTCATGTTGACATTATTCCACCTTCCTCTTTTTTGTCTCCTAAGTCATGTTGACATTATTCCACCTTCCTCTTTTTTGTCTCCCAAGTCATTTTTATTCCACCTTCCTCTCCCTAAGTCATGTTGACATTATTCCACCTTCCTCTTTTTTGTCTCCTAAGTCATGTTGACATTATTCCACCTTCCTCTTTTTTGTCTCCTAAGTCATGTTAGTTGACTATTAACTATGAAGGACCCAACCTCTCACTCTACCATCTGATTTATCCAATGCAGGTTATTTAAATTCTAAAAATTACTATTGAGAAATCAGTTTTCATGTATTCCTTTTCTCCACTTATTTCCACTTAAAGGTGATAGTTGCTTTTATGTCTTTATACTTAAAGGTGATAGTTGCTTTTATGTCTTAATATTCTGCAGATTTTCTATCTGTTTGTATTCATCGCACATGCTTCTTCTTACCAGTAAATCTATTTCTCTTGATTGTTCTCATCCTTTTTCCTTGTATCTCTTTTTGTGAAATCTTTTTCTTGTTTTTGTCAATGTTTTCAATTTCTTTTTCGATTGCTTTGTAATCTCTACTCAACTTTTTTCATAATTTCCATTGTTGTGCTCATAATGCTCAATATTATTACTACTCCAATATCTCTTTTCTTTCTCCATGTTTTATCTTGGTTATAAACCATGGCAAATTTTTATATATCTGAAGTCAAAAATAAATATGAATGACTATAATATTAAATATTGTAAACCTCACTCATTTACAATGCAAAAACAGGTCAAAATAATTAAATTTCCTTAAAGTTCAACTGATGAAATCTCATTTATTTCCAAGGTTATTTTGATGAAATTAGCATGTAAAACAAATTTAATCTTTTCTTTTTATCAAGATACAATTACTTCTTGTGTGTGATATGATTATTTTTTTTATTCCATGTTTCTTTAAATTGTTACAATTTCAATGACAAGTCCTTGTTTTCCTCATTTTCCAAGCTGAAAATTTCAAAGTGGTGTTTTCTAACTTGTGCTTGGATTTGATTGTCTCTACATATATCAATGTCGTCCCATCTTAAAGAGAAAAAAGGATACTCGCCAATTTGGTGGGCTTAAGATAAGACTTTCAGTTGTCTTTCACAAAAAAACTTTTAGTGGATGAAATATCAGAGAAATTCAACTTTTGAGAAAAAAAAGGATGAAAATTACACCTTCTCATAGAGCAATATCTTGTCTTTAATAATCAATTGGATTCATATCACTACATCTATCCAACCTACTAGTGAATCAAAAAGAGGGTTTATCTTATGCATTTAAATTTGAATTACTGACCAAGTGAATGAACGTCATCAACTTAGCACTATTTTAAATTAAAAAGTTTATCCAGTTCTGCTTTTAATGGGCATTCATTTTATTTACATTCATGGCTGGCAATATTATAACATATTTTTTATAATTCTCTGAATTTGAAAATTAAATTGAAAATTTATTTACATTCTTAAAAAAAAAACATCTATATATTTTATAGCTTAACTTTGGTCTGTGGGTCCATAAAAAATTGAAATATATTTTTTTTTTATTATATATTTACCAATTCTAGTGATTAGGTACTATTATAGTGGTTAAAAAAAGAAAAAAGAAAGAAAACTTAAGTTTGGAATTTCAGCGACCCTTCCCTGCATGTCATTGTGTTGTTACATCAACAGGAACATCACTTAAAGGATGAAATGCATCACACAAAAAATTTTTTGTACTCTGTCATTAATTTTCATAACATTGTTTTGGTATATAAAAATTAATGTCATCTTCCCTCTCTCATGTATAAGTTAATGTCATAATTAAACTCAGTAAATTTAATCCAACATTTTTAGATATTGTAAATGAGGTGGAAAAAAACATTCACCCTGACCCTTCTGCTAAACCACACATTTTTAAGAGTCAATTTTTATTCCTACTTCTATAGTCTTAAGAATGTATGTATAACAAATGTTACTTTATTTCTAAACAATAAAATAAAAAAGTTACTTTCATGTTTATTTTCATGTCATTTTTGTTTCAGAATTCATAGTTGAGATGTTTTTTCTTTTTTTATTAAAACTCTTCTAACATGGTTAATTAATTCAAAGATTAAAATTCATATAACATTTCATATACCCTTGTTAACAGGATGGGAAGTGATTTGAGGCTTTACCAAATTAAATATTAATTTTAATAAGATCTTATAAAAGAAAAAAAATATACCAAGTTAAAGAGGATTAACTTTTTGAGCCAAATTAATTCTTTTCTTAATCTTTTTTTTTTCTTTGAACTTCTTAAGCAAACTATTGCAAACCAAAATTAAAAAGAATTAAAATGCTTCAGTTAAAATAATTTAGTCAACATAAGGCTATTAGATCTACTAGTAGTAGGTAGGAAACAAACAATATGGTATGAAATAAATCAATAAGAATGTAGCTGTATAACTGCAAACTTCACCTTTTGATGGGTTTCTATAACCAAATTAATAAGGCATCATTTGTTTGGTAGATGCTTTTTTTTCTTATATATAAAAATTTTATTCCTACCAAATCCAAGTTCTTGTACCAAACACAAAAACTTAGTAGAAATAGTAAGACATAATAATAGGCACAAAATTACAAAGCAAGACAACTACCGCGTAAAACTTTAAAAGGAAAAATACATTTATTCTACAATTAAGAAAAATATACAAAGTTTGTGCAAAATTTCTTCTTGTGCACCTATTAAGTCAGGATAACAATTTCAGATAAAAGGATTACCAGAAAAATATGGAAAAAATTACAAATTGGGGAAAAAAGACAAAGATTTTGAAAATGATCCAAAGAGAAAACAATACAAGGCAGTAAAAAACAAAGGTGCATCAATCATTGAGAACAAAAACCCAGAAAAACCTACTTTCACTTGCCTCACAAGTGTGTCTGGGACATATAAGAATTTTTTGGAAAGACCCTTTTAACTTCACACAATATATACTTAGGAAAATTTCTTAGGATTCTTTTCATTCTTGGCTGCCCAACCACAGGAGAATTTTCACTTGAACTTCAAAATTCTTTAGTCTCCCTGCAGCTGGCCAGTAACTGGTGTCATCTTTGATGTTCTCTTCTTGATGTCAAATGCCTTCTTTGATGTTGACACCTTGCTTTGTCCCCCCCTGCTGTCAAGTCTTCTCCTGGCCTCTACTCACCTGAGCTCTATTTATTTTAAAAATTAGGCTCACCTCGGCCCCACTATTCAGGATGTTACTAGGATGTTACAACTGCTGAGCCAAAAAAGTTATAAAAATGTAACAATTTTTACACAAACCATTTGCCTTTCAGAAAAATACACTTCTCATAAAAAAAAAAAAAATGTCTTAAAAAAAAAAAACTTTGACATTTAAATATGTACGAGGCTAACATTTTTTAAAATAATAAAATTTTTATATTTTCAAGACATAAATGGGGTATTATTTCTTGTGATGAAGATGTTTTGTATTTAGTAGAAATTTGAAATTTGCTCTACTAAATTGCTGCAGCAGGCCAGTTTTTGACAACATTATTAAAATCATTTTAAAAAGTAATGATTTAAAAAAACATTTATCCAATTTCTTTCTTTTAAATCTTTGGTCAATTTTTTATTATTTCAGTGTGCCATGGTTCTCTAGGGGACATAGACAGTGCTGCAAATATCTTCAAAGAGGTGCCTGGTCTTGTCCGTAGTAAAAACAACCAGATTGAATCGTTTGCATCCCACCGAGTGAGTACTTTACAATAATTACTAAAACTAATTTTCTGCCTAATAAAAAATAGTTTTGTTTCTTAGTTACACACCAACAGTGTAGATAATTTAGATTTCTGAATTTCATTTATTTGCCAGGAAAGTGTCATCACCACAAAGTTATTCAGAAGACAAAAAATTCTGTTTGCAACTGGTCAGCTTCACTGTAAATTCTTTCATGATGATAGGGTTTCTCTATAAGCCTCTGTCAAAGTTGATTTGATATAACTTTCACTTTCACTGCTGCACAAGAGAATAGTCCCCCCCTTTCTTTTCACTCTTACCATCATGACATACCATTGATGAGACATTTTCTTTTTCATCTAATATGGGAAAAATATTAGAATAATCCAGAACCTATACTGGCAAAAAACTGCCTGCATATGGATAGAAAATGAATTCAATAAATATACAAAAATAGAAAGAGGTCTAAGACAAGGATGGGTCTTCTCACCAGACTTATTCTTTTATTACTGTGTGATTACAAGAGAATTAGAAGTACTGCCAAGATTCATTATTGATGGCCACAATCTTAACATAAGATATGCAGATGGCATACAATTGATAGCAGGTACAAAATGAAAACTACAGGAAGTCCTATACAAGATATTAAAAGAAAGTGAAAAGAAAGGACTAAACATCAATGAATGTATAGCCCAAGATGCAAACTGTGAATTGGAGGGAGTAAAAGAAAGCAAGAAGAAAGGACTAACCATCAATTGTAAGGAGACAGAATGTATGGTTGTCAGAAAAAGGAACAGCCCAAGATGAAAACTACAAATTAGAGAAAAAAAAAAGAATCAAAATCAAGCAAATACAAAAATTTAAATATCTGTTTTAACTGAGGACAGAAAAATATATCGAAATCCGAAGATGCATTAGAATAGTGAAAAATGCCTTACAAAAGCTAAGCAAAGTCTTAAGAATATCTGTCTATACTAGGTATTGTAATTATTTACATTGTTTGTACTGATGTCCTCATCTTTATTGCCATATTCACAACATTTCAGCCATTGTGTACTCCAGCTTTCTTCAGGTGATTGAAATTTCAAACCAAACTTTTTATTTTGCCCACCAGGGTAGATTGTTCTAGTTCCATGTGCCATGCCTCTTCCGAATGTCTCAGTTATCTCCCTTTAACTCAACTCTAAGTTTCTGTTCACCACTGCAATAGCTAGGTATTGAACTCACAACTCTTTGGGTCAAGTCACTGGATCCAATCAACACTTCCATCCACAGACATCAGTGTATGAATTTTTGGGACTTATAAAATCTTTGTCTCAGGAACCCCTTTTTTTTTTTTACCAGAGCTCATACTGCAATTTTGTTATTGTTGCTTTTCTATAGCACTCTGTATTACTGATTCCCATATTGTATTCATTTCTATGCTTGGCTGGCTTAGGAGATTTTTGTGACCTAGCATATGTGCTGATTCCTTAAGTTTTTGTATTTTCCAGTGATGTTCTCTGTCTATTATTTCAACCTCATCCTACAGGGGGTGGTGATCTCCTTTATCCCACCATATGTAGTCAGCTACACCTGATTTTTCTATTTCCCCATGTGTTGCAGCCTTACCTTAAGGGGTGGCATGTTTCTCTTTTATACTTCTTACCACAGCTGCATGGGATAGTGTATACACAGTCTTTAGTCATGTTCTCCTCTATGGGAGGGGTCTGCGGAAGAGGTATCTGCAAAGTGTCAAACCACTTTTGAAGGTTGTCCTGATGTTATGTAGACCACAGATCTTTTGTATTTTCTGTAATAATCCCTGTTTTTGTTCTCAGTCACTAACCATTACACCAA
Organism: Acanthosepion pharaonis; assembly: GCA_903632075.3. NCBI lineage: Eukaryota > Metazoa > Mollusca > Cephalopoda > Sepiida > Sepiidae > Acanthosepion > Acanthosepion pharaonis. The sequence continues at coordinate 897,660 of CAHIKZ030000587.1, read as the reverse complement.
CTGCACATTCTAAGTAAACACAAGAATCATTGGTATGAGCAGGCAGAAGAAAGACACTTCTCAAAAAAAAGTCAACATTAAACAGAGAAAGCACAGAGCAGTTAAGGTGGACAGAGCTTTGTAGTTTTAAGTATTGTCATTGTTTAACGTTTGTAACAGGAGCTGTTAAATGTTAGAGAGTTATGTCCCTTTAATTTTATTATTATAAGAAAACAAGATGGGATGATAAATATAAGTTACATTAACACAAAATATATCATGGCAGCGATGAGCGATATGCAGTGAAACAACCAGACTTAAAAAGATAATGCAAATGAAAATACCAAAAATTCTGTGAATTCTGCTTTCTTATTTTAAAAGTAAAAGAAACACGGAAAAAAAAATGGTGACTTAAAATATTCATTCAACAACACCATTGGACCGCCCTAGGAAAGCATGAAAGCCCCTTACAAAATTTAAGGAATTTATTTTATGTAAATAAATTAAAAACTATAAAAAAAAAAAATTTTAAATGACAATTTTATTATTATCTCCAGAGAGGTGGAACATAGATAATTTTATTTTGAAACACACTGTAATTTGAAGTTTGTAATTTTTTTCATTTGATAAGAAGGATGTAACAGGAACTATTAGATGTTAGAGAGTTGTGTCCCTTTAATTGTATTATTAAAAAAAAACAAAATGGTGTGATAAACATATGCTGCATTAACACACATGTCCAAGTTAATTTAATAAAACCAAACACAAAATATATCAATGTTTTTAATTGTTCAGTTTTCACACGGCAGATTAGTAGGAAGACAATACTTTACTTTGCTAAAATTTTGCTTGCATTATCTCCAGTGGATTTGCATAAAGTATTGTGTCCTGGGTATGATGATGAACTACATCCAGCTGCAAGGCCTCTGATCAGGAGGTTTTGAGGAGCATGGAACCACTTCTTAATTGCTGTTGTTCCCAGGTCTACTCTGACCTGGAGTGATAGCATCTGTTAGGGTCCCAGCCTTGAGCATATAGTCAAACACCAAACTGGGGTCAAAACACTATGAAAGTATAAAAATAGACTTTTATAGTAAAAAATATCAGCAACACATTTTTGAAAAAAAAAATATTACCAGCAATACATTTGACTATTGACAAAAACCCTCTTTACAAAAACATATCAATGAAACCTGAACTCTAAACTGAATTCTTAAAAATACTTATTTTATTCATATGAACCTATCTTAAAAATCTTGTCGGTATTAAATAACCCATTGAGGTTGATATGCCGTAAATCTATATAAACCAAACCAAACTGATTTCTTACAAAGAATACATATTCTATTCATATGAACTTATCCTAAAAATCCTTAAATGACCCATTGAGGTGTTGATATACCATGAAACAAAATAAACAAACCATAAAGTTATCACTTTTCATCTTGGAGTAATTCGCTATCTTTGAGTGTTCTGTTAGAAAACTTCAGGAAAAATGTTAAAACTAAAAAAGTGAAATGTCCAGGACTACCCTTCCCTTTTAAAATCCTACATGGATCCTTATAGTATGTATAACAAGTGATGGAAGCAATTATAAATATTAAGAATTTTATTCAACCAAGGTAAGAGTTTGTTTCTTTTTTTTTTCTTTTCTTTTCTTTTCTTTTTCCCTCTTTTTCTTCTTTTTTTCCTCTTTTTCTTCTTTTTTTCCTCTTTTTCTTCTTTTTTTCCTCTTTTTCTTCTTTTTTTCCTCTTTTTCTTCTTTTTTTCCTCTTTTTCTTCTTTTTTCTTTTTCTTCTTTTTTCCTCTTTTTTCTTTTTCCTCTTTTCTTCTTTTTCCTCTTTTTCTTCTTTTTTCCTCTTTTCTTCTTTTTTCCTCTTTTTCTTCTTTTTTTTCTCTTTTCTTCTTTTTTCCTCTTTTTTCTTTTTTCCTCTTTTCTTCTTTTTTTTTTTCCTCTTTTTTTTTTTTTTTTTTCTTCTTTTTTCTTTTTCTTTTTTTTTTCTCTTTTTTCTTTTTTCCTCTTTTTCTTCTTTTTTTCCTTTTTCTTCTTTTTTTCTTTTTCTTCCTTTTTCCCATTCTTTTTTTTCCTTTTTCTCTTTTTTCTTTTCTTTTTCTTGTTCTTTTTTCTTTTCTTGTTCTTTCTTCTTTTTTTTCTTTTCTTCTTTTTTTTCTTTTCTTCTTTTTTTTCTTTTCTTCTTTTTTTTCTTTTCTTCTTTTTTTTCTTTTCTTCTTTTTTTTCTTTTCTTCTTTCTTTTTCTTTTCTTCTTTCTTTTCTTTTCTTCTTTCTTTTCTTTTCTTCTTTCTTTTTCTTTTCTTCTTTCTTTTTCTTTTCTTCTTTCTTTTTCTTTTCTTCTTTCTTTTTCTTTTCTTCTTTCTTTTTCTTTTCTGTTTTCTTCTTTCTTTTTCTTTTCTGTTTTCTTTTTCTTTTTCTTCTCTTTTTTCTTTTTCTTTTCTTCTCTTTTTTCTTTTCTTTTCTTTCTTTTTTCTTTTTCTTTCTTTCTTTCTTTTTCTTTCTTTCTTTCTTTTTCTTTTAAAGGAAGAATAGAATTCACCCTGTATGTTTAATGTCTGCATAGCTGAGTGGTTAGAGCCATTTGAATTCTTGATTTTATCAGTCACAGTATATGTCACCTTTGGAAAGTGTCTGAAAACCAAACCATTGGTTGACCCAAGCTTTGTAAGTGAAGTTGTGTATACAGAATTTTTCATCAATGGTTGTGATAGCACAAAGTTACAACTCATTGTGACTGAGGTTTGGGCGTGTATGCCATATTGAAATTGTAGGTCAATCCAAATGATGTGCTCTCTCTCTCCCAGAAATTGTAACTGAGGCGTCTGCTGACAAGCATATTCTAATACAAGTGGTCAGCTATTATATGTATAATCATATTTATTTCTATATACATTATTACAGATCCTCACTATGAGAGCTACCAATATAAATAATATAAATATACTAGTTCTTTTTATCAGTTGGTAGCTTAGAATGAGGAAAAAGAAATGTCAGTGAAATTACTTGTCAGCAGAATCTGTTGTCGAAAACAATGTTTACAATGCATGTCCTTATCAAAAATATGAATTATGCAAAAACAATCAAGAGGTGAAAATTTTAGGTCTTACTTCACAAAAGCAAAATTTAATTTTCTTGCATGTTTAACTTGTATATGCATCTACTGATGAATTTGTAATATTTCTGACAAGGGGCAGGTAACTCAGATCAATGTCAGATAATTTTGTCTTTGCATATTTGAAAATCTACAGGTGAAATAACTTTTTATTGCTATTATTGTTGAGGTACTAATTACAGGAGAGTCATTTAACCAAGTGCTCCCTCACTCACTTTTTATCCTCCATGTGGCCATTTTCGTTAATTTGACAATAGGAAAGAGGTGTAGATTCTTGCCTTCTCCCAGACCATTAGTGATAATTGGTTTACAGGAAAAAGGCATTATTAAGTCTAAAATTCTGAATAACAATAAGAGGAGGAAGAACAGAGCAAAATAATACTAGACAAGACATTGTAATGAAAGGAAAAGCAAAGCAACTATAAGACAGTAACTAAGTAAAAAGTTCACAAAATAAAAGTAGTGTTCGCACCATGGCATACTATACTAATATGGACCGCTGTGGTTAAGACCCAAAAGAGATGAAGTCAAATGGTTAAATCCACCTGACTTCAAGAAATAAAAATGTGTGGGTAAAACCAAGAATTGTCCATTTTTATTGACTAGGAAGAAATTCCATGTTGGCTCCAATCCTCTATGGAATGACTGCAAAATAGTTTCCCCTTCCCAATTTATAGGCAAAAGCACACAAATACATGCTGGGATTTTTTCTTAGCCAATAAAATAGGCTGGTTCTCAGTTTCATATGACTCAGTCCTGGTCTGTCTTGCTTTTATGTCAAAACACTGCATTTGTTCATCCTAATTTGCTCATGTGCCTACATCAGTTCTTACTTTATGAACTTTTTGCTATACTATTGTTGCTTTGCCTTATCACTGTTAATTTGCCTTGCACATATTGTTTGTTTGCCTTATAGTATTCTTTTGTCCTGTTCTTTTCTTTTTCTTCTTATTTCTTATTGCAAACTTTGTCAATTCTGTTGCCTGGACAGTTCTGTCATTTATTTACATTTAACCATGGCCATTCACTCTACATCCCAGCATGCATCTGTAAGATTTTTTATAAATTTAGAGTTGGGGGGATTTTTAGCAGTCATTCTCCAAGATTAGAGCCAACAATTGGACCCAAAATGCCTGTCAGAATTTGTACTTAATTCTGTTTTCTTTAATGCTTACCATTATGCTACCTTGAAACACTAATTACATTATTTACAGTTGGAGTAATGTCTTCAATTTTCTTATGTTTCGGGCATGGTGCCCTCTATCCTTCTTCAGGTGTCTATTGATCCAGGTAACCTTGAAAGAATTTCAAATTAAACCCTCAGGACAATAGCCTGGAGGATTAAAGCATTAATTTATGAATTTAGTGGCATAGTAATTTTGAGTTCAATCCTAGGACTGGGTAGACTCAGAAATAGGGTTAGCAGTTATTGAGAAGTACTAAAAATGAACATTAAAATGAGAACACTACCTCCACAGATTAAATAAAGAGTCCAACTTAAAATTCCTTGATGGTTACCTGGATTGACAGATACTTAAAGGCCAAAGTGTTATGATAACAAAGATGAGGATATTAGTCTAACTGTAAATAATTCCTCATACCAGAAAGTTAGACAGAAATTCTAACATTAAGTTCAAAGACTGGAATTACCTTGCTCATTCTAAAAAAAAAAAATTGCTTTTTCTTTGCTTTAAAGTAAGCCTTCATATAAAATTTTATGAAAAATGACATTTTTTTTTATCAGTTACATAAAATATTACAAACAAACCTTGTTTCTTTTAATTTTCAGCAGATAGTGCTTGTTTTTTGATTCAAAATTTATTTACACTATTTACATTATTCAGACTATTGTCCTCATCTTTATCGCCATATTTATTACAATGTTTTGGTCATTGTACACTCCGACCTTCTTCAGGTGGTTGGAATGTCAAACTGAACCCTTTATTTTGCTCACTGGGGTAGACTATTCTAGTTCTACGTGCCATGTTTAATGGATGTCAGTTATCTCCTGTTAATTCCCCTCTCCAAGTTCTCCACTGCCTTAACTGGGTATTGAACTCACACTCTTTGGGTCCTGTCAGTGGATCTAACCAACACCTTTATCCACTGAGCCATGGTTAGATCTGGTGACAGGACTAAAAAGTAGAGAACTTGAAAGGGGAATTAACAGAGAGAACTGATAAACTGACATCCATTAAACATGGTATGCGGAACTAGAACAGTCTACTCCAGTTAGCGAAATGAAGGGTTCAGTTTGACATTCCAACCACCTGAAGAAGGCCGGAGCATACAACGACGACTGAAACATTGTAATAAATATGGCAACAAAGATGAGGACAATAGTTCGAATAATGTAAATCGTGTACAGAATACCTCATCTCAGAAATATAGACAGATAAAAATTTATTGTAATTATTTTCCAAGTGGTTCTAGATTTCATACATTAATCTTATTTTTGGCTTTATCTTACCAGGCCGAAAAATTGAAGACTTGCCCACCAGTCACCCAAGAGTTTTGCAAACTGTTGACCCTGGAACTGGTCTTCCTTTGGCATGCCTTGCCCACATGTACAGAAGCAGAATTGCGCAAAATGTTGATGGGTGAGTTTTCATGTATCTTAATAACACAAGATTATTAATTTTTTTTTCTTTCTTTTGGGGTGGGGGGTTGTAGGTGTTACAAGATAAAGCATAAGATGGAAAGAAAATACTGGAGATTATTTTCTCCTCTTGGCTAAAGTAAGACTGATCAATTGGAAACTAAATTAAATTTGACAGAACAAAGAAAAGGGAACCCTGTTTATTTGCTCAAACAAACAAAGCTTAGCTAGAAAGTGGGGAAGAAACAAAGCTACATCTAATTATCTTCTTACTATTCTATTTTCTATTCTTATTCTTCATTTTGTCTACACAATGAATTGTACATTGTGTTTACCTTATTCCAACAGGGGTTCTCTAAGATGTGTATTTTTATCTATTGCTCTTTTTCTTGGCTGAAGTTGCCCTCCTAAAAGTTACCTTTATTAGATTTAGTGCTGTTCAATCTGGTTAACTTAATCTTGGAGAGCCTTCATTTTGGTTTTCACCTTGTTGACTGGGCTCAAGAATATGCTAATTGCATCCTTTTGCAAAGAGGCAACTGCCCCCACCAAGTGGGACAACCTGTTTGCTGTACCTATAGCTACTTTTTTGACTTGTGCAAACAAAGCTTATGGTCATATCCCATTGAAACACCAGTTCCTGTGTGAACACTGAAGTTAAGCAACATCGAGTCTGGTCATTACATAGATGGGTGGCCACTTTGGAATACCAGGTACTGTACACTAGGATATGCAGGTGATGTAATGGATAATGGCTCAGAATTGTTAATTGGAAAGCTGAGTTCCAATTCCAGTTGGGTTTGTTATATTCACTTATATGCAAATACCCTTGGAAAAAGGTATGAATCTGCCTTTTCTCCCCACCCCTGCTATTGGTTAATTAGTAACACTTGTAAATCCCAATCCTCATTTAGATTATTTGTAGATGGTTCAAATAAGCCGCCTTATTGTCAAATATGGTCAATTTTACTTCCCTGCGCACAACCTCCCTTGGCTTTTAGGCCAATTTCATATTTGGGGATAAATCTGTGGGGAGGTCAGTTACAAATCTTGTAATGAATTACACATTTTTATTTATTTGTCTATTGCTTATAATCTTTTGTTTAATCTTTTATTAACAAAATTCCTGCTCAGTGAAGAAAAGAAAAAAAATGGCCAGATAATTTTTCTTTTCAACTTATCCAAAAGTACCACACAACTACTACTTGCTTGTAAAATCCTATTATGGAGGAGTTTTATTTTACCACATTTATGGCTTCAAGTATTTATGCATATGTGTGTATAATTAATTTTTTTTTTCTAATACACATGTTTATCACATGTACCCACTAAAAATCACATAAGAAATAATAGTGAATTAAAAAACAGCCATTAAAAAATTAGTAAAAAAAAATGTATTTATAGAAAAAGTATTTATAGTAAATAATGTATTTATAGAAAAAGTATTTATAGAAAAACAAAACGTATTTATAGTTTAAAAAATTTATTTATAGTAAAAAATCTATTTATAGAAAAAGAAATGTATTTATAATAAAAAAAATGTATTTATAGGAAAAGAAAAGGTATTTATAGGGAAGGCACAGGGAAGCTACATGATGGCATTTTACTCTACATAAGAAAATACTGTACATGTATAAACTTTTCTGATTTGTTCTGTTTTCTTTTGCAGTGTGTGAGAGCCAAACAGACACTCGTATATTTCACCTTAAGTGTCTCTTAGAAGGAGCCATCCACAAAGAACTTGGGGAAACTGAATTGGCTATACAGGTATTAAAAATACATTTTCATAGATGGTTAACATTGTGCTCATTGTTAATATTATTTTTCTCTCTCTATAATCCAAAACAACCGGTTGTACGTACTTTGCCAATAATCTTGTATTGTGTCTTCACGCGGCATGCCTCTTCTGGATGTCTCAGTTATCTCAACTCTCCAAGTTTATGTTCATCACTGTAGTAGCCAGGTATTGAACTCACAACTCTTTGAGTAAAGTCATTGGATCCAACCAATGCTTTTATCCAGGTGTCGAGGACATTAGTGCATGAATTTTGAGGGCTTATAAAATTAATGTCTCAGTACCCATTTTTTTTTCTTTTTCTTTTTTTTTTACCAGAGCTCAATTTTTTTTTTTTTGCTTTTTTCTGCATTCCGTATTACTGGTCCCCGTATTATATTCATTTCTATATTTGGCTGGCGTATATAAATATATATATATATATATATATATATATATTACTACCATTTTATATATATATATATATATATGGTGGTAATGTGTTGGCTACCTTTTAAAGACACTCTCAAACATAGACTTACCACCACATTTAATAGGAGTAAATAGGTTCTCCTATCATCCAGTTCATACTCCTCCAAGGTCTTTTGAACAGGAGTTGAGGTTTATCTCTTGTTCTCATTTTAGGATTGGGCCAGTAAACAAAAATAAATAAATAGAGCATCTACTATAAATAACATTTAAAGTGATTACTTTATATATATATATATATATATATATATATATATATATATATATATATATGCAAGTTTCATTGAATATGACAGACAAGGTGTTTTGATTAAGTTTTTTATACAATTTCTCATGTGATCTTATAATTTTTTTCTTTTTGGTAGATAAATTATATAAAAACTGTCCAGTTATTGTTTTTTCCAAGCACTTTCGTCTATGCATTTAGCCATTTTCAAGTTTGAAATATATTAACTGTTAACAAGAAATAGATTATTATATGTATGTATTTATGTAATGTCTCATTTTCAAACCATGGTCAACATATTGTGTCCATGTTTGATATTGAGTTTTTTGTGTTTTTTTTTTTTTTAATTAATAAGGGTTCCATCATTTTTAGCCTTTTTTTTTTTTTTTACATATTAGGCTAATAGCAACAATGAGAATATAAACATAAAGCGTTGTTTTTTTATAAAAATCAGATCAATGAAAATTACAAACAAGATGAAGCTAGAATTAAGAACATTATAAATAAATGTACAACACAAGTAGACAGTAGCAAAAAAAATTAGACTAATTATTTATTAAAAAAAATTTAAAACCACCAATCTTATAGTTAAAAATAATAATTCACCTCTTAGAACAAAATTAAATAGGACAAATATTATTTACAAATTTAAATGCCCATTAAGGATTTATATTCATGACCAATCAAAATTTGTAAACAATTATATAAACCACACTACAATAAATAAATTTTGGCAAGAAGACTCATCTTTCTGACCATAGCTCAATTAGGTATTATTTAAATACTCAAGGAGACCTACTGGACCCTATTCATAACATACTTTTTGATAACATATATATAATAACATCATCTCCATGTAAGAAAAAAAAATGATCACATGAGAAATTGTATAAAAAACTTAATCAAAGCACCTTGTCTGTCGTATTTAATGAAACATGCATAAAAGAAGGATTGCTGCCTAAATACACGATATATGTAAAAAGTGTATATAAATAAATATGTACATGTATAATTATTTATATATTATATGCGTGGTACTTATTAGAAAGCGCTCAATATCAGAGATAGAGCTAACATATTTGGTTGGATAGATGTGAGTTTGTGACCTTGGGTTTCACGATCGCTAAAGCGTGAAACCCAGGGTCACAAACTCACATCTATCCAACCAAATATATAGGATTAATATGAGTAAAAGTTTGTCACTTAGCTGATTGATATTACCTTCAGCATCCCATCTACAATTGCTGATACCACCTGAATAGTAGAAGGACAAGGTCTACCTGTGAAACTCTGGATTCAGGATGTCATCAATCAGCTAAGTGACAAACTTTTACTCGTATTAATCCTATTAATGTTATCTTTGATATCTAGCATTTTGTTGCAAAGACTTCTTACCTTAAGTCTTTTCTCTCAATATCTTATTGACAGTCAGCATTTTTGGCTTTGTACTATCTTTGAGATATATATATATATATATATATATATATATATATATATATATATATATATATATATATAGTCAGCAAACCTTCATTAATACATATTTGATTAAATGTTCCAAAGTAGAATTGACAATAATCAGCATTTATTAGTCTTTATAATTTTTATGTTGCTTTTCCTTTTCAGTATTTGGAAGAAGCACTTGCCCGGCACAGTGGGAAGAAAGATGATGTTCATGTCGCTGCATTTGCCCACTATGAACTATCCTCCATTTATATACATGATCAGGTAAGCGATAAAATTTTATTTTATCACTTTTCCCCGAATAACTCAGTTACAGTTGGGAAGAGAATTAAAGAAATGAAAGGGAAGCAACTCTTGTTAAGATTACAATCCCAGAATTATCTCCCTTTTAACCATATCCGAATTGCATAATAGTTGTGGAAAATGTGATATATTATTAACTTTATAAGGAAACATTTTGCATTCTTTGATCTAGCATCCAGTACTACATAAATCTCTTAAAACAGTTTTCCTGAAAAATAGGTTTCTCAAGTTCGGTAACTGTTAATGTCCTTTCCAATATTAAGGGGGGAGGGGCTTCTTTCCTAACTTTTGGTTTGAAGTAGTGTGGAACATCAACATCTTGATTATGTCATTAATTTTTTTTTTCCGAGTTACATGTTGTATCTATTTTAGCTGTTGCTCCTCAAATGATGTGGTTTCTGTTGTTTGATACAGTTTGTTGTTTGTGATCGTGTAGCGCCAGTCCACAAGGTGTGGTCTTCACCAAAACACACAGGTTTCACCCCCTCAAAACTATTTCTAGTCATTGATCTGACTAAACGGTTGTATACAGCTGACTGTTTAGATATTTCTGAACAAGTTTGATGCCATGTATGATATCCATATGAAAGTCTCAATCTGACAAGATTACTTAAGATCATAACAGGTTAATGTTTTGGTTTTGTAGCAATTGGCAGTGTTGGGCAAAACTATCCCTAGCACAGCCTATTCTATGTTTAATTTCCTTATCTCCTATACTAAATTTGTTATAGCTGATCAATACAAGGAAGCATTTGAAGTGTTTATTTAAACTATTTCTTACATTTGGAGTGTTGTCCTCATTCTTGTTGTTATTGTATTTCTTACACTAGTTTTTATTTTTAGTACTGCTCAATTATTATTTGCCCTGTGTCCACCGAATCCAAGTGCACTGCCTGGCCTGAAATGTTGTAATATCAACAAGAATGAGGATAATAGTTCAAATGTAAATAATAACTTTTTGTCTCCAAAATTCAGATAGAAATAGAAGTGTTCAGTATTTACTAAATCTTCACTTTGAATTTTTATGATGGATTCACAAAAGGTGCCACCTCTGCTTTCATTCGAATTCCAGAATATAGTTTCTGTTTTGGAAAGGTTTAACTTGAGTGCCATTTCTTGGAACACTTGATAGAGAGGATGTTGATTTTCTATTGAAGATAACTCTTATCTCAACTATGAATACCTATGTCATCAGCATTAATGGCCTCATCATCAGTACATTTCTGGATGGAAAGCAGGATCATTATCTTCTATTGGTAGATTCATTCTGGGTTTGGTATGGAATGCTTAGTTTATCAGTGCTTAACTCTTTACATCTGTGTTTGTAAATGTGCAGGGCATAATCTAGGAAAATATTAAATAAACTAGGGCTTTCATTTCTTACTGATTAGGTTTGAAATGTTTTCATACTGGGGTCCTTGTCAGACATGTAAGATTTTACTGATTAATGCAGTTACTCTGTTAGATCAATGCATTCAGTGGATTTAGAATTTGGAAGACGGTTTCTAATGGATGAGAAGAGGAAGTATCTATGGATGTGTTCATATGCTGCTGTGAATTCAACATTGCAGGTATACAATTTCCTGAAGTTGTTTGATGGCATAAATGTTATCATTACATCCCTTACCAGAACAAAAACCAAACTGAATTGTGAGGAGTTAACTTTCATAAAATGATGAGAGCCTTGTTAATATAATGTTCATTAATCCTTTCACCATGATGGATCCAATTGAGATGCTTCTGTATGTGTTAGGGTCTTGAGGGTTACATTTTTGTTTCTATAGTGCATTAATGCATGATAAAGCACTCTTTTTGGGATGCATTTCTGATTCCAGACTTCTTTTATAAAATAGAGAAACTTGTTATTGAATTCAGGTAGAAAGTGAGCTATTTTCAAAAGTTCAGATTCAATATCAAGTAATTCATTATTATTCCTTAGCTTTTTTTTTTTGTTTCTTTTTTTTAGATTTCTTCATCACTAGGTTCATTATTGTTTATGTTTGGAGGTAGATTTTGTAATGATTGGATGTATATTGGTATATGTTCTGTTTCTGCAGGGGTGGGGGCATCTTTAGTTTAATGTGGTCAGAGCTGAAGTATGATGCAAAGTATTTTTTGTGACCCAGGAATTTTTCATGGTATCATCATCATCATCATCATCATCATAATAATAATTTTTTTTTCTTTTTTTTTTTTCCACATTTTAACATATTGTCTATGCTGTTTAGCTTCATTAATTTCATTTTCAATTTTCCAGAGATAATTGTTCTCAAAGAGTTAATTAGCTTTTCCTTTTATTTGTTTATTTATTTATTTTTTGTTAATTGTTTAGTAATTTCCCTTCCAGTTGTTTTTTTTTCTCTCTTTCTCTCTCTCTTGCTTTTTCTCTCTCTCTCTCTCTTTTTGTTTGTTTCCTTCTTGTTTCAACTTTTCTCCACTCTAGATTGTCGTACCATGAGTGTATTTTTCTTTTTCTTGGAAAGGTCTCTCATGCTTCAGTTAATGATAACATTATTTGATTCCTCTGTGTTGTTTGTATCAAGATTTATTGACATTAATTTGGACTCTAGTTTTAATCCAAATTCAGAATCTAATTGTTTCATTCACTTAACACTAATACTCTTGGAAAAGACATAAACTATTCTGATCGACCCATTATGCATAAAATAATACTGCCAGACTGACAACTCTTAACACAGTTCCCACACGACTCACCGGAGGGTCATGGTGGTATGTCTCCAAGACTCATATGACCTTCAAGTGGGGCTTATTTTCCAATTTCTTTTCTATAGGGATGATTGGAAGTGGAATACTATGATTGATTGCTTATGAGATCATGGCACACCAGAATCACATTTTTTTTTTTTTTTTTTTTAAAAATTGAAATAATTTTTAATATAGAAAATGAGAGTGTCAGTGTAATACCTGTATAGCATGGTCTGAAAGTCTTGTCACCCTTTAATGAGAACAGCAGAAGAACAAGTAATACAGTAATACAAAGCACATCAAGAAGACTCTCTTCCAAACTGTTGTCAGCTATCTGAAATAGAAAATTATATTATGTAAGGGTTACAAGACTTTTGGACCACCCTGTATATTGGAAATTTTCCAACAACCCACAAATAGGTTGTGTGCGACTGGGTTGTAAAATGAATTTAAGTACCGAACAACACATCATTTGTGAGTAATAAATACTACTTATGATATCCTTGCCTCATATATGAAACAATGCTAAAAACATAAAGTCACTTGTACCAAAATTAAAATATAGTTTTGGGACCTTGGGACAACAAGGGAATGGAGACTTGAAGGTCAATGTGTTAACCTTCGTAGAGAAACATGAAATTCAGAATCATGGAGAAAGCAATGGACACTTAGTCCACTACTTTTCTCAAGAACTTTCATAGCAAGACACAGTTTTGCAAATATTAAAGAAAAGAAATCTGTTGTGGTTTGTAATCGTCTCCAGCCTGAAAAGATGTCACCTTAAAAAATAGAATCTTAATGTACATTGTTGACTGAAATCAACATTTTATGGTGACTAGATTTTGTTGTTATTTCATTATCTTAATTTGTTTTTTCTTTCATATTTTTTCTATTTCTGATCTTTTTTTTATTTTATTATGTAATCCTTGCATCTGCGTATAAATGAGATTAATTGCAAACTTATCCTAATTTCTATTTATTTATTTATTTTTTTTTTTTTTTTTTTCAGCCTTCAAAATCCATACAACTGCTACAGACTATCAAGGTAAGTTATTGAAAAGAAATCTAGCAAAGAATAAAATTGTCTTCCTGTTCTAGAGAAAAAAAATATTCCAATAATTTATTTGATATATAACTCTTGTAATCACTTTTCTATTTTATTTACCGTAAATACTTGCATATAAGCCGACATCATGTATAGTGTGATTCTTAAATTTTTTCAATGGATTTTAACCCCTGCAGAAAAAATTTAGTGTGACTAGTCACCAGAAATGCATGAGTTTTAACCTCTTTAAAAAATTAACCTGTGTATAATGAAACCCCTTATTTTTTTGTATAAACAACTGTAACAGTAGCTTGCAGAAGGTTGGTAGGTGGCAGAGGATGCAACAATGTGGGCATCCATGTCTGGAGGGCAAAGAGTGAAATAAAAATTTAGTTTATATTTAATTTGAATAAAGTGTTTATTTCATGTTTCATCTGTTTTTACATATTTAAAATGTCTTCCTTTCTCATTTTTCTCAGTATTAGGCCCTATAGCCTATAACCAATATTGAGTCTTAGGGTCATACAATCAAGGAGTTAGCCCAGAGTATCACCAAACCTCTACATGTTACTGATCTATAATAATTTTGCTTAACATATAAATTTCAAACTCTTCAAATGTAGTAACACACACACACGCATAATGGTCTCTCGCTATATATTGTTTCAGTTACCCATAGTTAACCTTAGAAATAATTTGTAAGTTTTTATTAATGATTTAAAAGCATAAGAGTAGCAGTGCTCATAATTCAGATATGCTGAATAGAAACAATGAAGTTCTTTATTTAAGGGAAAAGATGTAAATTTTTAATTTTAGGAACAGAAAAAAAAATCATGTATAGGTTGTTTACATCAGTATTAAAATCTTCCACCAATCACATAGCATTTATTACAGTATATTGTTATAATTGTTCTAATTGCTGTTAATATCTTATTTTGCCTCATAAGATTTACAGTAAGGACAACTCTTCTGTCACATAAAACCATTATTGCTGTATGTTATCAAGTGTTCTATTTTATTATTATTATTATTATTATATATATATATATATATATATATATATATTATTATTCGTTGTTTTTAAACTGTTACTGTTCCTAATCTATAAATATAATTATATATATATATATATATATATATATATATATATATATATATAAATAAAAAGAAAGAACAGTAAGATATATAATCTGGTGTTCTTATAGATATTTTTATTTTTACAAAATAGTGCTCAATGTAAATTTACAGAGCATTAATATTATAAATTGATTTATTTAAAATGTTTTTTTTCGTGACACAGTTCTAACCATGTTTCAAAAATGGAAGCTAAAAGTCCCAAATTTAATTTTGTAATTAAATTAAAGACATTAGTTCCATTTCATCCTCAAGCGAATTTTGGAGTAACTTTTAAAATTACTGGGTTTTAAAGACACAGCTAAAATCATAATTCATGTTTCCAAGTTTACAGATAAATCTACTTCAACTGGACAAGGGGTGTCTGGGTGTTCATTATGTCTGTATCATTGTATCCGTTATTAGTTACGTTTTGGTAGGGGGTAGGGATGTATTTTTCAATGAAATCTGACATCCGTTGAATGCATGTTGTCTGGATTTTTTTTAAATTTATTGTTAACGGCAAAAATTCTTACGACATTTTTTTCTATTTGTATATTTAAAGATGTTTGGGGGTGTTTAGGTTGGAATACGTTTTATTTAACTACAATTTGAAATATTTTCATTTTTAATTTTTATTATACTATATTTTTTAAGAACAATTAAATGTATTAGAATCCCTTATAGTATGTAGAATTATTTTTACGTCAAGTATAAGTATGTATATTAGGTTACAAAATTTTTTTTTTACGATTTATGAAAGAAGTGTGTTACGATTTATAAAAGAAGCACTAAATAAAACTATCCACATAAATCGTAACACACTTCTCACATACAAGAAAAGTAAAAACAACAATCGGATTCCCATGGTTTTTAACCACAATCAATATTCCCACACACTTATTCACAATTTAAAAAAGGATTACAAGAACCTTCAGTTAGACAAAAAAGATCAAAGACATTTTCGATAAACCACCCATAAATGCAAAGAAACAATCACCTAACCTATCAGCTATCCTCACCTCTACCAAATATCTAAACAATAGAAACCAATCATGAAATTACAAATGTAACAAACCTCGTTGCTTAGTTTGCAAACACTTAATAATAGATAATGTATTTTCTGTACCCAACACCAATATCAAGATACACCCACCTCACCTCACCTGTGATAGCCATAACATAATTTACTATTTATTTTGCACCATATGTCCTAATAGTGGATATATTGGTGAATCTGGAAATAATTTTAGATTTCGCTTTAACAATCATAAACAAACCATACGTCAAAACAATCCTTATTCCCTTATAGCTGAACACTTTAATCAATCAGGACACTCATTAGAAAACTGTAAATGCTTATTGATAGATTCTGATTTCAGTTTCACATACACATGCAGAAAAAAAGAAAAATACTGGATTTTAAAATTAAATACATATAAACTAGGGTTAAATAAAGACTTGGGTATTTTAAATCTTTATAAATATTTCAATAATAAAACATTTTTTTAGATATAGTTAAAAAAAAATTTTTTTTTAAACAACATCTAAAATATTATTACAGTTAGATTTACGTTAAGAATATTCAAACACAGTGGCGTTCCATATCATGTGATGTCCGCATCTTGCGACAGACGCTACTTGTAAACAAACAGTTATTTCTGAAGAAAGATTGAGGTCAATCTGAAATATCAAATATATATATATATATATATATATATATATATATATATATATATATATATATATTTCAAAAAAACATTATTTTTTTTAATTTGTAACTTTTTCTCTCTATCTATCTATCTATATCTATATATATATATATATAAAAAGTGGTGCAGAGTTCTGTTGCCAAACATAGGGTCTTACAGCAGCCACCCTCTTGACCATGACAGTACTACATCCTCAAGGCACTTGATATAGGCCTCCATGTTGAGTCTGAGGCCCTGTGGGAAGATGAATGGCAGCATAATGCTGCTATCACTTGTAATTACTCCAAATACCTTCATAATCACCATTAGACTCATCCAACTCTTTACAAATCCTCTGCATCATCCTCAGATTGACACCCAAACACTCTGAAATGTTCTTATTGGAGCTTCCAGTACATATGCCAAGCAGTACAACATGCCATTTCCAAATTTCTGACAGATGGAATTGCATCATCGTTCACTTTTTCTCAAAGACAGTGCCCAACTCACCCTCTTATACTGTGCAGTCAACAAAATCAAAAACAAACACGTATGCACAAAATTACAATATAAAATGACGACAATTTACCCATCGCACTCTGCGTGCGCGCGCGCGCTTGCACACACACACATACTGTATGTGCATGTGGTTTAGTATTATCTCTTAGTTCAAGCATCTGCTAGGGCGGTGCTTCTTAAACCATAGATTGTGACTACATTGGGGTTGCAAATTGAGATCCTGTGGTTGCAAAAATTAAATTCAAACCCTCGAATTTCAGTTTATATGTGTTATATACTATACCTATGAACACTAATGGGTATATTCCAATCCTCATAAATATGTTGGACACTATTGTAAGTGGGGGTAATATGCTGTCCAAGTAGTTCACCACTAGCAGTGGCTTACCTACTTCACGCCGCTGGCGAGTATTATATTTTTTTGATATCATAAAGATTACCATTTCATTTCCAACCTCCGTTTTGGCTATTCCTCATTCAGTAACCTTTTCTACGTTACAACAATGTTATTTCACAACTGCACAATATTTAACGTGATGTGAAGCACAAGCGCTGCAGTAATAAAATGTGCATGTGTGGTGCCATTGTGACTAGTGCAGTGACAACATATGTGTATTTTCAATGTCGTTGGTTAATACCTGGGATCATGAAAAATTTTGTGATGAAAAATGGGGTCATTAATGAAAAAGTTTAAGAAGCACTGTGCTAGGTAATATTTCTCTGTTATTAAAGGGGGTTGCTACTGTTTTGTGTGTATATGTTTGTAAATATGTAAATATATATAAAACAAGTTTATATTTTCTTTTCTTTTTTTTTTTCTTTTTCTCTTTAGGAAAAATACAAGGATTATGACTTTGAGAATAGGTTGACTGTAAGAGCCAACAATATGCTACGCAACCTAAAACCAGCTGGTTAGAAGTCTTTCCTATCCTGCGATGTGAGATTAGAATTAGACTTTGGGTATTAAGTAACAGGAGCGACTCTCTGGTTATCTCCCTTGGCTACTGACCAACACTGCCAATGGCAAATGTTGAAAGGCTGTTCAAGTGTCTCCTGCTACTCGTCAACAACAACAAAATAAGAAAAGAAAAAAAAAATTATTACTGTTCCATTCCACAGAAATCCATGTGACTAAGTAATTGATTATTTGATCATAGAATAAAAAATGAAGAATTTTTCTCCCTCTTCCCAAGCCTTTTTTTTTCCCTCCCTAATAATCTTACCTATTTATTTCTGAAGACAATCTCATTCTTTTAAAAGTTCACTTATTCCTTGCTGAAATGGTGTGTTAAATTTGATTTTACACCTATTTTTTTTTTTCTTTCTTTTCTTATAACAACAATTTATTTTGTATCAAATTTGGAGGGGGGGAAAAAATCAAAAAATCGCTGTTGGATTTCCCCTAATGTGATCAGTTATCTATGAGAGGTTGCTGAATAGTGTTTTGCCTGACCAAGAAACACTTTGGGGAGGTTGGGGAGGGGGATCATGTATTTGGTAAAATTTTGGGAGCTAGGTCTGGTTGAGCACTTTTCAGTATCCACTTTGTACTTTATATATATATATATATATATATATATATATATATATATATATATATATATATATATAGTTATACTTGACTATTTGATTTTGTTAAGTACTGAAATTGGTTTTAATTTTTATTTTTCTATTTTTTGGTGACCATATAACTATATTATAATTATAAATTTTTGTTTCTTATATTAAAATTCTTCTTTAAATCATTAACAGTGTTTGTGGGATTGATATGTAAAGTGTTCAGCTTCTGTGCAGAGCTTGGATTTTTTTTTTTTTTTACCTAATTTTGGAATCGACTGCTGGAATAAATTCCTGAAAATGGTGGCTGTACACTTCACTAGTCATACTAATAAATTCCATTCTCCGAAGATCATAACCTCTTTCTTATGATGACATTTTTTTTTTTTTTTCTGTATTTTTTTTTTTTTTTGTATGGGTCTTGTCCCAAAATACACTTCCTCCCTCCCCAAACACCTTTCCCAAACATTTTCTACCATTTGATGATAGGAACCATCTTAAAGGTGTATTCAACCATGAGCTATCAATTATTGTCCTGTTGCTCCCTAAATGTTGGAGCAAACACTATTTTCACTGCTGGGCCAAACAACTTTGGCCAACAAATATCAGTAGCCAGAATATGATGTTTCTAAAAGCAACAAGATATTAAAATAGACCAACCAAGGTTCTCATTTCCAGATGCAGTACCTCCCCACTTAAATTCTCAATCCAATCATTCCTCAGTACTTGCTGTAGATGGGCACAGCTATACAAGCAAGCCCAAAACAATCCCAGGCAACTCGTTTTTCTCTCTTATTGTGGTGTTAGTCTCCTTGAAGTTTATTGTTCTGGGAGAGAACAAATGTCAGTGACACTGATATAGTTTATGTGTACATAATTATAATATATATCAATCTGTTCGGTAACAGGTCTGTAATGTACGTATGTGTGTGTGCATGTTAGTTGTCCTAAAAAAAAAAAAAAAACACTTGGTGTACATTTATGTAAGAGTGTGAGAAACTAAAGCCTTAAAAATATTTTGGTGTTTCTACAACTGGAGTGGATATCATTTGGTTTAAGCTGTCCACCAATTTTTTTTTTTTTTTTTTTTTTTTAAAGCGGTACAGTATACTGTGGGCATATTGTATATAGATCTTGCTTATAATATATAACAGTATCTGAAATTTTCCTACTTTATTAGAAGGCTTTTTTTAACTTTCTTTTATAATTTTGTTAATACAGAATATTTAAGCATCATTGTAATAATTTTTTTTTTTTTTTTGAACTCCTTACCAAATCAGTTTATAAATTGAATTCTCTCTTAAGCCCTTATCTTATAATTTAACAGTATATAGTATAAGGATTATGGAAATGTTTTTTTTTTTTTTTGGTTTTTTAACTAGATTTTTGGGTTAAAATAAATACACACACCATAACCTGAATTAAAGCATAAGTTGTGATGATCTAAAATGACTAAAATATATGAAAAATGGCAATACATGGAATAATTTATTAAAAAAAAAAAACTTCTTATACATACATTTTTTTATATATATATATATATATATATATATAATGTATAAAATATTTCTCAGTGTTATCCAAATATTAATCTATGCCCAGGCTTTTTCCAAATATCACCTTTCCTAACAGAATTATTACTCTCCCAAGCAAACATACACAACTTAATCAAGAAATCAAAAGAAAATGATTGAATCCATCAACACAACAATAAAAACAGTATTTACACACCTGAAAGTACTTGACGTAATTTTCAGTTGACAATATGAATATAATAGCGTTTCCTAAATTCTTCCAGTTCCTAAGGACATTTTCTTTTGTTATTAATCGTTAATTTGTTTTATAAATTCATTTTGTTTTTTTGCCTTGAAAAAGTCCATATTGGACAAAACGCGTCGGCTAATATTACAGTTTTCCTATTGTCTTTTACATTTTATATATATATATATATATACACACACACACACACACACAGAGGGCGGCAATAAAGTCAGTATGCAGTTACTTAAAATAATTTAGACAAAGCAATTAATAAACATTCAAGAAATTTATTATTAAAATGGTTCTGGTTAATAACAATAAAATGCTATGGTAAACAATAGTAAATTACATACCAATACTGTTCGAACTGCAAGCCACCTGCTTCAGTGCTTTGCTTTTTTTATTATAAGTAACAGTATAGTGACTTTATTGCCACCTTATATATATATATATATATATATATATATATATATATATATATATATATATATCTCTTCAAATTTACCTTTTATATTTAAGTTTCCACTGTTTCTCTACCCATTTTCAGTTTGTTGTAGCCCCATTTATACAAATATAACTTCATAGAATTATTTAGATAGTTTGATGACATATTCAAGATAAACATTGACTTTTGTAGAATTCCATCTTTAGTCATAATGCCATTAACTTGAGGAGGCCAGCATCAGGTTTTTCATTTACAGTAGCTTGAGAAATTAAAATAAAATCTCTCTCTCATATATATATATATATATATATATATATATATATAAATATATATATATGGGGAAAAATATGTGATAAAGTAAAAAAAAAAGTTTTTTTGTGACGCATTTCATCCTTTACCACAATTTTGATAAAAAAAATGGTACTCTGCTCAATGGAGAATACAATTTGGTATAACAAAAATGTCTAGAGAGGACCTTGATTGCCTGGTCATCTGCAGTGAATTTGCACCCTGGCTCTTAACATTTCACCATTCCTGGCAGGACTTCTATTATCACTGTGTGGAATATCTGCTAACAATATTGATAGTAAGAAAAAGAATCTAAATGAAATCAGCAAGAAAAAAAAAGAAATTTTTATTTAAAATTCCCAGCATCCCTCATTTGTGCACATGTGCAGTCGCACCAACACAACAAATTTAATCCAATAAAGTCCTAAAGGACGAAATGCGTCACAAGAAAACTTTTTCTACATTTGTCATATATATATATATATATATATATATATATATATATATCTCCTTTGGTGTAAGAAAAACAGTGCTCAGTGCTAAATAACATAGCTGTTAAGTATATATTAATAAATATACATAATAGCCCACATTGACAGTATAACTTGGTACTAATGATTGCATTTAGCATGAAACTCTGAGTAGTCCTGTTGACATGGGGTATTATATATATTTATTAATAATTATATATATATAAAATGCCTATTTAATCTTTATAAATCACAGAATACAAAGCTTGAAACAAAATTTCTTTATTCAATGATCATAAATGCCTTATTCTTTTTCTTTCTTTTTCTCTCTTTCTTTCTCTCTCTTTTTCTTTCTTTCTCTTCTCCTTCTCTGTAAACCTGTTATCACAATATAATAAAAGAGGTAACACCAGCATAAAAAGATCAAACTATTTTCTATAAATTATCATCCTCTTATAATATGTCACTTTTCTTTTTATCCTTTAGTATGCAGGTTATAGATGAAACCTTGAACCTTCACTTAGGATAGTTTGCTCATGTTATCGCAATGAATACCATTCTCATTGCTGGGCTAATTTTGTTCATAAAATATCTAATCAGCATAGATTATTTCTGAAAACAAGTGTTGTCATAGACCAAAGCAAGTTTCTAACAATTTGGCAAGTGTTTACTTTGTAATTTATATAAAATTATTTATATTCAATTAATAAAAGTTCAAATAACTTATCTTTTGACCAAATCAAAGTTTCATAGATACGAATCTTACCCTAAAGAGCAGTGTATCTGTGAAACTTTGAAGTCTGTCAAAAGATAAGTCATTTGAATCTTTATTAATAAACTATTGACACAAGTTCGTTTTATTGAGCACTTGACAAGAATTCTGATTACCTTAAAATATGTTAAATTCTGGTAATTATATTTATTTTGAGAGGTGTTATTTGTTTTATTAAAACTATTTATATTAATGTTAGCTTTTATAACCCTTTTAGTTGACATGTTCTGATTTTTTTTTAATTATGCTGAAATGTTCTTCAAAATTTTTTTTCTTTACAACTAAAGATGAGTTGTTGCAATATCTGACCTGAAATTGTGCATGTATGTGCTGTCCACAACTCATAGGAATAATAATTTTGTTTTTATTTCTGGCTTGATTTTATGTGAAACATCATTGAAGTCTTAATTTTTTATATGTAATGATTAAAATATAATGTTCTTTTCTGTATTCTCAGAAAATGTTTTATTTAGATGTTATTGATTTTAAAAAAAATGCCATTTTCTTACAAAAAAAAAAAACAATTGTCAAAATTTTATTTATTTTCTTTTTTTTAAATTAGATGAAGACATTTTTTACTAAGTTGTTATTTCATGGTAACTCTAAATTTTAATGCGCTTGTGTATTTGAAATAGAAACAAATAATTTATTTTCTTTCTATTTTCAATCATCTTCAAAATGATTGGCTATATCACTTAATAATATTAAATCTTGTTCAACAACACAATTTTAATAGAATAGAATTTAATAATATTCAGGATGAGGAGTTAGTTTCATAAATTTGCTATTCCAACAGATATAATAACTGCAAAGAGAACAGAAAATGTTTCGGAAATTATTTGGGCAAGTGTTTTCAAATATATTGTCAAATTTGAGGACCTCCCCTCCCCCACACCTCTACAAAAAAAAAATGATGAATATCATTGTTCAGCTAATTCATAGAATGAGGAAAATATTTAAAAACTACAGACAACAAATTATTAATAATTTAAAAACTGCATATATATTGGATATATTTATGTATATACAGTTGCCAGTGAATGGATGGCTCAATGTGCATGCATCTATTTAAAGGGAGACAATCAATCTAATAATTAGCAGAATAAGAACATCAGAATGGCATTTATAGACAGAATATATATATATATATATATATATATATATATATATAAGAATAAGTAGAATTGAAAAAATAAAAATTATAGCATTGGAGTTTGATTATATTCACACACACACACACACACACACACACACCCATGATAATTTTTGTAAGAAAGGAATTTTGTATGCATATGTGTTTGTGGCCTTGATAAGATTTAACTTTGTAAATAGGTATTTTTAAACTAGTTGCAATGTTTTGAACTACTCCATGCATACCTGCACATATACATACACACACACACACTTGCATATATGTATATAAAACTGGACACTGGTGTCAACGGCAAATGGCAACAATCCGTCGCATGATGGAATGTAATCTTCAGGCCATGTCGTAAAAACATAGCCTGAAGATTGTGTTTAAGCATAAAACAGACTGCTGACACTTGGTGTTGACTTCAGTGTTCACTTTTATATTTACATATGCTCTATCTCTAATATTGAGCACTTTTACTCATAAATATAGCATACTTTAAAACTATGTTTTTATCACACACACACACACACACACACACACACACACACACACACACACACACACACACCCTCATATGCTTACATATAGTTTTTTTTTTTCTTCTTCACTTATACAAAGACATACAGGATATAATAATAATAACAGCAAAGAAAAGAAAATTTGTATATATATCCATATTGTGTGGTTGTCACGATAAATTCCAGTATTAGCTGTCAAAATAAAAATTCAGTATTAATTATAGGTTTATAAAAGAAGTTAAAAATAAAAACAAGTTATAGATTTTTACAAAATCTTATATTAAAATACTGGATTTTAATATAAGTTTCTAACTGTAACCCATTAATGCTAACCGACCCCCCAAAAATGGGCCATTGTGTATTAATAGGTTAGAATTTGTATAGATAACTTTAGTTACAAATGAGGAACAATTTATGTCTGCAAAGGCATCTCTATAAATTCTGTTCCGCTGAAAGCATCAGTTTATTAACAAAATGAAAACTTGTGATTTCACACAGGCATTGTGAAAATCATTTGGTCAACAATAGTAAGTTTTACTCAAGTGCAGTGTATCTTTCTCTGTAAAGAGTTGATAGTTTGTAAATTACAAATGACTCAATCTCTCTCTAGAAATATCTGTATATGTTGCTATATATGCAGAGAAATCAATCATGCTGAGAAATCCATTAATTAGTATCATTAATGGATTTGATAGATCCTTAATTCTTGGGATTGTGTGTTTGGGGGGGGCGTTTGAAGCTGCCATTGTTGAAATTGTTCCAAAATAGATCTTATTTTCATTCAACTGTAATTCAACCAGTAATATTTATTAATAATGCTATATTTTGAGATCAGGATATAAAACATATGTAATAATTTGAACCTGAATTTTTATTTTTTTATTATTTTTTTTTAAATGATTATCCTGTTTTGGTGACTCTGCTCACCTTCCTCATCAGCTATCTGTCACTTTTGATAACTGTACAAGATTGTCAAATTGATTCTAGGTAATAAATAGTTATTATCTCTATCAAAATGTTCCTTGTGACATTTCCAGATGGTTATGGACACCTAGTGTAATGTCAAAGAGTAAACAAAATCATTATGATTAAAGCAACAAAAACAAAGAAATATCTTAGAATGTATCTGTATCCAAGTGTATCACTGATTTTCTTTTCTTGGCACTCTTGCTTTCAGCACTATCTCATATTTTCAGATTGCTTCTTTGCCAGACCAACATGGGGGACATCTTAATAATTCAATAATGAATTTTTGATCCCTGGTTTCTTTGTATCTTACAACTTTAAAGGATTAGAAGCTTAAATTAAGCAACTATTTCTTCTATTAAATTCTTTGATCAGTATTTCAACAGGCCCGCCACAATTTACGATATGTTTTATGAAAAGAAAGCAATACATATTCCTTTCAGATTACTCTTTTCTTCAGCGTCTGGGTTGGATAACAAATGTACAGTTTAGTAATGAAGCCTGCTTGATACACGTTATTCTTACATTATTTTTTAGCTCTCAGATAGACTGAACTGTTATCCAGAATTAGCTTCTTGCAGTTCTAGGCTACCAAATGTGTGTTTATAAATTTGTCTGGATTAAAAGAGGTGCCAAATCAGCAGTTGCCAAGAAATTGGTGGTCTACTTGTATATTACAAAGAACACATTGCTTCAGAGACAAAATTTGGTCTAATTTGTTTGGTTTGGTTTTGGCTATTCAACTTGAGAAATCTATTTTTCTGAAAAATTGTTTTAGATGTATTGTATGCAAATTAGATAGACAAGTATAAATAGAGAACAACTGGCAAACATAGGGTGGCTATGCAGGACACTGAGAACTGTACTACGACTACTACTACTCAGAGTGATATGCAAAACATAACAGGAGAAAAATTTAGTAAATTTCAACTGAAAGCATTACAGGTTTGAGCAGCCAGTACTACTATCAATGAATGATGAATGCTTCCTTATAAGGAAACGGCTAATATTGCCATTATTTGTTTACATTTAATATTTACTTCTTTAAGACTGATATGTTTTTTCCTATCTTTGATTATCTGATTGCAATTCAGTTCTGTAAAGAATTAGTTTTGGTCTTTTTGGACATGGCTGGAAATGAAATTGTCTTTAACAGAGGAAAGCATTTTCCCAATTAATGTGTAAAGAAATTAACTTCTCTTGTGTTTTATATCTGCAGTAGTCAATTCCATTCAAGACAAATATGTTGCCATGTTTTCTTACAGGTATTCAAATATGATCATCATTAAAAGATCATTTTTTCTCTTTCTTTTTTTTTTTTTTTTTTGTTGTCTTTTTCTATTCTTTACTCTTTCTGAATACTGTCTGCTTTTTATACTTTTTCTGTTTTTTTTTTTTTGTTTCAACTACTTTTTTCTTTTTTTTAGCAAAATGTACAAATTTTTTTTCTTTTTACACAATTTTTTTTTCTTTTAACTAACAGTCTTTATTTTCTCTCTATTTTCTCCTTTTTTTAACTTCTTATTCTTGCATTCTTTTCTCTCTTTCCTTCTCTCTCCTACCCTCTTTCTCTTCATCTATTTCTCTTTCTTTGCCTCTTTATCCCTTTCAATCTCTCCATCTTTTTCATTGTCTCTTTCTTTTTCCAAATTCTTCCCCTCACTCTTAAATATTTCTTTCTCTCCTGCATCTCTTCCTTCTTTTATCTCTCTCTCTCTCTCTCTCTCATCTCATCATTTACCTGAGCTCCTCACAAGGCCAGATTTTAACATTTACATGGGGTTGGATTGCTGTCTACTTTTCCCCCAGACAAGGCTCTGCCCATAGGCACAGCCTCGTCTGAGTCCCTCTCTACCCGAAAGTAGAGTCTGACAAGCTGAGCTTTGCTACACCCCCCCACCATATCTCTGTGTCCAAACAATCCCAATTTGATGGCATCTTCTACTGAATGGTAAAATCATGTTTGATGTTAGCCTAACAATTTATTCTTGATACTTAGAGTGAAAAAAAGTCATAGTTTAACATTCTTAGACATTAAAGGCATGAGAGCCAATGGTAAACCACCCTACAGAACTTGTGCAGATAGCAGAACAAAAACTGGAAAGAATAATAAAGAGACAAAGATTACTTAGATCTAGGAAGTTGTAGAGAGCCATGATCTCCCATGTCTTGAAAAGACATGGTATATACAAGAACAATAATCTATTCAAATTTTGGGTAGCACCACATGTCTTTCTTTATATATAATAAAATCTAAATGAATTGCTTACCCATTCAGATCCCTTGAGTTCTGTTTTTTTATGTAAATAAGAACATTGTGCATAATTAAATCACTGGGGAGTGGTTCTCATTTCAGAGGAGAGTCGTCTTCTTTCTGCAAATCTTTCAAAGTTAATCATCTATAAATTTAAGACTAAAAAGAAGTAAGCCTCTGTTAGATGAAAGACATAGAAATAATTGTTTCCCATTAAAGCAAAGCATTTGAGCAAATTTATTACTCCCTCCAGTCACTTCATACTAATTTCCTCGAGAAAGTCACAAATCTATTTTTTCCATTGCTAGTTATCTTTACAAAAGGCCTTCTATGATAAGAGTCTGAAATGAGAGTTGAGAAAAGAAGGAAGTGCATACATGAACACTTAAGCAAATTATTTGTAATTATCTGTCCTGACAGTTGCACCAATAAGATGATATACAGACACACTTATGTTATTCTATATTGTGTGTGTGTATATATATATATATTTTAAGGTAGGCTAAATTTATGGGATAAAGTGCTCAACATCAAAGATAGTGTGTGTGTGTGTATATATATATATATATATATATATATATATATAGTACTATTCAAAAGTTTGAGGCAATCCTTGGTATTTTTTTTAAATTGGCCTCAAAAGTAGTTTTGTACTTTAAATAAGAGAAAATTATTATACTTGATTTAAAAAAAAAGTGATATATGATTTTTTTTATTACAAATTTTATTATGACAAAAAGAAAAAAGCATTTTATGATCAAATTTTTTTTGTCAATATCTCGTCCTTTAGTTTTGATTACTGCAGAATAAATTTTCGGCATTCATTGCAAAAGTTTCTCAAAGTATAAATTTGATAATTGATTCCATTTTTTTTTTTTTTTTTTTTTTTTTCATCTTTATTTTTTCTACACTTCATAAGGTGTATGGTATCATTAGGTGTTTAACAAATACAAATGTCCCTGAGTATGCATCTGCATGAGTGAGTGATGATCCACTGTAGCAGACAGATGTGCTTGGAAAACAAGTAGCCAGCCATATATATAGTTTTCTATTTGGGCAGCAATCTCTAATACAGGTTTCATTGAAAATGACTAACAAGCCACTTTTTTTTCTTGTATGTGAACAAGAAATTTGGCGGGCGGGGGTAACTCAGTGTGTGTAGAAATTGTTCAAATGATTGTTCCAAGTGGTTTAAGCTAATTTATCGTCCGTTTTTCAAGGAAAAGAAATCTCTTTTTCACACATGAGGAAAAATACAATAAATAACTTAGCAAAAGTACCTTGTTAGTAATTTTCAATGAATGAATGAAAATACATTATATATATATATATATATATATATATATGTGATTAATATGAGTAAAGTTTGTCACTTAGTTGATTGATGTTACTTCTAGCATACTGACGTGAGAGTTTCATAGGCGGACATATCCATCCACTCTTCAGCGGGTAAGATAATATCAATCAGCTAAGTGACAAACTTTTACTTATTAATCCTATTAATGCCCTATCTTTGATATCGAGCACTTTATTGCAAAGACTGCTTGCCTTAAATGCCTTCTCAATATCCCATTCATACTATCTTTGACATTACTATATATATATATATATATATATATGAATGAATGAAGAAATATAGTTTTAAGGCATGCTATATTTATGGGATAAAGGGCTCAATATCAGAGATAGAGCATATGTAAATATAAAAGTGAACACTGAAGTCAACACTCAGAGGCGACATATGCTCTATCTCTGATATTGAGCACTTTATCCCATAAATATAGCATGCCTTAAAACTATATTTCTTCATTCATATATATATATATATATATATATATATATATATATGAGAGAGAGAGAAAAAACGGACAAGGTATATCTATTAAGGCTTTTGGAGAGTTTCTCCTGGTGTTGAATAAATTGTTTGGTATCAGATAGAAACTTGTAAAGGAACTTGCTGAAATTATCTGTAATGTTCTGAGCAATTGCAACCATTGTTGGGAGGTAACCAGTGGAATATTTATATTGTTAATGGTCTGGTCTATTTAATAAAATGTCTAAATGAAGATTTGCTGCCTAAATAGATTGTTTAAAATAAGATAATATATAATAACAAATATTGAACTCGAGTATTGGCCTTCATATGAATTTTTTTATGTTTGGAATATGTATAATTGTGGATAATATCAGGTTTTGTCATTTTTGGTCATCAATATTCCAGTTGTTCCATGAGACTAAGCAGGTTTTCCCCATACATGGATAAGGAAAACTGACTCTATACCCATTTTCTCTTTGAACTGAGCTGACAGGTTTTGTGCATTACAACAAAGCAAGATACTGGCTATATATATATATATATATATATATATATATATATATATATATATATGGTCTTTCCCAAACCCTCAAAAAGTTCTGTATTCTACTTTGAATTGATTTTTTTTCTTATTAAAACTTTGGCTGAGTTGTTTTTTGCTTTTTGTATTTTTTTTTTTTTTTTTTTTTTTTATTATATACAAGATTTTGCTGCTGTAATATTGTAATTGACTTGCTTCTTTGTTTTTTGGAGTTTTGACATGTGGCCATGACAGGTTGGACTTTTAGAATACCTTGAAGGCCTGGAGATAACTCTCAATGTTTTGTGTTTAAAGTGTGATGTAAGTTGCAGTAAGCAACTAACAAAATTAAGATGAAAGTAAACACAAGTCAAAATTAATAATAATAAGTAAAGCGAGTTGTTTGCTTTTTTTTTTTGTGCTTTTTCTTGATGTCTCATTGTTTGCAAATTTTGTTCAAAGCTTTTTAACAGAAGGGAAACTTTTTTTTCATAAAATTACAAAAGATCCCACGAGACAAAAAAGAAATTTTGATGTTTGATCATTTGGTGAGATTTTGAGAAATTGACAAAATAAGTACTTTTCAGCATCTCTCTCTCATCTTTCTCTCTTTCTCTCTCTCCATCTTTCTCTCTCTCTCTCTTACAATATGGTTCATATTTATAGGACCAGTTGAACGTTCAATTTATTAATATTGAATTTAGCTGATTTGGCACAACGTTTTATTGTATACATATGTTATGAGAAGAAAAATTCTGCAAGTAACTATTTTGAAAACTCCTTTTTTTTAAATTAAAAAAAAAAAAAAAAAAAGACCTAAAATGGCTGCTGCAAAATTATAAGACCAGTAACAGAATATCAAATAAATCTTTATTTTTTTTTAAGTAACTTTAAACACCTCCCAGATGATAAAATAAGCGGGAAAAAAATGCATTCTGGTAAGATCTCTCAATTCTCGCAAATGATCATTGTCTATAGAAGCCCATACATCCTTTTATATAATTGTTCAATTCTTTGGTTGAATGTTATTGATTCCCTTGTACAAGTAAGGTTCTTTATTGGATTGAGATTGGGAGACACTGTTGGCCATTGTGCTTTATTCCCAATAGATAGGAGCATTTTTATTGTTGAAACTTCCAGTTGGCACCAGTAATTTCTTAAGGAAGAAAAAGCACCAAATAAAAGAATTTGATATCTGGCAGTATTAAGCTGACTACTGATAAAAGCTGTCGGTGTTTTCCCAAGTAATTACACTTCCATCACCTTGAAGACGGTGAAAGAACACCATGTCCTCTTTGCATAAATCATGCCAAAAGGTTCATCCAAAATGAACTTTTTTTTCATCTGACCACACTACAGTTTCCATTCTTTCTTCCACGTTATGTGTTCTTTTGCACAATTCATTCATTGTTGCTTCTGGAATCTTGTAAGACATGATGCTTGTTTTGGCCTTGAGAATCTTAGCTTAAGGGAATTTTTTTTCTATCTACACTCAGATAATTGAGATGCATCAAGTTATGAAGAATATTGAATCATTGCTGCATATGATGTCAGTTGCTGGCTGCTCTTATATCTGTCACCGTTAACAACTTCTTTCTTCCAGAATTTCTCTCTACCCTACAAGAGTCTTGATTTGCCAAATGTTGGTAACCACAGTCTTTTAATTCTTAAGTTGAGATGCCATTTCTTGATGAATCAACCTTTCTTTAGCATGATAATGTCTTCTTTTTTTTTTTTTCAAACACAGACAGCTGTTTACCAAATGGCATAGCTGATAACTTGTTAGATAAAAGATAACAACTAAATTTATGTAATACAAACTAACAAACATGAAGGGAATTTTTCTACTATTGGATCATTTATGTAAAATTGCATTGGTGTGACCAATGATTCCAGAGGAACCTTTTCTAAACTTCCCTTTATAAGAAGAGTTTAATTTCTTTCACATTTT
This sequence comes from Acanthosepion pharaonis, assembly GCA_903632075.3. Classification (NCBI taxonomy): domain Eukaryota; kingdom Metazoa; phylum Mollusca; class Cephalopoda; order Sepiida; family Sepiidae; genus Acanthosepion; species Acanthosepion pharaonis. Next base: position 866,171 of record CAHIKZ030000587.1, on the reverse strand, counting down.
TAGCACAAGTTTCATTATTTTATTGTGTTTTATAATGTAGTCTTGTATTTTGACATCACTAATCAGACACCCCCCCTCAAAAAAAACGTTTCTCAAATCTGTTGCCTACACACACACACATACATATATAATTTAGATATTTTAAGACATTTTTTATGTTTATACGTTCTTTTTATAGATACAAATATTTAAGTAAATTCTCTGTTTAATAAACAGTATTAACAACATTTACTGGCCTGAATGTCCGAGAAATTTTCGTACAGGAAATGAACCTGTATCCCATATGAAACCATCATTACAGCCTGACGAGCTTTTACCGATTTCACCACAGGAGCGTTTTGGTTAGCAAGGTCGATTTTACTGTTTTTAAGCCACAATTCTCTATGATTTTCTCTCATACCTTCATATCTGTGATAAAAGCACGTCAGGCTATATGATGGTTCCGTATAGGATACAGGTTCGATTCCTGTCAGAGAACACATATTTTCTATGAAAATTTCTCGGACATTCAGGCCAGTAAATGTTGTTAATACTGTTTATTATAAACAGAGCATTTACTTAAATATTTGTATCTATAAAAAGAACATCTAAACATAAAAAATGTCTTAAGATAATTGTCAGATTTTGTTCATTTCATAATTTAGATAGCATATCTTCATTCAAGCATGTTTGGTTGAATAATCTACACATTATGTCTATTTTATTTTAATCCTCTCAAATGTTTTAAAATGTTTAAATTGTAATTCTTTAAAAAAAAATTACAATATAAATTAAGTTACCTCCCTTGATAATGTTAACGTGATTCATAAAAAAATTCACAACTATCTATTACATTAGTTTTTGTCTTAGCAATTCACCCCTGAAGATGAGATTAAAAGAATTTGGGGAAAAATGAAAGGAATGAGAAAATCTATGGCATCTTCCTTAATAAGTTTAATGGCAACATTAAGAAATTGGTCTGTGAATTTGAAAGGATTAAAATAAAATAGATTATTCAACCAAATGCACACGTATATATATATATATATATATATATATATATATATATATATATATGAAAATAAAATTCAGCAACAATAAAAAAAATATTTACTCAATTTTGTTTATTCAGCATTAAATTTCATCAGTTAGCATCTTTACTAGTTTACCTTGACTTTCACAGCAATCCTTACAGATATTTTTTGAGCATTCTTATATTTAAAAATTTTGAAAACCTAACAATATTTTTACTTATTTTTGCAAAACAAAATTCTTTCATTTACCTTGAAAAAGTCCATCAGTGGATGAAATGCCTTTGGTAAAGAAGTTTTTTATTTGTCGTTTCACTACAGCAACGTCCACTCAGCATAATTGCAGTATAAACCACAGGTGGCCTGTGCAGGTGTTAAACAAGCACAAATGTCCCTGAGCGACAGGTATTGGCTAGCTGCCTTAGCAGACAGGTGTGCTCAGAAAGGAGTTGCCAGCCATTTATTTATATATATTTACTTAATCAAGTAAGCATTAAAATTAATTATTTATATAAAAAATGAAATACTATTTTCCTAATTCAAGAAAAGACTAGCAAAAAATGGCAACTTGTCTTAAAAAAAAAAAAATGGAAGTCAAATGGTAACAATTGAAAGAAAATAGGTAAAAGAAAAAAAAAAAAGAGAGTAACAGTTAAGGAGTGACTGGGGAGGGGTGATAAAAAGGACAAATAATGACAATATTCTACACATCCATGCAGGTGCCGCATGAGTGAATGCATACATACACTATAAAAAAAAAAAAAAAACTTGAACCAATGACATCTCTATCTATAAAAGGCAGGATGTGTGTGTGTGTGTGTGTGTGTGTGTAACGAATGCATAGCCTTCAATTTTCAACGGGTTTGCACCAAAATTTGCATGCTCCAAGTTAGCGGGAAGGCCAAGACCGACTTAGCATTTCCCAACTCCCATCGATAGTGGAAATAATTGATTTTTTTTTCATGCTTCTGCGACAGTTTTCATGTAGTTTGCGGCCATTTTCTACTGGCCAGAGTGAGAGCCTATAGCTGGCTGCCAGGAGTAGGCAGGAAGATTCTATTGGCCACTGTGAGAGCCAACAGCTGACTGACACGAATGTTAACTAGCATGCAAAAAAAATCGATAGCTGCATTCATCACAAGTGGGAAAAATTTAAATCTGCATGGCACTTTACTCCAATTGGCTCACTCGCTTGCTTAAACTTAACGTTGATTCTGATTCCGCAGAACTGGGTTGAGTGTGAAAAAGTATTTGTTGTTAACATTCTTTTTGCATTCGGTTTTTCCAGTTATGAGTCCTTTTTTAAAGCTGATCGTTTTGTGTTCATTTTGTTTAGTCCTTTTTTCATAACAGATTTAATGTTTAGTATAGAGCTTAGAAAAAATTCAGTGTGAGATAGGCAAGAAGTAAGGCATGTAGCAACATCAGCATGGCAAAGGGCACTCATTTAAAGGCAAGGAAGGGCAAAAATATTTAAGTCAAGTGATAGGGATTGCTGTATGAGTCGTACGATTTTTGAATCAAGCACGGGCAACACCGGGCCATGCTGCTAGTGTATATATAAAAAAGAAAAATCAGGAAGTATAAGCAGTCAATTGCTGATATCCCCTGATGAGTAGATGGAGTAATTCCTGCAGTATCTATCTATCTATCTATCTATCTATCTATCTATCTATCTATCTATCTATCTATCTATCTATATAAAAGTCTGGAGTTGGAATGCTGATGGTAACATCAATCGGCTAAGTGCCAAACCTTTTACTTATATTAATTCTCTCTCGTGTGTGTGTGTGTGTTTAATAATGGACTCTCCCATCGGTTTTGACGTATGAGGATCTGACAACTTAATTGATTCAGTTATGAAATTTTGTGCGATAATCTTAAGTGGCACAAAGGAGGCCGCATATGGAACAAGAGTAAGGATTGTGGGATGAGATCACTGTTAGATTGGCTGACTTTTTAGATCTTGCTCTCACTTGAAGATGATTCAGACAAACAGATTGAAAATTGCAGAGTCCACTAAAACACATTGATCTCCATTCTACCCGCTCCAAGGCTAAGCACTCAAGGGTGTTATATGGTATATTGACAGTGTGTGTGTTTGCGTATATATATATATATATATATATATATATATATATAGATTGTAGTAAAAATAAGAACTAATGCAACAGAAATTTATAAAAACAAGGATCTTTTCATTCATAACAGGTTTGGGGTTTTTGTATATTATTTGAATTGTTCGCGATGATGGATTTCTCGCCAATGAAATCATTAACCTTTGTATTTGTTTTTGTATGAATAATTCATGAATATATATATATAATATGTGTGTGTGTGAAAATATATAGAAAATAGGAAGGAACTAGTTAGGTAAATAATCCAAAGTCCCTTAGTATTTTAGTTATTATTTTTAAAAAATAGTGATCGATACAAAAGTAGAGCATAAATATAATTATTTATTTAAAAATATGATTCCAAAAAAAAAAGAAAAACTATTATTCAATATTGACAAGGCTAGAACATGTAAAGCTTGGGATGACCCATGCCCTTTTTGCCTCCATGAAAAATTGCACATTATTAAACTTCTAAATAATAATAATCTATTAAATAATAGACACGAGTTAACGGTTTTTTGTAGACATCATCAGATTTTTGGTTTGAATTATTAGATTAAAAAAAAAAAATTTATAATTACTTGTTTAACAAATAGCCCAATCATCAGATTCATAGTAGGAATAATTAACTACAAACATGCATACAACATAACACACTTCATAATCCATAGCCGAAAGTAGTAGTTTAAATACCTTACATAAAAGATAACCCCTTTATGAAGTCGCAAAAAAACAAACGCGTTACGGAAAGTTTTTCTTTTTTATATGCACAATTCCCTTTCATAATAAAATAAAATAAATAAATAAATAAATCTCCATAGACAAGCAAACTAGACGAAGGTTAATACATCTTCCGTTTCATTTTTAGACACCCCCACCTTTCCCCGACTTGACATCTTGAAAGTATCTCTATACCGCTACTTATTATAAACACCCTACACTCGCCTGCCCAATTTAAACAATTCGCCTAGCTGTTACCATGGAGATTTTGATTTCAATTTTAAAACAAGTAAATTTCAGATATATGTTATTCCAACAAAAATTTCGCTTTGAAGATGGAACGGAGCCCATTTTAATTTAAACTCAATTTAATTTAAAGGATTATATTGAAGTTTTCGGCTCTTGTTTTGAAACATAAGACCTCTTATGTAGCGATTTGGAATCATATTTTTAAATAAATAATTATATATATATATATATATATATATATAAGAAAAGGATTATAAATATAATATAGATAATAAAAATGTTTACCTGCCTCTATACAGAGTTGAAGGAAACTACAAAACCTCCTACAACCGGTGATGAAGGAAAGCAAGAAGAAAGGACTAAACATTAATTGCAAAAAGACTTCATGCATGGTTGTTAGAAGGAACAGAGTACAACATGCAAATTACACAATGGGGATATTGAAATCAAACAAGTACAATTTAAATATCTGGGAAGAGTTTTAACAGAGGATGGAAAGTGCAACATGGAAATACAAAAGTGCATTGGGATAGCTTCCAAAAGCTAAGTAAAGTATTAAGAAACGGGAAGATTTTGTTAGAAACAAAGGGAGTACTGATCAGTCCTACTATATGGTAGCAAATGCTGGACAATTTCCTCATGGATGAAGAGAAGGATGAAACAACAAAAATGTAGTTCTGCAGAAGGATGCTGAGAATTCCATGGACTGAACACTTGAACAACAATGAAATTCTAAAAACAATGGAAACAAAAAAAGGACATTTATACTAAACATCAAGATGAGAACTGAAATTGTCTAGGGCACATAATGTGGAAAGGATACCCTCACAGGCAAGAGGGGCAGAGGAAAACAACACATACCTGGCAAGCTTGAGTGCATCGATGGCAGAGCAGGGTTTGGGTGAGATAGCCAAGAGAAAATTTATTAAGACCTACAAAGAACAGGAAGCTGTGGTGAACCATGATCACCGACATCCTGAAGGGACCTAGCATATAGAAGAAAACTGAGTTGATTTTATGTCAACATTTAAATTTGTTTTTTATTACATTTATGGCCTATCTCTAGATATTGAGCAATACAATTCCAAAGATGGCTTGCCTTAATGTTTTCTTCCAGAAATACTTGGGTTGAATGTTTTTTTACATCAAATACAATGTTTGTTATATATATATATATATATATATATATATATATACAGGATGTCCATAAATTTCGTGTGCACTTTTAAAAATTTATAACTTTATTTGTATTTGCGATAGAAATAATTTGTAAAAAGGCTTAGAAAGAAGTAAATCTATATTTTTTAATGTTTTATTGAAATTTTATTTAAGTTTCCACATGTCCTCTATCTTTAGCAATACAAAGGGTAATACGATTTTGCACTTCATGGAAAACATTTGCCAACTGATTTACAGTAATGCCTGAAATTGCATTAGTTATAAGTTCATGTGCACTTTAAAAAATTTATAACTTTATTTGTATTTGCGATAGAAATAATCTGTAAAAAATGTTATAAAGTTTAATGTACCTAGTTTTAAGTATAGCTAAAATAACTAATTGACATTAAATTTAAATTTTTGAAGATCAAAGTTGACTAGAAAGAACAAGGCCAGAGAAGAGTTCCACAAGCAAAAAGTACGATAGAAGAAACTGTTAGCATAGAACTTACGGTTACATCGAGAGATTTCAGTTGTAAAATGATGAGACCTAATTGCCAATCTAGTACTGTGCTTAAATCCATAAAGTTCAGGTACCAAAGAGGAATGCTCATCAGAACAATTACCATGAAAATATTTATCGGAAAGGCACAGAGAAGCTATGTTATGGCGGGAAAGTGATTGAAGCCAATATGCCAGGCCAGGACTTGTAACATTGCAGATTCTTCTTTGGATTTTTATCAAGAATCTCTAAATACACAGAAGAAGCATCAGACCAGATGTGGCAGCAATATTGAAGGCATGGATGAATGGTAAATGTGTAAGAGAGAAAAACTGGAACAACTTTCCTAGCAGCAGACCTAGCAATTGATACAATATAATTTTTCCAGTTTGTGTCAATGGAAAACTTTAACCAAAGAATCAGTCTCCTAGAGGCTAGCATCAGCCATAATGATGGAAGGCAAAAAGGTTCTCTAAGACAATTAAAAAGAGTAGTTTCATTTTGGAGGCATTAAAATTAACAAGCCATTGCTTGCCCCAGTTAACAACAGATTGTAGTTAGAATTCAAGTAGCAGAAAATCCATTATAAAAAAAACAAACTTCTTCAGGCAAAAGGGATATGAGTTCAAGCCTCACTGAGAGTTTCTTTTATTTTTATAATTAGTAATAACTGATTGATTGTTTGAATAGTTTCAGTAAAAAGCAACTAAAATTAATCAGTCGTTGACAATGCTTTATCTAATGATAAGAATTCAAGATAATATTGCTACTAGTACTGCTAGTTTAAATAAAACAACTGAAATTATGGTAATGGTAATATTAGCCATTTCCTTATAAGGAAACTTTTGGCATTCATTGACCGAGCCAGTGCTACTTTCAGTTGAAATTAATAAAACCTTTCTCTTAAAACAATTTTTCAGAAAAATAGGTTTCTCAAGTCTAGTAACTGTTATTGCTCTTTCCAGTATTGATGGGGGTTTCCTTCCTTGCCTTTTGTTTGGGTAGTGTGGAACTTCAACATCTTGATTATATCATTAGTTTCTCTTCCAGTTACGTGTGCTGTCCTTTTTAGTTGTTGCTGCTGTTGAAAATCATCAAGTGATGTGGTTTCTGTTATTTGAAGTTCTTTGTTTGTAACCCTTTAGCACCAGTCCACAAGATTGGAGGAAGGATGGTTCTCACAAAGACCTACAGGCTTCCTTCACTCAAAGAAAGAAATACTAGTCTAAAATTAGTTACAGTTGACAATGCTTTATCTAATGATAATAAAAATTCAAGATAATATTACTACTAATATTACTAGTGTAAATTATGCACGTGAAATTAAGATGGAAAATTTTTTTTTTTTTTTTTTTTATCAATTCACCCCAAACAAGGCGATAATGCCATTAAGACACAAGGAGTTACTGGGAGTAAAAGAAAATGAAAAGACTAAGTGAGGAGAAAGGACAGGATTCAGGAAGACAGACGATGGTGTGGTGATTGATATTGCGTTTAAATTTTTGAAGATTGTAGTTGGCTAGGAAGCAAGAAAGGCTTACAAGCGAGAAAAGAATCTATTAGAATAGAACTTAGTTATATCTAACTAATTCAACAGTTAAATGATGAGACTTAGTTACCAAGTTGATAGTACTCTTAAATTCATGATGTCGAGGAGCACCTCTACATGATGTGATGGTTAACAAGCTTGTCTCGCTAGAACAATTACAACTGAGTAGTTCATTGGGTGTCCCAAACTTTTGGCCTTGTGCCACATCTAAGCTATATTTAGAAAATCACCTTAAATCCATGCAGTCGAGATATCAAGGAAAAGAGCCTATTAAAATAATTACTATGAAAATATGTACAGAAAAGGAGAAACTACATCATGTCAGTGGGAAAGTGATTGAAGTCAAGATACTAGACAAAAATTAATCACAGTTGACAACGCTTTATCTAATGACAATAAAACTTCAAAATAATATTAGAATTAGCAAAAATAAAGCAAGTGAAATTAAGATGAAAGAAATATTAGCAAAAAACAAAATAATGATTTATCTAATAAAAAATAAAGCAAGATAATGTTACTCGAATCCTGTTCTTGGTTCATTTACAAGATAAAAGGATTTTAATGTTAGATTCACAGTTACCATTCAGAGGTTGAAAAAGAAACTTCAACATCAAAAGAGTTTTTCATTTATGTTTGTTAAAGAGACAAATATAGGGTAACCCAAAAAAAAAACGGAAACTTTTTAACAATCCAATAAAACCAAGAGTGATGGAAGAAAAATATTTTATTCATAGTAATTGAAACCTTAAAACATGCCATTTAAGAAACAATGATGGAATTTTCATTTTTTAAAAATTACATCCTGTAGATGGCATCCTCCTTTATGAATGCATTCTTGAAATCTGCTGTTGAGATTCCTCATTGACTGCTGCAACATCTCAGCTGGGATACTGTGAATTTCATCCAGGATTCTAAATGGTGAAATGTTTACTTGCTCAAAGTCACTGTCTTGTAGTGTTGCCACTTGCTCATGTCTGGGAATATGCACTTAAAAAATTCCCGTTTTTTTTGGTCACCCTGTATTTATTCCAGACAAAGTGATTTTGACTGAAGTTGTAGCTTAATACATAACTGCGTAAACTTTTTACAACCTTTAATTAATATCATATACGATTCCTAAATATATCAAACATATTCTTACAAATATTAAACACTTGTAGGCAACAAAAAGATATAGAATCTAAATTATAAAAAAGAAATCTCCAAATATATGTAGCCCTGATAGGTGGGGTGGGTGTAGGGTGCAATAGATAGAGACTCGGATTGAGAAATCAGAGCCAAGTTTGAATTCCAGTTGTATCCATTATATTCACTTACATGCAAAAAACCTGGGGGAAAGCTATGAATCCACATCTCCCCCAGCTATGGGCTAAATAGCAGAGCTCTCTAGATATGGTTGACAACCAGTCTAGGAGAACAACAACTCTGAGTTCAAAACTGATAGAGATACTTTAAGCCAAATCGCTATTAGGTTTCAACTAAAGTGCTTAACTAAAAGAAAAAAAAACTCATTGAGTTGTGCAAGGAAGATATAATGGATCAACCAACAAATGAATGAAAAGACATAAAAACAAAACACGAATGTTATATTTGGAGCTGAAAGATATTTATCAAATAGATTCATTAATTAATAAACACACAAGCCTAATCTTTAATATTCCTGCAAATAGTTTATATTTATTGTAAGCCATCCACAAACAAACACCATTAATATGTAAAATTATAATTTACAATTATAATGTTTCAAACACTAAATGCCTTGACAGAATAAACCCAATACATCAAAGTTTTCTTGAATTTCAAAACCGTAATATACTCTATTCTTGAAAATGGCCACTGATGTTTGAAAGCCCTTTGACATATACATATGTAAAATTTTTGCACATATGCCAAACATCTATTACCTTGTTTGAAGAAAGAGAAAATCACCCCAAAATTATCAAAACAAACTTTGTGATTGTTAATAAAACCTGTTTTTTCTTTTTTTGCCAATGATTTTTCGAATGATTATTGAATTATTCAATGCTGATGTCTTTTTGTACACACAACTCATTATCTAGTTTGTAATATGCAAACATTTAAGCAATTTATAAAACACAAGGGAAATAACCTTTGGAGTCACCCAGTGCTTATAGAGATGATAATGATGCCTTTTCTTTTCAGTTTTCTAATCCAAGCTTCTCTTACTTTCATGCAGTTCATTTGTGATGCCAAAATTGTATTTCCACTCTGTAAAAACATGGAGCATGAAGATTTGATAATTATTAGACATTTTTCAAAAATCATCCATTTGAAATCATGGTTCAGTCACATATATGGATAAGTGTGAGTCATTTTCTGAAATTTACCTTAAAAAGAGAAAATTTTTTTTCTTAATCTGCTCGAGAGAAGAAATTATGACTAATTTCTATCTACTCTTCTCGTAAGGTTTGTATGTGTGTGTAATATATATATATATATATATATATATATATTTCAGAAATAAATTATATATTCACCAATTTGAGTGCTTTTTTTTTAATTGCAAGTTTAGCCACCAAAAATATATTTGGGGATGAGAACAGCAGATTCTTTTTATCATTAAAGAAATGAATGTTTTTTTTTTTTTTTCTTGATTCAAAAGATGTTAACACATTCACTGTTACCTTAGATATTTGGACCACAGTTTTTGTCTTTGTTTTTTGGTTGAGTCACCATTAGAAATTGCTACAGAAGACTGATTTATTTTGGTAAATAAAATTAAATTAATGCATTCACTGCTACATTAGATATTTGAACCATCACATAATGCCATCTTTGTTTTTGGTAGAGTCCTACATATATTCAGATATATTGGCAGAATTATCAGCAAAGATTTCTCCAGAAAAGAAATAATTCTAAAAGCCGAAAAAACAATGGCTTCTCTCACAAAACTAAGTATCGTCTGGAATTCAAGAACATCTACCTAAAATCAAAGATCAGAATGTTGCATGCATTGGTTGTCTTGTTCTTTCTGTAAACCTGGGAATCAAATAGATTCATTAATTAATAAATACACAAGCCTAATCTTTAATATTCCTGCAAATAGTTTATATTTATTGTAAGCCATCCACAGATGACACCATTAATATGTAAAATTATAATTTACAATAGAGAGTTCCAGAAAAGAATTCAAGCATTAGAAATGAGATTATATAGGACCATCCTAGAGAATCTCTCCTATGTAGACTGCATTACAAATGATACAATGTGAGATATCATCCAATATGAAATGACACATGAATCGTAATGGACATGAGGCTGCACACCTGTATCAGTTTGCATCTCTCAATCAAAGGCAGCCGAGTCATCCAACTTTTGCTGCTGTTTATCATTGTGTTGCTGAGACAGGATATATGGCACTACAAACTAAGAATCAAGAGAATCCAACATCCGCTTGTATGCCTAACAACAAAGAACACATTCTACAGGCTGTCTGAGAAAATCCAGGTATTAGCACAAGTCAAGTGGCCCTAGCATGTCATATATTTCATAGTACCTCATGGAGGGTACTTCAAGAGCAGCTCCTGTATCCATATCATTTACAAAGTGTGCAGGGTCTTTTGCCCTCTGGTTACTTGTTATAAGAGAACTTTCGCTGATGGTTTATTGCACAAACTGCTGATCCGTTGTTTGTCTCTTCAGTCTTGTTTATGGATGAGGCAACATTTGGAAGAGATGGAGTAACAAATTTACACAACCAAGTGGGGAGATCAGAATCCCCATAGTACAATACAGGTTAGACACCAGCATCAATTTACAATTAATATGTGGGCTGAAATTGTAGGTGACTGTCTGGTAGGTCCATATGTTCTCCCAGCACATCTTATAGGAGTTGTCTACATGGACTTTATTTTGAACCCACTTCCAAACCTGCTAGAGGATGTACACCTGCTAATATGAAGACGCATGTGTTTCACACATTTTAGTCACATTGTTCACGATGCACTGGCTGACATCTACCATAAAAGAGGACCGATTCCATGGCTTACATGTTCCCTTGATCTTTATCCTTTGGATTTTTATTTGTGGGGCCACCTAAAACAATTGGTTTATGCAGCAGACATTAATCAACGTGCCATGGGGGCATGCAAAACCATTCATCAATGTGTGCAAGTATTTGAGAGGGTCCGCCAGTCATAAGAATAAACTATTCATAATTTATTCCTTGTATTGTTGAAAAAGAATACAGGAATGTTCGAAAATTCCTACATTAAAATCCATCTCTTCATGCTTCAGATCAGTCAAAATGCTTCAATTTTATTGGAAATATTGGTATGATTTTATTGTTTTTTTTATTTTTTAAATTTTATCAACCAGCCTATTAAATCTACATATTATAAGCACATATAGACCATCTTTCATTTTAATTATGTATATAATGAAATATATATTCTACAGTAACATTATCAAGATTAACTCCACACATGAATGATTCATTGTCCATTGCGCAACATCTGCAAAATCATTCCAGTTCACATTCACAATTTAGAAGAATACTAGCAGCATAACCCACCTTCGCCTGAGTATTTCATAACTGGGAAGTTTTGCCATTCAATTGGAGCAGTTTAAGTTTAAAGTTGGCACACCTGAAATCAATATTAGTAACAACATTTGGGTACAACTGAGGCACATCTCCAAATGGGGGTTAACAATTTGAATGGTGGGGGGTGGCCCTGAAAAGGAAACTGTAATAATAAATAATATTATTGTAATAATTTAAACTATTTATTTTTAAAGTTTTTATGAAAGATATATATCCAAGAACAGATAGTGTAATAGTAAAACGTTGCTGAGAGTTATAATGGACAGGAAATAGTGGAGGGCCATTGTCGCCAACTATTTGAACTCAAAACTGGCACTGAAGAATTAACTATCAAACAAAAAAAATTTCATCAAAATCGGATGGAAACTGTGGAAATGCATAAAAAACATCCAATCACATACATACACACACATTTTGAGAATTCTAGATATAGATTAGTTGACAATAGCTGTATACTTCACCAAGAATGTAACAGGCAGAAACTACAAACTCTTGAAATTATCTTTATTAAAAATTAAAACCAACACTTAACAAAATTAATTATGAATATAGTACAAATGTTGTGAAATGCTTATAGTATATAGTATAATATCTATGTTAAAACTAGATAGTTTTTTAAAAACAAGCAAATTATAACCTAACAAGAATTCAATTTTTGACCAAGTCATTTCCCTTACATAAAAAATTTTTACAGCATTAAAAAATTTTAAAATTAATATTTGTGACTTTGCACATGACCTGAATTGTTGATGGCTTAACCACAAAAGCAAAAAATTTCTTTTGGACAAGCACAATTATTTGTCTTTGCCACCAGAACCTTGAAGATGATATTGGAATATATCAAAAGTACTCAGGGGGAAAATATATATATATATATATATATATATATATATATATATATATATATATGAGTACTTATAGATACAGAGAGTGTGAATACAGGAATCAACACTGCATGATGACTATCAGTTTCATGTTTCAATGCAATCTTCAGATCGAGTCTTGAAACTGACAGTCACTATGCAGTGTTGATTCCTATATCCATATTCTTGGTATCTATAAATAGTCTATCTCTGATATTGCCTATGCTTCCTCTATTAATATAGCAAATTTTCAACTATATATATATACATATATATATATATATATCAAGAACAATATTGGGGAAATTGTATAACAAAGTGTAAAAAGTTTACTTGTGACATGTTTCATCCAATGAAGTCCTGAAGGACAAAACACATCACAAGAAGATGCATTTAGGAGCAAGAATTGTTTTAAACAAGTTGAACAATACCAATGATGTCTGTTCAATATTGTATTCATTTTTTACACTTTCCAACTAACTTGTATAAAACAAGTTCATTTTTGTTTTTTTTTAAATGCAAGTAGTTTCAAATATATATCTATATCTCTATCTATCTCTATCTCTCTCTATATATATATATATAAAACTGTGGATGTATTTATACACACTCACCCATGTATGTGTTTAAATAAAGAGAGAGAGAAATAAAAATGTACAAATATGCTGAAACAAGCTTACCTTAGTATGGCTCAAAGTTAAAGTAGGCTTCAAATTTGGTGTAGGAAGATTATGTTGCACCAGATCTTCCACATATCTATCAGGTTTGAAAATCAAGCTTTTTATCTGGGTTTTAAGTAACATAGATCACTGGCACCAAAGTTAATACACAAAAGAAAAATATTGGTACCAAAATTTATTGTCTATATATATATATATATATATATATGAGAGAGATCGAGTGAAAGCACACACACACACACACATATAATATATATATATATATATATATATATATATATATATACTGTCTCCACTGGGTGTTGACTTCAATGTCCATTTTTATATTTACATACATTATATCTCTGATACTGAGCACTTTATCCCATAAATATAGCCTACTTAAAACTTTTCTCTCTCTCTCTCTCTCTCTCTCTCTCTATATATATATATATATATATATATATATATATATATATATATATAAAAAAAAGAGATGGAGAGAAGGCATATTTTATATACAAGGTATTGCTGAAAAGTTCCTGACCCACTTCCCAAAATCTGAACTAGTAATTACCCATAAGAATTTTAGTAAATCCTCCTTGGTTGAGCTGAGAACTTTTCAGCACTACCCTTGTGTGTGTGTGTGTGTGTGTGTGTGTGAATTGTGATCTGAAATTTTCTTTGTATAATACTTGATTTAAGCGGTCTATGGAAAAAGTGTTGAGTTCAGTAAAAGAATTTGATTATGAAAACGAAATATTCATGTAAAATAAATACCCCACCCCTCGTCTTTTTTTTTTTTTTTTACATCATTGGGCTACGAATTTGTTGATGTACCTTAGCTGACATGTTTTTTTTCTATATTTTTAGGTTAGACTTTTTACTCGAATAAGCAGTAAACTGTTTCATTTGGGTGACTATTACTTCCTGCCATCAAAATTTGTAGAGGAACGTCTCCTGGGAACAAAGAGTAAAGCAACAGTAAAAATGTTTTCCACAAATATTTTTCTCTTTGATATCACAATAAAAAATCTCTGCTTATTAGCTTATATTTTTTTCTTTTCCTTTTTTTTTTTTTTTTTTTTTCTTTGATTTTTAGCTCGGTTATTTTCATGCCTTTTTGTTTCCCGCGACCAAAACGCGGCTTAACTCATGTATGATTAATGGTATTAAAATAACGCATTTATGTATCAAAATATTTCTGATGCAATGACGTTTGCAAAAGAAATTACACTGCAGGAGGAGGGTATCTGGAATCTCTCTTTCTGCGACTTCTCCATGACAACATACAACTTGACTATTTGACTATGTTGCACAAAGTCATTATGAGCAACGTGGACCTTTCCTTGCTGAATAATGTAAATATGGAATATTGATCCTTACGATTTTCCTCAACTTAAATCGTTTTCTTTTTTGTTTTGTTTTTTTTTAACTATCTCTTGTTTCTATCTGAATTTCTGGGATGGGGAGTTAACATTATTCACACTCGGAATATTATCCTTATCTTTGTTATTGTTATCACAACGTTTCGGCCGTTGTACACTCTGGTCTTCATCAGGTGCTTGTCTATCCGGATAACTTAAAGGAAATTTCGAACTGGGCATTTTATTTAACCGCTTTTTATTCTCGTTCCGATGACATTGACTATATCTCGTCCCGTTATGTTTTCTGAAGAAGGCCGGAGAACACAACGGCCGAAACATTGTGATAATAACAACAAAGATGAGGACAATAGTTCGAGTTTAAATTGTAAACTACCTGGTTATTTATTTTTCAGGCTCATCTTTAACATTCTAAGTGAACAAAAATTGAATATTGATAAAAAAAAAAAAATATTCGTACTACCTTCAAAGACCTGTGTGTTGCTATAGTTCATCTGGTAAAGGCATCACGTGATGTTATGGCTGGCGTTGGTTTAAGAAAACAACTTGCTAGCAAGACTTTTTTAAACTTTTAGTTTGCGCAGTTTTGCATACATGTAAAATCCGCGATATCTAAAATGTAATACAAATTCCGAGATCTTTTAAATATATTTTCACTGGTAGACACGCTATTTTTTTTATTATAAAAATTGGTGTGTCGATGATTACAATCAATCAAAAATGTTTTTTTTTTTTTTAAATTGAAGAACTTTTTAAAAAATTAATAGAAAAATATGTTTATTTTTATACCAAATGTTTTTATTTATATAAAAAGGTTCAAAATGTTCAAAAATGATTTGGACGTCATCAGAATTTAAAAAAAATGTTATATACAAGTTGAGATCGTAAGTTTTTTCTTTCGTTTTTCTTTTTTCTTTTGTTTTTCTTTTTTCTTTTTTTTTCTTTTTTGTCGATTTTCTTATTCCGCTGAGTTCAAATTTATTGGTACGTGAAGTTTATATGGAACTCTCCTCCTTGACACCGCAACTCTTTATACAAATCAGTTTCTTTAAATTTTTTTTATTTTTTGCAGTATGGCTATTTGGAGCACCAGCGATCAATTTCTTGCTCTATGCTCGTCTCTGCTTATTGGGTAGATTGTATCAGTAAAAGAAAAAAAACGGTGTTCGCCTTAAATGTGCTGGGGCGAGTCCAAATGTGATGTCCAAACAAAATCGCTGGGCATTGTCCAATTTGGAAAAGCCGCTGTGTATGTGTGTGTGTGAAAATGAATGAAAGAGAGAAAGAGGTACTTGTTGGCCGTTGTCCAGAATCAATGTCCGGGCAATACTTGAGGTAAAAAAAAAAAAAAGTATTGATAAAATAAATAAATAATAACGCGTTTTCTCCAAAATTGTCACAATATTTGTGTTAATTTGATAAAATATTTTTCCTCGATCTCTCCAATAACTTCCTATTATTTTGGTTGTGCTCGTTTTATTGGTGTACTGGTTACCGGTGGCGGTAGCGGAGGCGTCAGAAGTCCGAGAAAGATTGGGTTTAATCCGGGTTTCAGTGGCGGGGGTGGTGGAATTTCCAAGCGCCACATCGAAGCAGCCTCCACCCACTCACGACAACGCTCTGATGGAAGCTGTGGCTTTTCATTAATATCTAAGTCAATGGCAACTTTGTCCGAAGGGTAGCTGCATTGCACTTGTACAGGTTCCGGCTGTGTCTTCCTGAGACATGATAGTAGTAGTCTATCCAGATGGTCTTTTACGCTCTCCCACCAACGTACGGACGGCTCTTCTGGTAACTTTGTGTGGGACGGAGAGTTCATAGCTGTGGTGGATGTCGTCCAAGGTTTGAGGAGATCTGCTCCCAATTCAGCGTTTTTGGCTAGCGTTGATGGCGAGTGGACTAATGACGTCACAAAATATGTTGTCTGGAGCGTTCTGCATCGGAATATGTTCTAAATAAAGTACAAGGAAGAAATTATATATAGAGAAAATGTCTATCTATCTATCTATCTATCTATCTATCTATCTATCTGTGTGCCTTTGTCACACATATCTCAGAAGGTACATATCTACCTAACTTAGTCGGTACGTCTATCTCAGTCAGTACATATCTATCTATCTATCTATCTATCTATCTATCTATCTATCTATCTATCTATCTATCTATCTATCTATCTATCTACAATGAAAGAAGCTGTTTATTACTAACTTAAAATGACAGTATAACCAGAACCAATACGATCTTTATATTTTAGAGGAAAGTCAATTAAATCTTTTTATAAGAATTAAAAAGTAAGAGAGAACACCACATCGGAAATAGTGCCAGAATTATTAAAAAGTTATTATTAGACTATTAGTTATTAAAAATAAGACATGAAAGTTTTTTTTATTGTTCAAGTCAGTCACCAAGCTGACCTGCCAACTTTAGCATGCGCTTGCGTATTAGCTTATCAATCGCAGGTTAAACCAAAGAAGTATCGATAAAAAAAAAAGCAAAAAAACAAAACATAAACAGACACCCAAACCCTAAACGGAAATCTAACCTTTTTTATAAGATAAGTTTTTCATTATTTAAAAAAAATATCTGTAAAAAATGACTGACTGGCCCGATGGTTGATTTTCATAGTCGAAAAACTAGTATTTTTTTTTTTTTTTTTCAAATAATTCTTTTTTAAAAATCCTTTTTTGATTACACTCCCTGCCATCTCTTTATATCCAAATATTTTGTTTTCAGGCTGGGTTCCCGATTCAGAGACATTGTTTAATTTGAGAAAAAAAGAAAAAAAAACGTATTTTTAATGCTATGACCCTTCAGGGTGTAGGCGATCATGGCTCTCCACAAATTTCTTTATTATCTCTGAATTGCTAGGGCATTTTTTTCTTTGGAAAGACAGTAGAGTGTTGCCTTTTCCGCAGTTTTGAATTCAAAGTTGTCCTACTAGACCTATATTTTTCGCAAGAGTATTTGTGCAAAAGTGAACGCAACAGACTAAGCCAGAATTTGAACTCGACACGCTTACTTTAAATTCCCGCGCCGATAACCGCTAAGCTATCCACACAACTTTTCTTTTACTGCCAACTGAATTATGCGAGTCGAGAGAAGTGTTAATATAATGGTTAAAAATAAAGCAATTTTATGAACAAACCAATGGAAACATCGTAGTACACTTAACCCAAAATGGAAATATCACAGTATCCTAAACCCAAAATGGAAACATGATAGTACCCTAAACCCCAAATAAAAACATCGCAGTACCATTAACCCAAATGTCAAAAGCGATTTTGTCATTTGAATTTAATAAAAATGGCTCTTCTCTTCAACAAAAGATTTGGGAACCAAAAGTAGGAAATTTTTAAGCCAATCAAAATTAAGCAAAATTTAATTCAAGTGACGCTTGCTTCGAGCCGACCAAGAAAATACAACACTTTATTAACGTTTTCAAACACTTAGTGACCAGCGGTCTAGCGATCGACGTACCAGATGCATTCTTCAAAGGATAAACAGCAAACTTGAATGACTGCAAAAATCTCTGCCACTCGTGCATGTATCTAACCAGTGAGTTAACAATAGACACAATGAGTTACAAAATTTTGACCGCTTAACATGCATCTGTTTGCTCAGCTTTTTCTCACTGAATTGCGTCAAGACAGAAATGGAAAATCGAACATAAACATGGTTGAACTTAAAGAAAACAAACTTCTATCAATTTTCTAGCGATGCAACTTTTCTTTTATGTGCTGTATCTTTTCAGGACGTAGACGATCGTGGCTCTCCACAACTTTCTATCAATATTTGTCCCTTTACTATTCTTACCTGTCCCTGTTCTGCCATCGATTTACACAAACTCGTTAAGTAGATTAATCGATGTTTCCTTCAGCCTCTCAATGTGTCCTGTGAGTATCAAATTCTCCAAACCGCCCGTCTTCATTACAGATCTCAAAAATGTAAACTGTCTCTTTTTTGTTTCTGAGTATAAATATTCTTAGTGTATGTGTCCTTTTTTGTTTCAACTTGATCGTCTATAACATTCTCAGCATCCTTCTGTAGAATTACATTGTGCGGATCGATTACGCACGCACATACATAAATACATACAAAAATACAAATCACATACAATGCCAAGCATTCATTGGTTAATTAATCACCACTACGTTATTATAGACAAATCGCAGCAATGCGACAATTTTGTAATCGCTCTATTTTTATGTAGTTAGTTTTGTGCACTTTTGGGAGAAACGGATCACAGAAGTTTTCTTAAGTCTCCCCAAATCTCGCTCGCTAATTGGTCCATGCCAACCAATCAGATCGTCTGCACGTGAAGAATAATTCTTCCCGCGCAGCGATCTGGAGCCTATAGTCACTTATTTAAGCAAGAATTTTTATCAGCTAATTAGTGACAATTCAGCTGCCAAACGAATTCACGACAGTTGAAACCATGCGCCAAACTTCTCACACACACACACCACTCACATGCTGAACATACCTTGTATATACTCATATAATCTTTTCTAACACGGCAAATCTTTTAAGAACAGTCATTATAAGAGACTCTCATGAATATTATTCCAGTGAACTTTGAATTACTAAAATAACAGTTAAAGAGAGACAACAATTATTTCAACCTTTTCTTACTTAAATACATGCTTTCTTTCACATCGTTGTTTGATATTGTACATTTTGTTAAATACATATTTTATGTGTAACAATGTCTTTTGCTTATCCTTTTCTGCGTCAGCCCTGTTTCCTAATCTAAAGTTAAATTAATGTGATGAAGTCCACCACAACATCTCTGTTGCCTCAAGTCGCCTCTTATTTCAACAAAAGTGCCTATTTATTGTTTCTTTCAGATCCTAAGCAAATGTGCCCTTTTCGTTGCCATTTTTTTTAAAGCTTTCTCGTTACTTACATGTTTTCCTATGGTATTCTTAGAGTTATTCTGTATTGCCTCAAGTCTCCTCTTTACCTGTGGGAAAATTGTTCGGCATTCACTGCCATATAAAGAGTATTGATTTTACATAGCTGTTCAACGCTCTTTTCTTTGTTTCTCGTGAGATTTTCGTCAAATATCCTTGACGATATTAACAAACTTTATAATTAACGGCACAAGGCAAGTAAAAGAAATGAGATTTGCTAATCACTCATTCTTTCGATCTCTTGTACCTGCTTTATCTTGAATCGCCTCATGCTTCATCTTAAACTCAGGACAGTAAGTTTGGCAGAAATTCCCGTAGACAGCCGAGTGACAACGAATACGTGTGTCCGTTTCAGTTATTCTATTTGAACTCCCCAATAAATCTATCAACAAAGGGACGTAACTTTTACAAAAAAGTGTTTAACATACATTACCATCAAAGATTATCATTCACACTAAATAATAGAGTCCCATTCAACTGGATGGTTTGTCTAGTTCCAAGACTAACAATACAAAAAGCATCTTGATTTGGTCTGGTGCTTTTGCTATGTATCTAGAGATTATTGACAAAATCCAAAAAAAGAATCTGCAATATTACCGTCCTGTATTGATATCTCGGCTTCAATCATTCTTTCCACCTCCGTAACATAGCTTCCCTCTGCCTTTTCTACAAATATTTTTATGACAATTTTTCCCATCAGCTTCCATCTTTGGCGCTTCGACGTCATGGATTTTAGCGTAGTAGCAGATTGGCAGCTAGGTCTCATTATTTTACTGTTGAAATTGATAATTGTGACCGTAATTTCTTTGCTAATAGCTTCGTCTGTCGCACTTCTTACCCGTGGAAATCTTCTCCAGTTTCTTATATTTTTGTCAACTACGATTTTCAAAAATTTAAATGCAACGTCAGTTATTATCTTCTCTCTCTCTTTGAATCTTGTTTGTTTTATTGCCCTTTCTCCTCATTAAAAGTTTTCTCAGTTTCCTTTTCTCTCAGTGTCCCCCTTGCGTCTTAGTGGCTATATCACCTTAGTTGGAGAAGCTTTGAAGCTTTATACATAGTTTCAAGTCCGTCACTCTCGATCACTATATGGAGAGAGAAGTCGATTTTTTCCATCATTTTGAAATTCAACGGAAATCCCGAGCAACAAACTATTACTTTTCGACCTTAGACAAACATAAAACTCCTCCCCCGTTATCAGTCTGCAAAGAAAAGAAACGTTGAAATCAATTAATCATTGTCTTTTTTTGATTTTTTTTTTTTTCGAATCCAAGTACTTAGAATGAAGTCAAGAGGAGCGAATAATAAAAATGTTGATGATCCATCTTTGGAGTTTCCCACCGACACATGATCAATACATACACAAGCAAACTTAACGGATTACCCTTACGGGATTTTACCGGAAAATTTGATCAACTTCTCAGCTATGCTGGCCTTTTGCCAGACTAAACTAAACTCGAGAAAAGTTATTTAAAATACGGGCCATTTTGTCGTTATTTATTGAAAGCATGTTTCAAATCTTTTTAGGTCGTTTGATATCTCGATCATTACGATTGAGTTTCTCACACGTCAGTCCTCGCTTATGGCCTTTTGCCAGACTAAGCTAGGCTTAGTAAATACTTACAACGTTATAGTGAACTCGACCCTCACCAAGTGCAAAGCAAACAAAACAATTACAAAAACTCAAATGGTGCAGTTTATTTTTCCTTATACATTTTTTTACGAAGGAACGTAGAAGACTCGACTATTTTGCTATAAAAAGCACATGAAATTAAGATAGACTGTAAAATTAAAATAAGGGTTGAATATGCTTCATCTAAATAATAAAATTCAAGTTAATATTACTACTAGTTACTGCCTCGGACTTTCTAAAGAAACAAAGCGAAAAACACATTTTTAATATTGTAATTGCTTTCTTTGAACTTAAATTTTGTTCCGTTTGAAATATAATGATCTGTAGCTAATTTAAATTAAAAGAAAAATTAAATAAATATTTAGGCATTTTTAAAGTATTAATTCTCTTCAATACATTAATTTTAATACACCCAACTGTCATCGTATATGAAAAATGTAAACAAGAAATTTAAAATTCTCTTTAAAATCCAATATTTGTCCGAGAGATGTGTTTCAAAACCTATTAATAAATTTAAGGATTACCGTATTTTCCGGCTACAAGACGCTGCGGCTTGGAAGACGCACCCTAATATTGGGAAAAAAATTCTAATAAAAATAAAAGTTATTCTCATACAACAACACATTCACCATGTGTCCCTCATATATTGGCGCCATGTATTGTTTACATTAATCATTCGTCCAATTTTGTTTGTATGGCAATGGCATACAAGTCAAGAGCAGAAAGGCTCCTGGTACTGCTAGTAAACAGAGCATGTTTAAAATTGTGGCTCGGCTCAAGGAAGGTCTTGGAAAATACTTGTAATCACTAAGTACTGAGGTTACATCATATAAAAGGTTGAATTAGGTAGTTAACATTATAGTGTAATGACTCAACATACAAATCCACGTCCCTATCAGTCAAGCCAATTTGGTGACCGTCCAAGCTTACCTGAGCCTGGGCGTTGCCTTACATTCGTCTTGCAAGATGCACACATATTTTTCAGGGTATTTTTTATGAAAAAAAAATGTGCGTCTTGTAAACCGGAAAATACGGTACTTAACTGGATTTTCGAAAACTATTCCTTCATTTTACTTAAAATAAACGGAAGATAGCGTTTTATTTACACACGCTAGCCTGTGAGAAAAAAGGATAATGTAGAAAAACTCTAATTCTACCCCTGGAAAAAAGTAAAAATAAAAACTAAAATACGGGAGACCAGCAGTGCAATAATCAAGAATTTGTTAATTATGTTTAAAACACAATTTTCTTTAACCGTATATAATCAATAGTTTAAGAATATAATTTTTATGCTATAGGCTTTTATTAAACTTAGTATAATGAATAATCATTTTTTTATACGGACTGAACGAGAAATATGAAATTAGATTAATATAATAATGCTCCTCCGATATTGAATAGTAGTCAGTCAATGCGAGATATCTGAATTATTTCCTTTTTGTACATCCATACCGAAAATAATTTAATTGTTGCTAAAAGGAAAAAATAAAATAAAATTCTTTTAAAAAAGGTTCACACTCGAAAATGACATCAAACTTTACATTTTTAAATCTTCAAACGTCTTTATTTAATAAAATAAACTCTTGTGACGAAAAGCAACAGGATTAACATTAAAATCACATGGGAAAATTATAAGTAATTTTTAAAAATAAATATTATGTTTCAGGGTTTTTGTCAAATCTGAAAGAAAATAACATGTTTTATTATATGTGTCAAGCTCTAATTCCCAGAAAAACTTATTTTTTTGAATTTTATTGAATTGTCTTTGGCAAGATGCGGGTCGAATTTTCCGTATCTTCACACTTGATATTGCAAAATATTTTTGCTCAAATATTATCTTTTAGGGATTACTTTTTATATAACAGTAAAAAAAAATGATCGAACACCCCTCAAAATTAAAAAGTATACCCGCGATATCGAAACGGGGATGTGAAAAATACCTCCCAATATTCCCCCCCGCCCAAAAAAAATTTTTTTATTTAAATAAAACAAAAATATTCCTTCATTAATGAATAAGTCCTGAAATGTTCGTTTGAATCGGATAATTCCTTTATTTTTGGCAAATATTTTAAAACAGAGGGTAGAGATTGTGGAAAAAAAACTCATCCATTTTGGTGGTACCTAATTATTTCTAATACAACTCGTCTATTTTCAAAGCAGACATTTTTTTTTTAATTCAAGTACTGGATCATTGCACATTAATGTAAATCAAGTTAAATACTCACAGTTGACGGTATAAAGGGTGCGCAAACAGATTAGACGCCCGCTCTCTCTATCTTCATGTGCCGACGTAGGCGATCACGGCTCTCCACAATTTCCTCTCTCTTGCAGCTCTAAATCAATTCTGTCTTTTTGCTATATCCTAAACCCTTTTCTGCCATCCAGTTCAAAGATGTAGGTAGGTTATGTGTTGTTTTCCTTTATCCTTCTTTCTCATCTATCCATCCTGTGAGTATCAGATTTTCCAAGCCCTCCATTCCTCATCATCTCATCATCTTGCGGCCTCAAAAGAGATTGAAAATAAAATACTTTGATTGGTGTAGTTCATAATCTTGTCAAATAGTCTTTAATTCTTGATGCTTCGAACAGCATCATGGGTGTTTTTATCGTGACACCATCAAAAAATGGAATTTTTTACCAAAGCTTAGAGAGACTTTTCACCCTCCTCAAAAGCAGGTTTGAATTTAGTGTTTTATTAAATTAGACCAAACATCCATCCAAGGCTAAAAAAAAAAATTCTGTCCTTAGTTTTACCCAAAGCTGGAGGGAGAAAAAGATTATTCACACCTTTCCCAAGGGTGTTAATAGGATAAATCCTGTAATGGATTCAACTTTTATTCGAACTCGGCTCTCCGATTCCTCAATCCAAGCCGCTATCCATTACTCCCCGTGCCTTCCTCATTATGTGTCCCAGAATTTTTTATAAAATTTCCATGTGTCCTCCTCAAGGACACATGGCACAGTGGATAGAGGTCGTTATTGGATCGTTAGTGAAATGTAAAAAAAAAGTGTGAGTTCAATATCCGGTTAAGGCAGTGGGGAATTTCTAAAGGAGGTTACTATATTTATAACATTGACGTCTATCAAACATGGCAAATAACTAGAACGGTCTGCCCCTGGTAAGCGAAATAAAAGGCTCTCAGTTCGACATTCCAACCACCTGAAGAAGGCCGGAGCGTACAACGGCCAATTAACGTGGTGATAAATATTAGACAAAGATGAGGACAATAGTCCGAATAATGTAAATAATGTACATAATACCTCATCTCAGAAATATAGACAGTATATTTCCTTTTTGTTTTCATTTTTTCTAAAACCTTGTCGTTACTCACATGTTCGGTCTATGGTATTCTCAGCATCTTTCTGTAGAACCACATTTCTGTTGCATCAAGTCTCTTCTTCATCTTTGAAGAAATTGTCAAGCATTCACTGCCATACAGTAGGACAGATATTACGTAACAGTTTCTGGCAATTTGTGCCAGAGATTCTTGGTGTTTTTTATCAGAACTTCGGAAATAAAAGGACTGAATCTTAAGGGCATAAAATAAACAATATATTTTTATTTATTTGATTTAGAGTGTGTCCGTTGATATTCACTATAGTAAAATGTTCGTTTATAAGAAAGACCTTAGTAGCTGTCCGGAGAAAGTCCGTTTCGGATTCGTAGTGGGTAGTTTCGACAGCTGAGAAGTCAGAACTTGATAGTAGTAATCATCTTAGAACTAGGTCAGTGTCAATCTACTGTGTTTTTGTCGGCCCTAAGAAGGACAGAAAATATCATTGGCAAATGACCTCTTAACTATTTCACGCATCACGCATGGTTATTTTCTCCAGTGTTTGCGTCTCTTGTCCCGTGCTTTCTCTTGTCGTTCTTTCACTTTGTCTTGTTCAGAGCTGCGACATTATATCCTTTTGACCAGACTCCCAGAGCCTGGCGCGAACTTTGGTTTCGGCTAGCATCAAAAGCGTCTTTATGTTAATTTTTTTGATTGGCCAAAATTATTTTATTTTCCTGTGTTTCTGTTTTATTTTCATGTTTTTTATATGGCGGAAATTGTCTGTTTTTCTTCTTCTTCCTCTTTTTAATTAAGGTTTGCTTTCTTGTTGGTTGAGAGAAAAATGTAGACAGAGAAAGAGAAAAAAGATAAGGGTTTTTAATAGAAAGCGAATTCTTTATTTTAGTTTTAATTATTTTTGTTTTTGTTTATATGTTTTATATTTTATTTTATTTTTATCGGGACTCACTAGAAGTTTAGCACACTTTTCTTTCTTTCTAACCAAGATTTTCTATCGCTTAATACTTTGCTTAGCTTGTAGTGAACAAAACAAGATCTAGATTTAAAATTCAAATGCTAAGCACTGACTCATTGATTTTGTTAGAAATGAAAAAGACTCGAATTTTGCTTAACACACACGCAAAAGCGAATCCAAAACAAAACTCGTGAAATTTCACACCTTGATGCGAAATGTTTTTCGGCCATTAGAAAACTAGGAAACATTTAAAAACAAAATTCAAATAATCTTCAATTCTCAGAAACAAATTCTTTTATGGATCTTTTCGCGAGTCGACGCGAAGTTTGTTCGTCGTTCAATGTAAAGGCCCGAATCATATCCGGGAATGAACTCCCAAATGACCTTTCAAGTCTCACAAACAAAATAAAAGATGGGCAAGTTCGCCTGTCACCAGAGAGAAGGAGACGAGCGTATTAACACGTCCCTTGACAAACGTCAAGCGATCGTTATTATTATTTCTACCTTTCTCTCTCACCTCTTTTATACTTGATAAACGAACGGAATATTTTAAGACTGAGCGATTACTTCAAAGACATTCCTACCCTACGATAACGCTCATACATACATACATACATACGTTCCTGCCTACGTACACATAAACTCATTCTTGCGAGGACTACTACGAACATTTTGACGACCTTTTATCCACCAAAATACATTAATTTTATTTGTAGAGACCTAAATTGATTTATATGTATATAAATTTGTTGTTTCACTTTGCAATTTGATTGTCTTGTTTTATACCCCTCTTATGGTGGGCTATCTAACTAACAAGGCCAAATCAAACTAATCTGTTTCAACACTCATACACTTCACTATAACTGATAACCCACTATAAGCTTTTGGAATGCATCTTTGGCTAGGAGAAAGTCTTCTTAGCTTATTTAAGCATGTAGTCTTTAAAGTATACTATCAGTACATTTCAAAACATTACAAAATCACAAAGCAACCCAGCAGCTGTACATATTTCTAATTTCAACATGACTCACTTAGAAAACAAAATCTTTCATGATCTTGTTAGTGGCCCAGAATTTTATTGTGACAATAAAAACGGCAATTAAAATGTCAAGTACAGAAAACTACCGTAGCTGGTACGAAAAATCGAAACATTCAGCGGCAAGAGACAAAAAAAAAAAAAAAAAGGGAAGGAAAAAAATGGAATGCGTTTTAATTGGTTTTATACCTCATTTATCAGATCTCGATCGAGGTAAATAAATAAAATTACTGTGCATATCAATTTAAAAAAACAACATGAAGGCATAAAGAAAATACACTCATTTCAATAATATATTAAGATGGGTGTATATTTTCATAACTCGACCACATTAAGTTAACAACCACTCCTCTTTACACAGGGAGTGTTATTTTGTTTTAATGGTGATTGTTTCAAGGACTTTAATAATTTCGACAAACCTTTGCGACACGTTCGATACATTGATGGCGTATTAATACTAAAAGCCTAAACGTATTAAAATTCTTAAAGAAACCTCCAAGAAAAAACTTTCTTCTTCACTTAAGAACTTCATATTGATAATAGAATCCCGACCTTTGATATTTTAGTTGACGCTGTTCCAGTGGGCTTAAGATGGAAACATAAAAATTATATGATACAAGTCGTTGAAAAGTTGAATTAACATAAAGACGACTCGAGACATGGTAAAAACTTAACAACTATTTTATTAAAAGAAAAAAAATTGCCGATCGATCCATTTTGATCCCAGCATTCCCTAGTGCTTATAACGATCATCATCACCATAATCAACATTATTGATGTTGTTATAAACAGACGCCATCAATCACGGATTTACTACTTCACGGGATAAAAAAAAATCTACAAAATTGACGTCTTACAAAATTAGATGACATCTCAAATATATAAAAAAAGATAGTTGTTATAAAAATCATGATTAATCGAGTAAAAATAAGTTCTTCTTTGCACACTTTATTTTTATATAGAATTGTGCACTTGGGGACGGAATGGAACCCACCTCCCTGCAATCTGCCCCTTCAACGGACATCTTAACAAAGACTTCTCACTGGTATGCCACGATGTGCTATCCCTTTTAGTTAAAATGTAACTCTAGTTGTGTGGTTTCTGGTAAAGGGTTTTTTTTTGGGGGGGGGGATGGGGTTGTGGTAAAGTTCTTGGTTTGTGATTCTGTAGCTCCAGTCCACAAGGTTCATAGAAGGATGGTTTTCACTAAGACCTACAGGTTTCATTTGCTCAAAGAGATTTTAACCATTGATCTGAAAAAAAAGCGGTTGTATACAGCAGACGGTTCAGATATTTCCGAACGAGTTTGACATCCATGTGAATGTTTTGATCTGACAAGCCTATTTAAGAACATGAATAGAGTTCCTAGGTTATTGTTTTGGTTTTGTAGCAATGTGTGGTGTTGGGCGAAACTACCCCTAGCACTATGTTCAATTTCCTTATCTCCTATACTAAATTTGTTATAACTGATCAATAAATCGAGGTTGTTGCAGAATTTATATGATGTGTCAGAAGGTGAAATTGTGTGAAGGCCTGAAATGTGCATGTACATTAGGCATTTATCCACAACAAAAAAATTAAACGAACATATGAAGACAATGCAACTTGAAGAAATCAAGGAAAAAAACAGTTATAGAATAACATGAATTTATATATATATTTGACATACAAAGTGATGATAGGTTGCTTGTTAAACATAAGTGAGATAAGATTGCAAAGAGTGTCCATGCAGAGATTTGGTGAATGAATGTTGATGGTTTAAGTTTGTGAAATTAAAGGTTTGATTTCTGCAAGGTAAAACGTCAATTGTGTGAGTTCAAATAATAGTGTGTATGTGTATGACAATTGTAAGTGTTGATTCAATTTATGAAGAGTTGTGTGCCTTTGACTGATATGCTAAAATTGATTAAATGTACAATTATTATTTCGTAGTGATAATGTCACTTTTTTTAGTAAATTGTAAGTTAAGATTCTTCACGCAGCAATAGTAGTGCGAGTTGTGTTGAGTTGATGAGAGGCTGGTAGTGTTATTGAGTCAGTGTGTTGGCATGCGTGGTGTCTGCTGGTATCTCTCGAAACTCAGTGTCTGACTGACTACGTGGAGAAGCAGATTTCTTTTCTTTTTTTTTTTTTTTTTTATAGATTTTTGGGTTTTCAAATAGGCTCCAGACAGCTGCGCGGGAAATAATGATTTGTCTCAACTTGTTACATTTTTGTGTCCTTTTAACCAATGGGAAGTTGAGTTTGGAAAAGTAAAGTGATGATTGGTTAAAGGTTAATTTGGGGAAGAGTACATCTTCCCTTAGGGGGTGGCAGGCAAGTATGGAGGATTCCATAAGGTATTTGAAATATTTAGTCTTTACTAATTCCACATTCTGAATGTTTGTAATGGGTTCAATATATGGACCATCACTGCTTTTATTTCAATTCCTGATCATAGTTCATGTTTTGGAAAGATTTATCTTTCTTGGATCGCTTGGTAGAGGTTCGTTTAAGGCCATTCTTATTCCAACTATGAATATCTATGTCATCAGCATAGCTCGCCCCCCACCTCGCTTCATCATCAATACATTAGCCTTGGGAGGGAAAGCAGAAACGCTATTTTCTATTAGTAGATTCCTGAGGGGTGTGGTATGGAATGCGTAAATGACAGTACCCATCTCTTTACACCTTTGCTTGTATATATGTGGGGCATAGTCTAGGAGGAGATTAAATAGATTGGGGCTCTTATTTCATCTTTATTGTACTCCTAATGTGGTTTAGAATGTTTCAGTAATTAAGTCTCGGCATCCTCCTGTAGAACCATATCTTACATGCCTCCAGAAACTAAAATTTCACAAAGTCTTGAATTATACATATATATATATATATATATAATAAAGACATTTTTATGTTTAAAGTTCTTTTTTTTTATAGATACAAGTATTTAAGTAAATGCTCTGTTTATAATAAACAGTATTAAATAACATTTACCGATTTCTGTTGGAGGACGCATATTTTCTATAAAAATTTCTCGGACATTCAGGCCGGTAAATGTTGTTAATACTATTTATTATAAACAGAGCATTTACTTAAATATTTGTATCTATAAAAAAGAACGTATAAACATAAATATATATATATATATATATATTCATACATGTTTCATTAAATAATATAGACAAGTGTTGTTTATTTATTTTATGTAAATTCTTTTCATAACGTCTGATAAGCTTAATAACATTATCATTAAACGAAGAAAATCACAATATTGATCCATATTTTTTAATCCAATCTAAGCTTTCGGCTTACATAAGCCATTATCAAAGATGTCAATTTAAGCAATAAACGGACAAGACAGTGATGATAGTCTGTGATTGTTTACATGGATGACTTCCAAGCAACGATAAACACGTGCATATAAGACGCTAGACGCGAAAATTGCACCACAGCTCATGACGTCACACATGACCAAACAATATCAACTATGGAATCTCTACAAATATCCTTAAATGTCTATAATTGGTAACAGAAGCCATTGGTTTATACCAACATATTCCCATATATATACTATCTCGATATTCACTCTCGCGTGGTCATGTATTATTTAATGAAACATGTATGAATATATATATATATATATATATATATTTTATGTTTATACGTTCTTTTTTATAGATACAAATATTTAAGTAAATGCTCTGTTTATAATAAATAGTATTAACAACATTTACCGGCCTGAATGTCCGAGAAATTTTTATAGAAAATATGCGTCCTCCAACAGGAATCGAACCTGTATCCTACACGGAACCGTCATTTAGCCTGACGTGCTTTACTGATTTAGCCACAGTAAAATCGATCTTGCTAACCGAAAAGCTCCTCTGTGGCTAAATCGGTGTTTTTGTAACTGCTGAGAACTTTTGTTTACTTGAACCGTAAATCCAGTTTACTATGTCTGGCTACGAACAACTGGCATCTCTCTTTTTCTTTTATTTCTGTTCATTATTGACTTCGACCTCGCCTTCTAGAAAGAGGCTCTCCTCAAATAAGAAACGGTTGAATGTGACATCACGGTAGTAATGGGAGTATTCAATAATGGGGCCTTTCTTGGAAAAGTAAGTCTACTGATCATTGAATAGATTATGCTGTTTAATATCTTTCTGTCTCAATGTTTTTTTTACGAGAAAGGGTTTCTTGAAAAACAAAAAAAATTAAATAAATAACAAACAAAGAAGGAAATGGTTAAAATAAAAAGCGGGTGTTAAAAAGCAAAAATGTTTTTTTAGTGCGAGGAAAACCGTTTGAGAATGGGAATATCAATTAAGATTTAAATAGAAATGGTATAAAAATATCGATTTCTCCTGAGTTGGCTCGAAGCTCAGAGCTGATTTGGTTAGCAACACGAATTACATTGCTTGAATAAAAGCGTATCAAGTGAATTTCAAATGAGAGGCCATTTTAAAGAGACCACGTCTCGTCTTCTAAATTGAGCCTCACGCTCGACCAGGCTTATGTGCTGGAAAATTTATGGTAAATGATGATGGCAATTTTATAAATAACTTGATAATCTATCATAATATTGACCGAAATGCTGGTACATTTTTCTGTCTGTCATTACAAACAAGGATGTATTTAAGAAAGAATAAATTAAATAACCTTCGCGTCCCTTCAGGACATAGGCGATCATGGCTCTCCACAACTTCCTATCTCGTGTGGCTCTTAGCAGTTTTTTCTCCCTTTGCTAAGGTTTCAGCTCCCTGTTCCGCGATGTTTTCACACAAGCTGGCCAGGTAAGTGGCTCGCTACCTTCCCCTATTGTCCTCAAAATGCCCTATGAGTGTTAAGTTTTCCAAGCCTTCCTTCCTCATTATGTGTTTAAAGAATTTCAGTTGTATTTCCAAGATTCTGGATAGAAAGCATGGGTAACTTTACTACGAAAAAAAAGAAAAGAAAACGTCGCTAGGGGGCGCTCCTTAAGCCTATGAATCAGCAATGATATTCTTACTTACTTTTTTTTTTTGATTTTCTCTCCGACAATAAGATGTAGTTCGCGCGTGGTAAAAATGTGTGTCCCGCCCCCCAGCGGGGAATGCACGTTCACTTCACTTTCAATTAATTTTCTCTCGGACTTCTCTTACACAAACTTCATACACACAAACATAATCTCGAGTTTAAATGTTTTCTTGTAATGCATTCTTTAAATGTTGTCTTCTTTCATATTCATTGTTTTTGTCACACGCAACAATCTTCTATTGTCATTGTATACTATAGGTAAAAATACATTATCATTTGTTTGTATATAGTTTTGGTCTTACCTAATTGATTTATTACCCGGACTCACATTCGAGTCCGCAATAATTTTTGTGGGAAAAATATACCAGTAGACACGTGTTTTCTACCTAAAGACAAACATCATTCCTGTAAGAAAGTGTTCTTTCTGATGCCTTTTTTCTTTAAGATTTGCTTGTTGCTTACTCGCTCCATCCATGGAATTCTCAGTATCCTTCTGTAGAACCAGATTTCTTCTGCTTCTAGCTTTTATCTCATCCGTGGAAGGGGGGTTGTCCAGCCAACAGCCATTGCCATATAAGAGGATGGACATCACATCGCAATCCAGCACTATTTTCTTTGTTTCTGGTGAATTTTTTCCGTTTCTCACAAACTTGCTTAGCCTTTGGAATGCTTCTTTCGCTTGCCCAATGCGTACTTCGGATCTCGGTGTCACATTTTCCATCCTCTGTTAAAATTCTTTCCAGATATTTAAACTACTACACCTGCTTGATATTTATATCTAGGGCCGATGCAAAGGTTTCGTGCAAGAATCTATGATACGCTCCTCACTCTAGCACATCTCAATTTTTCATAAGGTAGTCTTCAAATAAAATACAAATTTTATTGTAACCTAATTATATACAACAATGGATCATATGCAATATAGGTGAACAATTCAACTAGAAAAATTGAAAATAAATAAAATGTATCTAAATACAAATTAGAGACATGCCATAATAGATCCTAAATAAATCAGCTGTTTTACAGCATTTTTTTTTTTTAACATGAACTTGAGATTTTTCTAGTTAAAAACTTGAATAATTTCAACACATTTAACATTAAGGATAAAAAAAAAATAGGGATTTTTATAAAGTGATTTTTCGAGACTTGGCATGGGCAAAATAAATTCACTGATTTGGACAAAAAATAAAACCCTCCAGAATGACGTCAAAATCCGCGAAAATTTTTCATCCTTTAATTGTCAGTTGTACGAAGTTTCATTTGTAACGTATATAAATGTAGGCAGAGAAAAACAAATGTTGATAAGATAGCAAGGGTGACAAAACAGCAATCAAGCTTGTCTCTGTTGGGAGGTAATACGTACCGGCGCTCTTACTATCTCCATTTCGTAAGTCGAATCTTGGTCCTTTTCTCTTGCTGATGACCATGTTACTATTAAGTCACATTCTTCTGTCTATTGAATGATTGTGCTATTGCAGTGACATTTCTGTCTTTCTTTTCCTCAATCATGGCAACAGACAATTAAATAATAGGAAGAAAAATAAAAGAAAAACAGAACTGTTGTTGCATAACCATTTCACGAATGTTACTGTTGCTACAGATAGAAGAATGCGAGAGGTTATGAGTTCAAATCTCACATTTTCTGTTTAAAAATAAGTTAGTGTAAAATTTGAATTAAAGACATCAGACGGCAAAATGGCGCCATTGTTCGCACAGCGCAATTACTTGGCGCGCTGGATTTGCAGGCAGAATTTTGCAACGGTGTATAAAGGCTGAGGTTGTATTTAAAAACACAGTGAATTATTCGGTAAGAATATATAAAATCAGTGCTTAAAAATTGGTAACGGTTCGAGGTATTATCCGTTAGTTCTCAGACTCACCAAGAGTATTTTGTCCATATAAGAAAACGGGAGGTTTTGATCTGAATGAAGCCAAGCTCAGAAAAAATTTACATGACAAAAATAGTAACGTTTTAAATATGAATTGATGAAGTCATAGAAAATTAAGGACTCATCGCGCCGGTAACAATGAATGTAAAATAGTTCTAAACCAATGTTTCTCAATATGTTTAAGCAACCTTGGAGCAAATGAAAATATCACGGCACACTTGGCAAAATTTTAAAAAGGTATACATTTAAATGTTATAAAATAAAACTATAAATTTTGAATTAAACAAGGAATGTTGAATACAGTTATATGAAGAAAGTTAATATTCAGGAAAATTTTTAAAAATTAAATTTAAAAATTAAAAATACCTTTTTTAAAATGAATATTAAGATAAAGGGATTTAAAATAGCATAATCGAAGAATAGGGAAAAGTATTATTTTAAAAAAGTTTATTCATTTATTCAAATACTAAGACTGTACCATTACGACTTCCGCACACACACACACACACACACGCACACATGTCGTGATGTCGGGGCGTTCATGGCATTTTTTAAAGGGCGCGGCACTTGTTGAGCCGCAGCATAGCCGTTCAGAATCACTTTTCTAAACAGTAGGTTATATTGTTGTTGTGAGAGGAATGCAGAAGTTGTAAACTCCGTCCTCTTTTAGTGACGTTTAAAAAAAATGTGCAAAACTTTATGTAAGAATAAATGAAATCAAAACTATTCAGTATTGTTTTATTCAGTTAGCGAATTTGGCGCCGCCGCTGTGGTCACCACTCCCCTCACAATTGTGGTTCATTTTGACATTCAAAGCAGAATAGTGTAATAATTTTTTTGCACTGGGGATATTTATGTTACCTCTTCTCTCCGCCCACTGGTAAAGCCGTCCAGGCTGAACCCAACCCACCCGATTGCCGCTTGGCACAGGTGGGTTGGGAAGAGGCGTTTCCATTCACCAGTCGGGTCTGGAAACTTTTCTGATTACCCTCACATAGTTTAGCCGGGAGTTCGATGCCGCTGACCGGCTGTCGCAGTACCTATGTGACTTATTGGAGCCATGTGTGGGTGCTGGACGTAAGCCATGGACCAGTTCTGCATCCCAATTCGCCTGAGAATAGCAGGGTCGATCGTTTCGCTGCAAGGGTACTACCACTAACGATAAACCCCATTAGCACAACAAATTAACGCATTATACTCTGATGCAAGTTATCGTTGTTTTGCCCCCAACATCACAAGCACTTTTCACAACAGTAAAACTTTAATTGCGAGTGAATGAAAGCATCAAAACCAGTTACTCTGGCCATTTTGCGATGTAATCGACTAGCGTATAGTAATTTTGAATTGCTATATTAACGTTGTGAACGTAATGCAGTGGTTGTGTGTTCGATCCTAACCTACAGCGTTGACGAAGAGTAAAAACTACGAATAAAATCGTCAATGGAAGCCATGCAGTTACTCTAATAGTAAAATGGATTAACGCTGTCTTTTCAATCTAAGCTTAGTCCTGAGTATAGCGATAAATCCGGCAGCAAGGCCTCTGATCAGGAGATTGGAGGTTTTGTGGAACCTTGTCTTAGTTGCTGTTGTCCCCAGGTCCACCGTAACCCGGAGTTGTAGCACCTGTTAGAGTCCCAGCTATGGGCAAATAATGAACCCTAAACAAAAACCATGAAATTGTAAAAATACATTTTATAGTAAAATGACCAGCAATACATTTTATTTGTCGTTGTAGGCATAAAACTGCGTTCAAAATATTTAGTTAAAGCCATAAATTGTTCAAATTATTTAGATTTTGGCATTAAATAACCCATAAACATTGCTGTCTTTCTTTCTTATGCCAGTAAACAAAATCAACCAACCAATATGAAAGAAGTCTTTCATGGCATTAATCCATATAATAGCCTAAAATTCCTTAAAGAAATCAAACTATGAAACTGTATTCCAAAATATAACTTCAACAAAACTACAACATAAACACACATATCCCAACCTCAAGTAATCTTGTCTGCACAAACGTATATATGCACAAAAGCTGAGTATCATCTACCATGTATTCAACTGTGAAAGCGGAATAATATATATTTTTATTACTTCCAAGCTCCCAAGGAAAATTAAATTTCGGCATTGAATGACCCATAAAGGTGTTGATATGCCGTTAAATAAACAAACAAACCAAATCAAAAATCATTCATCGTTTCTCAATTGCAGTGTTTCTCGTTAACAAACGTGAAGATTTAATTAAGCAGTAATTAAATTTGAAAAAACACGAACACGTCATTGCTTCGGTAGCCGTGTGGGCTAACGTGTAGCTATTTATCGATAGTTTCCTTTTTTTTCTCACTATGTGAATAATACAGACGTAACGAGTTCTAACCTGCCCAGCGCGTCGATTGTTTTAAGAAGAGTTGAGAATGAATAAATTAAATAAAGTTTACTGTAAAGTGTTTTAATTAATTATCCTACGTTAACAACTTGAGATTTTTTATTTCGATCCTCGCCTGGGGCGCTTATGTTTTAAGAAGAGTAACATGTAATGTAGG
Organism: Acanthosepion pharaonis; assembly: GCA_903632075.3. NCBI lineage: Eukaryota > Metazoa > Mollusca > Cephalopoda > Sepiida > Sepiidae > Acanthosepion > Acanthosepion pharaonis. The sequence goes on along the minus strand of CAHIKZ030000587.1, from coordinate 830,138 downwards.
AATTAATTAAATCCGGAAAAAAAAAAAGGCATCGTCTCTTCCTTAGCGCAAGTGTTTCGCGCGTTGAACTTATTACTGGCATTTTGATACATTAAGAGGAATGCGGAGGTCGTGAGTTCAATCTCTAGCAACCGTCTA